>NESQ01000029.1:0-404073 GCA_003070745.1 Tuber borchii | reverse complement strand
CTTCCCATTGCGCAGGATTGCGGTCAAATAATCTTCGCAAGCGTTAACCAGTTTCGTACGTCCTGGTTATCTTCTCCTTGAAAGAAATAAGGAGGTTCAGCGATCTGCTTTAATGGTCGCTGTGGTTCGCTAATGCTTCGAAAGAATTCTAGCATAGCTCTGGTACGCGGGGAAACGTCTCTGGGAATGGGCGTTTTCCGAGGAGCGCCTGCCGGCCTGCTGCCTTTCTGCCTCGGTCGCTTCTCCATCGTCATCTGAGTCGCCAGGGTTTGGATCTCCACAGTATTACGTGGCGGAGGCGGGGTGGTGGCGGGTTTAATCCTTCTCTTCCTTCAACTCCCTTTCCTTTGTCTTGAGGAGTTGATGCCGAATTTTTGTTTTGTTGGTAACATCATGTGTTTCAAAGGTTTTGATCTACCTCGGTTGGAGGGTCCAGGTTCGTCATCTGCCGCAACTGAAGTAGCTATTGAGTAAGCCATTAATTGAGCTTCGAATTTTCGAGCAAGATTGTCGATCGCGGTCTGTGATTCCTTGGCTTGTTGATTCAAGATCGCTTGTGCTTTTTGTGATTATCATTGAATTGGGCGGCAGTAATTTCGTCCTGTCGTTTCAACATTTTTGCTGCTTCGATCTTTTGTTTCTCGAGTTCCTTTTTCCATCTCGCCTCTTGCTGATCGAATCGGCGTTTCAGAACAAACAGTTGTTCAGCTAATTCAAGGTCTCGGCTTTGAGAGTCCTGGTTATCGCCAGCCCGTTGTTCTTGTTGTAGTCTAAACGCTTCTCGGACTTCTTCTCTCAACCGATCTTGTTCTACTTTCATCGCACCTTGGAGTTGAAGTAGGTATTGTCGGTGTTCGGCGAATTCAGCTTCGGTAACTTCCTCGTTTCTGGCTAAGCGTCCATCAAATAGTCGGAGGTTGGTATATGCTGCCTGAATCTCTGCTGTGAAGCTACTTAAAGCAAGATGTGTCTCATCTTGGCTTTGCTGAATTTCTCCCAGGATAAACCGAAAAGCCTCTGCTAATTGGTTTCTGAATTCCACATAGGGGTTGGGGCGAATTCTGGAAGGTCTTCGTGAACTCGGACTTGATGTTGCAAGGAAATGTGAACCTGTCCTACTCAGGGCAAAGGACCCGGTAGTAGGCGTATCTGAGTTATCGGTGGGTGGTACTAATCCTGTCGGTGTGGAACTGTTGTCACTAGTATCCATTGGATCGGTAGGCGGTGGAACAGGGGAGTCTGGTTGTCGTTGATCGGACATGATGGAACGTACGCAATATTGAGGGGAAGTAGCACTCGATAATTGCAGAGGATGGGTTAATGTTTTGCTATGGTAAAGGCTTTACTATAGCTTCGGTAGATTCGGAAGTTGTAGTTTTGTTTCTTATCGTGAATGTTCCAAATCGATTGAAGTGCTAGATTCCGGAGGTTCCGTTCGTATTTTGGACAACAGACTGGAAAGAAGTTGTGTGGGATAGCTCGTTTGCACTTCTTGCAAGAGGGGCACTGGAAGAAGCTATCGCAATCGTAATATTGCCTTGGCATGTGAGGGGATAATGTATCGTGGAGGAGCCTTGGTGACTTGAGGGTAACAATATAGTGTTACGGGGTAACTAACTCAAAGGAATAGAGAAAGTTAGGCCGGGTCGTATTCGAGGTAACGGAGGGAAGTCAGGAAGGCTCAGGAGATGATGGTTCGATAAAGGTAAAGTAATAAAGTAGAAGTTCTCGAATCTTTTAAATTTGATAACTTGTTATATTGTTAAGGTCTCTTCTCCGTTGCTTGATTTTCTCAAACTCCGGGGAATAGCCCTTACTACTTATACTAAATTCTCGCTACTTCCAGATTCCTAACAATCATGTATCTTTCTAAGATTTCAGCTTCGTCAAAGGAAGTGCGAACACTCTTTGACCCTGAATAATTGCCCCACTCGAACTCAGAGAACTCCCGATATCTATTTCATCTGAGGGTGTCTCCACTCCACCAGTAGATAGTCTTCGATCTCTTCGTCCTAATAGACTAAGTTCATATATGTGGTCGCAATGCCAACATACCAATAGTCTTTTATCGTGAACTATTGAGTGATCAGTTCGAATAGTCAGATAATAATACATAATGCATAATATGCATATGCACCGGAAATAAAGTATTCTCACTTTATCTTTCCAATCAGAAATCATCTTCATGGAACGTAAGTCCTTCCGGTATCCCGAGTAGTCAACACAGATGCCTCCAGTTGCTCCTACCGCGGTGAGCTGAGGTTGGACATACGCTCCTCCATTACGGTGGCGCAGCCTCTACTAATAATACTGGCGAGCTATTCTCATGTGCGTAACACTCCGTCCCCGTTACAACCTTAGTGTTTGAAATTGTTACTTGTCATACAGACCACCTTTTAGGCTGTTGGCCAGTAAAACCCCTGCATTTCTTTATCTTTATTACTTGATTATGTCGCGATATGGATTTAGGAACGATAACGTCGAAAGTCTCACTCAGGAGGCTACTGAGTTGAGAGAGAAGTTGGCAGAGGTGGAAAAGCGTTTGGAGGAAAAACGGTCTTTACTGATGATGTTTAAGAAGGGAGTAGAACCCTTTACGCTGAAGAAAAGTCTGACCCCAGTCAAATTGCGTCCGGCGACACCTACGTCGAAGAGGAATTGGAGAGGTGTTGAGGAGGAAGGAAAGAGGAGGAAGACTGAGGGGATCCTGTTTGACCCTGTAGGAAAGTTAGGAAAAGGACCGGTTGTCGCTGTTAAAGTGGGTGGTATTGAGTGGGAGGGTGGGGTTGAAAAGGTAGTGGAGGAGTTGGAAGCGATGGGGTTTGTGATTTGTGAGAGATCACGGTGGTTGGTGGGGGATACGGAGAGGAAAAGGAGGGTGGCTGCTGGGAAGAAATCTTCTATGGTGGTTGCTATGATAAGAGGTGGTATAGAGCTGCAGGGGTTGCTGCGGTCTGGGATGTGGGTTGGTGGTAGGTGGTGTTCGGTTAAGCGTTTTGTGGCTGTTTAGCTGACCAGGAGGGTTGGTGGCTGGGTGGCTATAGAAGCTAAGCTGGACGAAGTAGAAGGGAAAAGAGTTTTGGAGAAGGTGGGTTTGGAGCGACAACTGGGGAATATAAAGGAATGGTTCGGGAGGTGGATGAAGAACAAGTTGGAGGGAAAGGAGAGCAAGGTCAAATCAGGTATTCCTTTGGGAAGTGATAGCGAGTGGGAAGCTGAGGATCCTTTTCCGGGTGCTCGGAAGAGGAAGGTTAAGGGATGGAGAAATTGGGAAAACAAGATGAGGGAAGAGATTAAGGTCTTGGAAGAGAAAAAAAAGGGAAAGGAGAAATTTAAGTATGTGCTGAAGGGTAGTGGTGTTATGGGGAAGGGTGACAAAGGTGGTTCGGGTAGAGGTGTTAGTTTTTTTTGATGGTCTTTGTTTTGTTTTACTTCACCTATTGCAAGTGTGGTAATTCAAGGCGAATCGACTTGGTATAGTTTTAGGAGATTGTTTTGATTTTGTTTTGGGGTCACGGAGCTTGGGATAGACGATATCTGGGTGGTGATAGTGTTCGTGTGGGGCAAACATCCAATATGGATACAAAAAGTCTATAGTATTTGTAGCTAGTTAGTTACGAATCGAAAAGTTTACAAAAAAAAAAAAAAAAAAAAAGTTTTCATACACAATGTGCCAAGGATTTAATTGGTGTGTAGGCAGGAAGGTGAAAACTCTGAACAGAAACACAACACCACTATTAGCAATAAAAAGGTATCGTGACTATAAAAATACGAGAAAAGCGTGTCATGAGGACCTGGTCTGTGGGGGCCAACAAGAATAGAATTAGATAGAGAGAGTAGACAGAGTGCTCATAAAAAGTGGTGATAAAAGAGTCTCCGGTCGCTTGTAGGCAGAAAAAAAAGAGATTCATAGTAGGTCATTTTCACATCTTCTGAATGACATCTACAATGCCCTCTACGTCTATTGAAGCAGTAGTAGCTCAAGCTGTCCCTAGTGGGATTGCTTTTGCTGTTGCTGAGCCTTCTCCGGTGCCTTCTAGCTCACCTCCTACATCCTACTATGTCACAATAACTAGCTCTTTACGTTCTAAGGTTCATGCGCTTCGCCAGAATGCTGCCTGGTCTTTCCGGCGCATTGCAAATGAGGTTGACATTGCTGTCAGCACGGTATATAGTATTTGCAAAGCTCCTGCCACTCCTCACAGGGTGAAATCTGGACGTCCAAAGGTGCTTAATACACCAATTCGCAAGTATCTAATCACTTTAGCAACTGCAAGTCAAACCAACTGTCGTCTCCCACTCACAGAAGTCGCCAATCTTGCTGGAATAGAAGCCAGCCCTACTCTACTACGCAAGGCATTTGCTCAAGAAGGCTACTATAGACGTGTTGCACAAGCCAGATCTTACCTCTTAGCGGTAACCAAGGAAAAGCAGCTTGACTGGGCCTACCATTATGCTGATTGGACTTGGACTGATTGGGCTAAAGTAAGCAATCATGAGTTCTAGTAATTAAATTTAATACTCTTTTAATAATACTAACTTTGTTTAAACTAACTGTACTAAGGTAATTTGGAGTGACGAATGTGCATTTAATATTGGTGGCCTCTCATCTAGTAACAGAACCTGGGTGACAAGGAGGGCCAGTGAGGAAGACCTGGAAGATTGCTTAGTTCCGAAGTTTCCAAAATTGAAAACTATACTTGTAAGTACTATTTGAATTTTATTTTTTTAATTATATAATAGTAACTGCTTAATAGGTCTGGGGATGCTTTAAAGGGGGTCAGAAGGGTCCATTGGTCTTTTGGGATAAGGATCAATAGGGGAAGACAGTAAAATCCGTCACCTTTACTACTAATATTCTTCCCCACTTTTATGAGTTCTGGCAACAACAGTCCCAGCTGCAATTGGACTATGTTTACCTAATGCAAGATAATGCGAGCCCACACCGTGCTGAACATACTCAGAATCGCCTAAAAGAACTCGGAATCTGGGGATATTTTATTGATTGGCCACCCTCTTCACCAGACTGTAACCCTATTGAGAACGTATGGCGGTTAATCAAGCAACGTATTAGAAAGTGCAACCCATTCCCGGCTACTAATGAAACTCTAAAAATCGCTATCCAGGAAGAGTGGGATTTTATTACCCCGGAGGAGTTGACTAGTCTAGTTGACTCTATTCCTACTCGTGTTCGGGAGGTGAGTTAAAGCTATTTCCAGAGCATTTACATTTCTACTAGGCTGGCCGGTCAGGCCAGTTAAAGCTACATACTTTATACCTGATATCTATTTTACTAATTCTCTCAGTGTTTTGTAGGTTCGGGTCGCCCATGGGAGGTACTCGGGGTATTAGGATTGGTCCAGGACATTTAGCAAATTGTTCTCTCTAATGTTTTTTTTTTTCTCTGGCCGGAAAGGTCTTTTTCCTGTTCTCTTTTCTATCAATTATTCAACATCTATTCTTACTGGCTTTACTATTATTATCCTTCTCTGTGGGTTTCATCTGCTGTTTCGGGCTGGTTTTTTCCCTTTTCTTGCCTACTATTTATTCATATTAGCACCGGTGTGTGTTAAAGTATAAGTGTTTTTGTAGGCAGACAAATAAGTGTCTTAAACATCCTTGTATCATTCTGAGCGTACGAAAACATACCCCCTGTGCCTTGTACCACATCACCGGACCACAATAGACTTAGCACGGAAGGTTAGCAAAATAACGAATACCGGTTAATGCGGTTCAGCAAGCTCTGCTTCACAGGGTGTTTCGTCTCGGATTGCGAATGCTAAGGGCCTAATCGCTGATAGTGGATTTAGCGGGTTTTTACGGTACTTTACGAATTGGTGAGTACCTTGGTTGGTAACCTGAAAAATCTATTTTATGGATGAAAACTGCTGCTGTATGTTGAAGGCATGTTGAGAACTTTGGGCCTCTCCACTGGTAATTTAATGCACAGTTAAGCAGCGGCGTGCGTTCTTAGGTGAAATGGTCGTAAAGGAAAAATCGCCTTGGTCATAGCGGTATTATGCTCGCTCTGGGGACATTTCCTATGCTCAAGATGGGGGACCTCCTCCCTACTCCACCAATGAAATCATGAGCTTTTGTGTGTGTTTCTGCTGTGCTTCGTTAGCAAGACTTCTAGAAAGACTGTAAAGATTGCTCACTGTTTCATCTAGTGCTTAGCGGCGTTGGTTTATAAATCGCCGCTCTTTTGATATTGGAAAAACCTTCGTGGGTACTCTCTTCTAGCATCTAAATTTTTGTTCTTATGAACACGGGGCAAATGGGCTTGACTCCACTGTTTTCTGTTAAAAGTATACGGAAACATTTGTCCCTACGCTTGAGCATCCCATGCCGACATGGCATAAGCAACAGGGATTCCGGTCTCTTGGGTGTGAGACTCTAGCAAAGTATGGAACCGGTACTTGTGCTCAAGGAGAGCAGCGAGCACTAGGGTCACGTTGTCGACCGGATAAAAAAAGAGAAATGATCCATATCACCGCAGGGAAATCTCCGATCCCAATTCGGGTTAACAACCCTCCAATTGTATCCTGCGGGTATACCGGTATACTGGGAGCTTTGCTGATGACATGGGATCCTAGCAGTAGAACGTTGTTATTTGTCCCAGTCAAGAAGTATCCGGAAACAGGGATTAGTAAAATATATGGCAGAAAATCCGTGCGTATCATAAACTCACTACTCGTATTTCCGGATACTTCTTGACTGGGACAAGTACTTGTATAGGGTGTTGAGGGAGTGTAGATACAAGGGAGCACATAAGCGTGCATGTGTGCGGGTATGCGATCACACTTGGATGTGAACGGATGCATGGAGTTACGCGTGTAGAAGTTCTCTCTTATTTGGCTAGCCGATAGCTAGGAGCCTTCAATTGAGGAACACACCCCCCTACATCTCCGACCATCATCACAATTGAGCGGTTTTTTCACTATTACTTGCCTCAATTAAGCATCTAAGCTATTCCTATCTAAAGCCTGTCTTTTATCTCGCCCTGTACTATTCTAGCCCAATACGCGGCAGGATCCTGGGCCAAAGGGATAGCCACACTACACAATAGACTCATCACTAATGGCTAATGTTCAAATTCAAATAGTACTGTACTGTACTGTACGTCATAGCATACGTGTCGTCAAGGGGTCAGCTATTGAAAAGTTCTGGAATAAATGTGGTCACTCGAACCTGACATGAGACCCTGCTAACAAACATTGGTCTCACCACCGCCCGCGGTACTTGCATTGGGTCATTACAAATTGGACCTACTTTTACTTCACTGCTTTTAGCAGGGCCGATGCTTTCGATGTAAGACAAGAGAAGGTTAGTGACAGTAATGTTTGTATTCTGGGAGTTGGAGGTGAGAACTCGCTGCCTGCCAGTTGCTCGGATATCAAATACTTTATAGTAGCTACTGTAGGTTAAGTACACCCTAGAGCCCATTTCGTTCAAGAATCTCACGAGGTTATTTAGGATTTAGGGACCCTTGAGGAACGAGGAAAAATTTGAAAAAAAAAAAAATCGTTCTTGGTGCCTTGAACGTATCTCGGGCCATTTCGATGCCGCTACGTATAGATCAGGCGACGACCGTCGGAACTGCTAGCGTTCTAATTGAGCTTCCGACTACCGCAGCCAGAGCTTCCTTGGGAGACGAGAGTTCGTCCCAAGAGGTAGATTTTTTCCTCCTTATCAGTTCTGCAGGTGACCGCATTTATCTAGGACTGAAGGACGGAAAAATATCCACCTTTCCTTCGTTCCTCGAGAGTTTCCTAAGTCACAATAAAATCCCACAGTAAGCACGTACGTCTTTTTCTTCTTCTCTCCTCCGCTCTTCGGGGTAGTCTATCTGGGTTACCCCGGCTGCTGATCCCCGCTGCCCGTCAGTCCCCGGTGAACGCTGACACCCAGCGATGTCGAGACCTTCATCTTTGTGTCTGGTTAGTTGGGGATTTGGTTGCCCTTCCTGGATTATTAAAACAATAAACTTAACGTTAAAAGGTAATTATGCTTCAGTCATGTGAAAACTTATTCTGAGCCACGGGTATTAAATTTATTCACTGTCTAGTGCTCCTAGTGAATAACAGGCTTTAGTAATTATGTTTGATTACTCACATTACTTTAAAATGCACAATCAATTACTATCCTCATTGTTCCCATCTACCACCACTAGTCTTCTCTTCAAACTGATTCTATAATAGCAGCTTACTCTTAGTGTGGTTCTGGACAATGAAAATAAACATTTCATTTCATCCAAAGCTCTTAGAAAATTGAGAATAACATCTTTTTAAAAAAATACTATACAACTTCCTCTTATGAAATTATTTAAATAATCAGTCAGAACAGGTGTATGGTTTTTACTTTCACCTAAGGTTAGGCAGGAAGCTGCCACTATAGTTAGAGTCAGAATGAGGTTAACGTATTCCACTGCATAGCGAGCGCCCGTCATAATGAGCCATAGACAGATTTGAGTAATAAAATTGGTTGAACCTCGGTTAGAATTGTAATAGTGGCCATTATTTGGGTGTATCGGGCGCTCACTATGCTGTGGAATACGTTATTGTACTTGTACTGTGGATCTTTGTCAAATAGCCCCCTGCTATTTTAGTCGATGATTTCAAGCTTCTCAGCAAAATGAAAACAAGCCATTAAAAAGTCTTTGAAAAAATCCTCTACAAAATGATAAGAGTAATTATTTTTAAAGCCTTTTTCTTAAATGTGGATAATTCAGAATGCTGAGGTTTTTCCCAACAACCTTGGGTCGAGGGTAGGATTTTATTGTCTGGGACTATACAGTACCAGCAAACAAATTTGTGCCCGTAATGCCTTATGCCTATTTTTATCCTCTAATGTTAAGAATTAATAAACCTAGTACGAGTACTTGTAATGCTGGGTGAAATACATTCCAACCAGCTTCTTCATCTAGTTACACTTACTTAGCCGTTTTATGCCACCTAATGCTAGCCCGGTAAGAAAAAGAAAAAAGCAGAGAAGGAAAAAGAAACAAAAGCAAGAAAAGCTATAAGTTAGGAGTTAGGAAGAGTAAAATTTGAGTAGTTCTATGCAGAGCTTCCGAATTATCTCATCTTCTTAGGATATGTTCATTTTTAAATTTCTCTGATAATTTTTATTGATGAAAGGAACGATTTCAGACGCTAGGCAGTGTCCCAGCAGCCCTCAGGCTTCGCAGAAACTGCACAACCGTAGATAACATAGTGTCATGGGTTGCCTATTTTTCTCGGGCCCACAACACAACGACTAGGTAGCTCAGGCGCTGTGCTCGCTATTTGTCATCTTTCATTATTATCTCCCGCTCATATTAGCCTATTTTGTAGACATTGCAATGACCTTAGAGTGTTAGAGTTGACGGGATCAGCCTTGGGGTTGTGGTCCTAGATGATTCAGGAATACTGTTGGCGGCTCCTTTCAGAATTATCATCGTTTATAGAGAAGGTTCCCTAGGCATATATTTCCTTCATTGTCATAGTAGTGATAGGGGGGTGGGGACATGCCTCAAGGCGCAGAGACATGTGTGGTAGCCTATGGAAGGATCACAGGGACTCTACTATGTTTTATATATACTCCCATTTTAGCCGCCTGTTTAGTTGAAGTACCGAACAAGATAACGGAGTTTATGACTATACCTTTCCTTCTCCCACCCAATTTCCAGCTCCCAAGTAGCTCCTCTCCCTCCAATTTATCTGCTGCGCCGTTCAATTAGTTACGCCGATATGGAGGACTCTCTCAAAGATCGTCTGCAGTGAGATATGGAGCCACTGTATCCCTATTGTTATCCTCTTGGGATTATTTTTCTTTCTTTTCTTCAGATAAGGTAAGCTACCGTAGGTAGATATGTGTTAGCAAGATAAGAATAAACATAACCTACATTGACTCTGTATAAGGGAAGACTTTCGGATCCAGCCAAGGTAAAAGTCCTGTTGAAGGACAGGATCTTGTTGAAGTGATTCGATGGATACAATTACCGTCCCAGAAATGTCCTCGAAAAGATTTACATGATCTATAGTAAGTTTCAGAGTAGGAATCTAAATGCAAAAAGCCCATTGTCTCCTCCAGTTGATATAGTACTGGGGGGTAAAAAATCAAGGATTACAGCGGCATTTGAGATTAGTGGATCTGGAAACAAATGGGGGTATCCTTGTTGGGTGACAAAGTGGTTTCCTTCTAAACTGCGTCTCTGAGAGTGTTCTGATTCTATCACTTGACCTAAGCATATGAACTATGAATTTTTTTCCATTGTGATAGCCGGCCATAGACTATGCGCGCTCTATAATGAACCACTTACTCTAGCCTTGTGTCGTGCCTAAGGCCGCTAGGTCCATTTCGGGTTTCGGTAGTGTTCTTCCAAGCTTGTTTGGACCAAACATCCGCTTCATGGCCTCGGGGCCTGATCTATCAGACTCCAGAGAAAATCAGTCATAGGAGACTTTGCCCAAGAGAAAAGCGAAATATCCCTTTTCTAAACAACCACCTTCAATTCTTCTTGAAAAAAAATCCCAGAGTTTGTTATCCAGATTCAGGCATCCAGCCTTGTCCTCCTAATTTTCATACCACTAGCAAATAACGCCATCTATATGGTAAACTGAATATTATACTCTAACATGACACCGGCTCGGTGGGTAGAATCTATATCCCCAGGCATGGTACCCAAAACCGTTGTTGAACATCTCCACCGATTGGATTGTTTATGTGCAAGTAGACTCCGGGTATGGCTGCCTCGTTTTAGCGGCCTTCTACTAGCTTCGACTTTTTAGGCGGTCACTTTATCAGCTTTAAAGTGGCACTTGGGACGACTCTTCTGTCAAGTATAATTCAAAATCCTTCACTTTGCAAACACTCAAGTCCAGAAATTAGGTGAATACGAGCCGACGCTGTCATACAGCCCCCCGCCCTACCCCTCTTCCCCCCATATCTGAAAAAATTTGAGAAATGGTTTTTAGACTTCCTCCTAGGTTTGTCCTAATTTTTCCAAATAACCCCCCAATGACTGACAATGGTTGATACGGTTATAGACTCCTAAGGTCACAGGTGTTCGAGGTTTCCGGGGGATTGGACATGAAGCGAATTAGAATCCACGGAGGACTACTGGGGTGGCACTCAGAGTACCTCTGGTGGGAGGTGAATGATGTGCTGGCCCGTCGGAAGGACCAGCGGATAGTCATCGACGGACACGACAGTGCTACTGTAGGGCGCTTTGCACAGTTTTTATACACGGGGAGTTATGAAGCACCAGGCCCGGTGAAGATATCAGATGTCTCTAGGAAGGGAGCCATGCAGGACAGCTTATCTTCTCATCCGGAAATAGTGCCCGCCAAAGACATTACGACACAAGAGTGTGAAACAAGACCATGTCCCACCGAAGTCAGTCCCAACTCTACGCGCTCAGGACTGGGGATTGCCGAACTGAGTGACTCTCTGCCGTTTGATGAACCCCCCGTGTATAATACACTCGGAGACCCGGCCTCCGAACTACCTGCAATTGATCCCCCCGAAGCTCCACAAAGCACCTTGACACCTGAGGATAAACCAGAAACCGCGAGTGAGAAAGACCTGCCCGCAACGCCATTAGATAAGGCAAGCCACTTGGATTCCTCTGAATTTGACTTCAAGGACGCCTTCCTTGCGCACGGAAAAACCTGCGGGCTA
Source organism: Tuber borchii (assembly GCA_003070745.1). Taxonomy (NCBI): domain Eukaryota; kingdom Fungi; phylum Ascomycota; class Pezizomycetes; order Pezizales; family Tuberaceae; genus Tuber; species Tuber borchii. Next base: position 392,409 of record NESQ01000029.1, on the reverse strand, counting down.
GCACACTATCTCGACATAGAGCTATTAGAAGAGCTCGCGATCGAGAGGCTTGAGGGGGTCTTTAGTAAAATCACCTCCCTGACGCCCGAATCCCGAGTGGCATCGAACTTTGCAGAGCTCGTAGGATATGCCTACGAAAGTTCTAAGAGCAAAAAACTCCGCGAGGCACTCCTAAAATTCTTCTCACCCAACGTCAGCGCCCTTATGGGTCTCGAACTCCAAAAGATGGTTAGTCGCGGTGGCGATCTTGCATTGGATCTCATGGGAATATTCTGGCCCAGGGTGGAGGGCTTAGAGCGGGAGAACGGTCAGTTGCTCCTTGGAGTCAAAACGTTGGATGGCAAACTGAAATCTGCTGAAATGAACCAGGAACAGGCAGAGGTGCAAGTGAAGCAAGGGAGGACTCGAGAGAGGGGATGGAAGCGCCTTTGTGAAGGGATGTGCGGGAAAGTGAAGGAACTCATAGTTGTCCGGGGGGAGCTGAAGGAGGCGCAGCAGCTGGCGGAGAAGGAAAAGAGTGAAAATGAGGTTTTGGTGGTAGAGTTACATGAACACAGGGGTCTAATAGAGAATCTGCAGAAGGAGAAGGGGATGCTTATGTTAGAGATTGATACCACAAAGCAAAATTTAGCAAAGGTCAAAGAGAAAATTTCTGAATACCGTATGAGGGATATTAGCAGGTATTAGCATTCATATGTATTAGTAGACGACCGATTTGGCTACCGCTTTTCTTCTCTTCCTAGCTACAGCAGACCACAAGTTTCTTTTTTCATGGGTAATCGTATTTAAAGTACAGTACATGTATGAGGGTCATTGGAATTTGAGAAAGGGCGCTTGTTCTTTGCTCCGTGTTGTACTCCCAGGCGCCCTACTCCTCGGTGTGAAATGTAAGGCGCATTCACTCATGCTAAGGCTTCCCGTCACACTCTTCACTCCAGCAATCCTCACTAATTGTTATAATATGGACTCGGAGTTGTTCTCATTGGCTGTTTGATTGATCTCTGTACCGTATTGAAACCTATACTGCGGCATGTGCTTACTCTTGCTCTAGGAATGTATACGTGTGCCTTGTGTGCATTCCTGCACCCCAATGATTTCCTTATGTTCGCTCAATACAGTGCCTCGCTTTCTTCCCTTCCTCTTCTCTCCTTATTTCCATACGTCCTCACACTTCTTCTTCTTCGGAGCTTAGAGACCATTTAATAAAACTGCGTGTCTCGCTCGTTCCACCTACGACAATTCGTAAAACTAATTTACGAGACACCTGCTCTCGCTCACAAGATCTCACTCGCGGTCAGATAATTTGTGCCCCCTCGGGGGCAGTGACTCACTTAATACTGTGATTCAAGCGAGGAGTGGATTCTTGTACCGGCATGTATCTCTATGACTAAGTTATGTCCTATTTCCTGGTGGTTCTCTCGATGTACGGGCTATACACAATATATTAAGGTTTGGTCCAGATAGAGTGTTAGGTGAGGAGCTTACCAAGAGGTCAGCTAGACGAGCTATTAAGTAGAGGGGGTGAAAGGGGTATCTGGACGTATGTGTATGTGTGTGCGCATGTGTGTGTAGGTGATGGATGATGTTTCTCGGGGTGGATACGTTGTATTTTCTGGGGAGGGTAGAATCGCTGGGGTGGGATACTAGATTGTAGCGTAAAAGAGGAAGCCTTTCGATAATTTGGAGATCCTTAGAAGCAGTGCTACGAGTAATAAGTCATTGAACACGGTAACTTGGTAGAATGTTCCACTCCCATTATAACTGGAGGAATGCTTTGAAGCCGCATACAATACTTCAGTCAGTCCCAGGTTAGACCGATCGCCTAGGTGTAAATCGTGCTCGATCGGCCAGGGTATCGAACCTTGGGCAGTTTTGAGGACATTATATTGGCCATTTTTGGAGCTGTGGTTATCAACCCAAATTTTATAGATAAATTGTCTCGCTAAACAGCCCCTCAGCTGCTCTGCTCGGTGCCAATAGCGTAGAATTCCAGATAATTTAACAGTACCCTATGTCGTTCGAGTTGCCTCCTCTAGTAAGGTCTAGCATTTTCTTGATACTTTCCCATGTCTTTCAGAGACCATGTATTTCTGAGGGGCTGGACTGCTCACCTTTGCTGCATTTCTCTCCTTTTTTTTTCCAGAGAAGGAAGTTTTGGACTTCCTAGCACATGGCTCAATTATTTATGATTTCTGGGGCATACGAACACTATCTACTACATAGCGGGTCTTTAGCCTTGTTGATATGGCAAGATTCTTAGAGAGCGGAAAACTTGGAATCGGATCGTAAGGTAGGATATCAATTTGGTCATTCACTGAGTCTCGGCTTCTTGAGTTTGGCTCTGTGTAAATAGGGAATTAGAAGCCTAAGACGAAAATAACATCATCTATAAAACCTTTAGTTACCTTCAAGTTGGAGATATTAATACTACTCGGCATGGAATCATAGCCACTCCCCTGTAGTCTTAATATCATACAAGTGTCAAGCATAAAAATGCGATGATATACCGAACGGGAGAGGGTGTTGACTTTGACCAAAATTAGGGATAAGGCATCAACCAGCTCTCCTAGAAACTCAAAGCTTCTGTTACTCAGCAAGAGGCATAAGTAATAAGTTTTCTTTTAACAGATGCATTGGATTAGTGCTTATATACTTCATCCATCGCACATGTTCCTCAAAGGTTGGCTGAGGCAGTAGGAAATAGATACCCCCTTCTTTTTTTATGTTTCCCTGGTGCACTATTTACGGTAAACGTACTTGAGTTACTGAGACTAGGTGGTATCCAGCAAGAATTACCTGAACTTCCGCGCCTGAATTTAGTATAGGCTCTCAGACCCGCACAGGCAATCTGCCATACAAAATTTTAATCCCTGCGCTCAGGTACTACCTACTGGATACTTGTATATTTTCCCAAAGCTTCAGAGCGCTTACATTGAGGAGAAACAAATGCAGCCTTTCAAGCCTCAATGAACTCCTAGGCCATATACCGCCCATGGGATCTCCTAGTCATCTGAATGGCAAAGGATATGGCTGAATATCGTATCAGCTGCGCCACCGGCCAGAAAAGTACACTAGCAAACTTAGTTCTTTGATTGGATACACTTTATTTCTGTTGAAATTGGTTGATCACCCCGTAGTCATAAACAATAAGCATTTCTTAAAAAAAATAGGCCCGAACCTCGAGATTATACGTTACCGTCACACCCTGCTAATATCATACAAACACCAAACAGGCTACCGTACCCCATGACCGCCAGTCAATCTAAGGTACGCTAAATCCCCAGCCATGATCATAAAAACCAAGAATCCCGCTAGGGCGTTAGAGCCGCCTCTTCCAGTATGGTCTGTCCCTCTTTCTACCCGTTTAACTAGAGCTGAGAGAGAGACCTTTTAGCCTCATTCTCTTCCCTCAATTCAAAGGGAGGAATTCAGAACTTCCTAGCGCCATTCTCAATTATTCCAGTTCTCCATACTGTGCCGGCGTCGGTACAGTGCATGAAATCGCGAAATTCCCAGTATATCACCATTCCCCGCTCAAACATTATTCATCTACGATAAATTCCACCAACGCAAGTTACGGTATCCCAGTAAAATACCACCCCTCATCTCCCTCATCCCACCGCTCTCTGCCATTATCATACCCTCTCCCATCCAACCCCGGAACATCTCAGGGGCCGGAACAACTATCTTCCGCTCACCACCAAGCCACAACCACCCTTAAAACAATGATCGACCCTAGCGATCATATGATAAACTCTCACTCGTTAACCTTTTTCTTTCTCTTTTTTCCTTTTTCTTTTCTTTTATCTTATTTAAGCCCCCTTTCCTTTTCCTGCACGTTCCCCTCCAAGTCCGTCAACAGCGCGCAACCTGCGGAGTAGTAAGAATTTCTCCCTAGTCATAATGGTTCCCACCACTCGGCCGTTAAACTTGGAAAATTACGATGACGACCCCCGAAGGAGAAAATTGGAGGATCAAGGTTTGCCCAAGATCTTACACACCTGGTTAACTTATGTTTGGCCCAATGGATCTAAGAGAAGTGAAGATTGGCGGGTTAGCGAAGTGCTCCTAATTCCCGGGGGGGTTTGGATTACGGGCAGAAAAAAAAAAAGAACTGTAGGAGATCGGGCTGGCTCCTAATTTGCAACGCGCGTGCACGTGCCCTGGTAGGCGAAGTGAAAATAGATGTTGTCGAAATTATCTAATTCGCGATTTATACTCTACGATACATGTAGTAAGGCGGTGCTTTGATATAATAGATGTGAAATTTTTTACTGGTCGGGCTACAGTGTGTAACAGTGTGCCCGCTAAGCTCGAATGAGTAGGATCTGCGCTCCCATATCCCGTCATACCTGATCACTCACCCGTTGGCTTCAGACAGTCTGCTCCCTGAATGGGGGAGAGGCCGAGGGGCTATGATACCGCGCCACAACGCTCGTTTCTCAACTATGACGCTATGTTTTCACTCTACAGTTATCCCGCTTTTTTATCCTACTTTTCTATCGAAAAATTGAGTTCAGGTGCTCGCAGTCCATTCCATTCATTCAACTCTACTGGTAAAAGAAATCTCCATAGCACATCATTATTAACTTAATAGTGTATCAAACCGCCCCATGACATAACGCTCATTAGCGATAAGGAAAACACAGCAAATAATCAAAAGGAGAAGAGGAGAGGAGAGGCACGTTTCACGCCCCAGCGAGGCGCCCATCCCCATCCTCACCCCACAACTAATTCCTAGTCCGATCCATACCATAAAACTATAAAACATCAAAAAGAAAAAGGAAGCAAGAAATTAAACCCCGTCATTATCATATCATAAATTACACTCCTATCCCACCTTACTTCGGCTTAGGATAAACTGGAGTCTCATACGGGCAGGTCGTGGAGCTAGCACCCTGGCAGGACAAGCAGTGGTCTTCTTGGGCTTGGCATACAGATTGGAGGTATCTACAGTTGAGGGAGTCGGTTGCGAGCCAGCAGTCCCTGCCTTGCTCCCAGCATTTGTTTGTACTGGCCCAGCATTCGTCGAAATTGCTGTAGGTTGGGAGGGGCCCTGCGCACCACCTGCCGACCAGGTAAGCGCACGTGCTAGTTGGGCTTGGAGGTTTGGAGGTGGTTGGTAGGGGGGTGGTGGTACTCGGGTGATTGGAAGTGGAGCTGGTGGAGCTGGTGCTAGAGGTTGATGTCGTGGTGGTAGTTGAATCAGTGGTGGAGCTAGAGCTGGAGCTTGAGGAGCTTGAAGTACTCGAACTTGAAGAGCTGGAGGTGGTGCTGGTAGAGGTGTAGCTAGTAGAGGTGGAGCTAGTATAGGTGGAGCTAGTAGAGGTGGAGCTGGCAGAGGTGGTACTGGTAGAGGTGGTGCTGGAGCTCGAAGAGCTTGAAGAACTCGAAGAGCTTGAAGAACTCGAAGAGCTTGAAGAGCTAGAGGTGGAGCTGGTGGTGGAGCTGGTTGTAGAAGTGGTGGGGTGAGAGGTAGGAGTAACAACTTCAGAGGTGAAGCTAGGACCCGGGCCGGCAGCACGGTACCAATTCTCCTTTGGATCTCCCATACACTCGCCTACAGTGACAGCTTTGTATCCCTTCTGTTGTAAGGTCTTGAGCATGTGTTCAGTCAAAATCTGCGCAGTAGTCTGGTGAATATCATGAGCAATTGAAAGGAACTTGTCATTAGCAGGATTGGAAGGGTTGATCGCATTATCAAAGTTATTTATGGCAACCTGAATCTTCTCGGGTGTAGCTTGGTTGTAATCATCCGTGTCTAGGTTAAAGTATGTGATATGGTACCCTAGAGTACTCATCGTAGCTACGCACGCGGCGTTGCAGGACGAATAAGGTGGACGCATATACGTCGGAAAGAAACCAAGAATGTTACGTAAGGCCATTTCAAGCTTAATCATCTCGCCACGGCGGACGGACTCGGTGAGGGTCGAGAGATCGGCGTGCGACCAGGTGTGAGAGGCAATTTGGTGACCGTTGGTGTTCATCTTCCGGATCACGTTCGTCCATGCGGTGGTAGTGTCGATTGCACCCTTTCCATTGTTGATACCGGTAATGTAGAATGTAGCCTTTGCATTATAGGAGTTCAGAAGATCGACCATGGCATCTGTGTACACACCTGGGCCATCATCGAAAGTCAACGCGACCTCGCCAGGCCGAACGCAATCGTAAAAATCCCCATATGGCACATTCCCCAAATGGGGCCGTGCAACCTGTTCTGTTGTACCGCCGCTTGGCAGGGTACTAAATCAAACTCGTCAGCATCCAGAAAACACTGCTCAATGGTTTGAATTTGGAAGAGGAGGAGAAACATACTCGGCGTCGCAGATGCCATAACCTAGCTGGCACAGTGGGGACATGCAATGATCTTTTGTATTCCCGCAGTAACCACCTTCAGAGCAACATTGCCCGGTCGGGCAGGGTGTGCCGCCGGCCTGTCTCCCACATCGCCCACTAGCAGGACCTCCCCCGGTAGGCGTGGTTACGCATATACCGAAAGCAGCCTGGCAATTCTCCGAGGACTGACAGTGGAGATCGGTATCACCGCACCATCCTGCACAACACCGTTAACCAACCAACTCAATCAATTATCCGATTTACATGACAAATAACAAATAAAAACCCCAAGAAGGGAAGAAAATATTGTTCATACCATATTGCGAGCAGCACCTATTCACAGTGTCGCCGCAAGTATATGCATTGGGTCCACCACAGCTCCCATCGGGAGACGGCGCTCTCTTAAAGAGGGGTTGCAAATTCTCTAGGTCGAGGAATCCGCTTCTTCCCGCAATTCTGGGACCGCCGGGATGGGCGAGAACATCCGCTGTCGTCACCAGGAGTGCAGCAAGTGAGTATTTGGCGTACATTGTCGTTGAGAATGGGATGAGGAATTGAAGCTGTGCTGAATGGAATACTCACACTTTCCACTCAATTAGGGCCTGATCAACTCAATTGAAGGTGTTGGGCGTGGCCACCCTTTTATCGTGTCAATTCCTTCTCATAAAAAGGAAAGGGTACCGTATAGAAGAGGGCACAAGAAGAAGCAAAAAAAATACTTTAAAACCGATTAGGGTGAGGAGGAGAAAAGGAAAAGAAAAGAAAAAAGAAAGCCAACACTTCCGGGTTCGAATGAAGAGTGCGAGTGATTGGTGACGCGTTGGTGTGATGTGATATGGTACTCGAGTAGGTACCAAGATCAGTGCCAAGAGAGACGGGATTGAACTTCTGGTACTTGTATGGCGAACGAGAGCACCTCCCGACCCTTTTTTCGTTCTCTTCCACCAAGCCAGGTATATAAGTGAGAAAAAGGGATCTTTCAGAATAATCTAAAAAAAGTTGGGCATACTTATAGAAGCCTCGTCCAACTACTTTTTCTTCAGAATTAGTGTGCCACTCTATCACATGAGCAGGACCACTCACTCACTGTGCCAGTGACTCTCCACAGGATGGTGAATACCTCTTTATTAGTTGTGCTATCCAAACATAAAGAAGGTAGCCCAAAGATACCAAGATCCGGCCCAGCTATTTCCTGTCCTCACCTAGTCTTGACTTTAGTAGGCAGGCCCTGGAACATGAACATGGTTTTGTTGTTCCTGGTGCCTGTGGATCGTGATAGCACACGGGTATGAGGTGGTACGATCATAGGATAGGGAAAAAACAGGAGAGGAGCGCTAGTAGGTGCACTACAGTTGAATTGAAGACAAAAGGAATCTTGGATGTTTCTCTTCGCCTACGATGTGTGCTGGATTGCCAGGGCTAGGCTAGCAGCTTTCTCCCCCCCCCCCCTTGCACTCGATCGTGGAGAAGTGCCACCCCATCATTAGGCCGATATACTCGTACTCGCATGTTTCCTGTGGTAGGGTTTCCTAGCACGGCCCATACGAGCACGGGGGGAGCGTGCCTGGGATAGCATCCCCGTAAACTTAGTTATTGCGGTATTCCCGAAAGTGACACGACCCTTCTATGCAACGCAGCGGATAGCAGCTGTGAGTTCAATGGCTTTTTTCCGGGAAAGAGAGACACTTGAGGGGTACTGTACAACCCAGGAGACGGAGAATTTACCTGCTCAAGTGTTAATTCCAACACTCCTCAAGCAATTTCTTGACCACGGATCTCTACCGTCGCGGGAGGATGGTTGTGCCGACATTCATTACTCCTTGTGATATTATCTATTATGTTACAACAGTAGCTAATTAATCATTGTTATGTCTACCATTATTATCTGATTAATTGCCGCACCAGCAGTTAAGCCAAGATTCTGCCCTCTTCAAAGTTCCAACCGTTCTACTCTAGTGCCGGTATCATACTCTTAGCATCACCTAGGCGAAAAGAAAAATACCTCTCCGCACAAGCACCCCGGGGTACCCACTCATTAAGTTATAATACCTACTTGGAACACCCCCGTAAATAAGCAAGGAGGTCGGTGCCCCACGTATCTAATTCGCCAAAGACCAGGATTACATTGAATTCCCTTAGAGATAGCTACTCCGGATCACTTTGCAATGCGGATATCCGAGATGTTTCTCCGATATTGTAACCCGAGCCAAGAATCGGGACCCATTTGCCGTCTCTATTCCAAAAAAGGTGCAACTTTTAGCCTGGAGATACGAGTGCTGTACTGTACTGCACAGTGCGGTGTGAATTGGGGCTGGTTACACTACCTATAAACCGTTTCCTAGTGAGGCGTTGGTAGGAATCATGGTACGGTGTAGTACACGAGGGCTCATCAATGGTTACTCCACAAAGGGGCTTTCGGGTCCCAGGATGAAGAGCAAGGGAGAGGGGGAAGGTTATCTTAACCGGACCCCCAGCACTCTACCATACTATGATATATCGTTTTGAGTGCATACTGAATGGTATGATAATGAATTTACAGCTAGATTGTGGCGTACTATACAAGCATGAGTTAATACTCATTCAATCGTAGCTATTACAATAGGCTGTAGATGTTCTAACAGCGCATCTGACATAAACCCAGCATGCTATAGGTCTCCACCAAGCTGTTAGCTAAAACACACACCAGGGGCCCTCCTAAACCCGTGGTGCGACAAGGTCGGAGTTAACTTACTGGAACTGTTGTGAACCTGTCATGCAGAAATACGGTATCGCGCTTTGATGCACCACTGGTTGTTTATATCCGACCCATGCAAGTGGCATTGGTCTACAAGTAAATTCATCTCGACTACCGTACAAGCTACAGACAAGATGTTTTCGCACACACCACTTTGTGACCTCACCAATTTTCTAATATTTTTTGCTGGTCAGCCACTTTGGTGTGTGCGAAAACTTTATGCCTGTTGCTTGTACCAGGTACCGTAAAAACCCTTGAAATATACTACTGTTACTCCACCAGCCCTGTAATCTCCGGATTCGTGGAAAAAAGTTCCTGAGAAGGATTAGCGTTTTCCTGACACGGCACAAGATCAACCCGCTAGATGTTTGGGTTCCCATTAACTTGCTTTCGCTATTCTATTGACATGTCAAACTAAACTTGTCGTGGGCCCACCCACTGACCTCCTCTAATCATCCAATAGTAGATTTCAAGAGCCCTTCATGGTATCCAATCGAACGAATTCCCAGCAAAACCAGCTCAGTGCCATCTAGATCGCACCACAGCTAGACATCAATCTATCTATCCGTTCATCCGTTCCTTCTGCCCATCTAGAAGCTCGGGAAGCTGACGATCTCCATCCCGAAAGATTTTGGTCTGGAAATATTACTCGTAAGCAATGCAGAATTGAGTGCGCCGTAATACTACTGTATGTACTGTCCCAGCAACTGTGCCAGCTGAGGTATTATGTCACGAGTTCACTCTCTCCGGAGCATGTCTACCGGTACCCGTAGAGGATCAACCCAAATAAAGAAGTCACAGACTAATGGTAAGGTATAACGCAGAGGCCCGAACGAATGTGCTACACTAGCGCATGGTGTCGGGATGGTCATGTCATCCTCGTTGAATCCTATTTTCTACCACATCAGTACAAATACTGTAATAGCAATAACTTACTACTACCTTCTAGCAGTAATTGTCGGCAGCGCCAGTATTAAACAAGAATGGTATAAGTACAAGGCTATGGGAAAGCGCTTCCCATTTCGAGGCTATATAAGCCATGCCATGCCATGCCATGCCAGGAATTCGCCTGACGATACCAACAAGTATCACAACAGAGACTTTGCGAAAAGCCCAGTGTGAGGCAAGCGCAGTTCTGGACCAACCCGGTCGCTAGGATATGACTCTAGATGCGAAATGGCAAAGCCCTTAATAAAACTCTTGCCCAGCCCAAACAGTAACTTACAGGTTCAAGCCAATAGTGGGCAAAGAATCCCACGCTAGTCTTACTAGAAACCTCAACCCAACCCACGCTTCCATGGCTCTGATAGGCCAGTGCCATTTCCAATTCTGGGATTGTGGTTGTCGCTACTCGCGCCGAGAATAAGTCCTGAGACAACGGGTGCAACCAGAATCCTCCTCAAAATTTCATCCATCATGGCAACCACAATAGTTATCGCAATCGCAACCACAACTGTAATGTCAATTAATACATACTAAGGTCTCTATATTAGAGTCCCTTCTACTCTCTGAAGGCCTGGAATTTGGAAGTAGGACTTTTACTTTGGCTGCAGCATCAACTTGAGTCATTGTGGCATTAAGATACTGTAGCTAAGTACTGTGGGGAATTGTGGTTGGGCTCCTTGTCTCAGGACTTATTCTCGGCGCGAGTAGAGCGAAGTCACTAAGTCTATAACCTTATTTTTTGCTTTTACTCCTAGAATCCTTGAATAGTACTAGCCATGTCAACAGCCCCCAAAAGAAATACTTGTGCTAGATAACGACATTTGCATCCGTCTTGTGCCGCCCGCTAATTTCAAAGATCTGGGCACCTTGGCGCCATGGGTCTTCTCATTGGTGGATCTTGGCATTAAGGTTTTCGGGTATCATGCTTATGAATTCGCGAGCACTAGCGCCGTAGTACAAACTTCACTAGGAGGAAAAAGCAAAGAGCTGAAAGGGAAAAAAAAAAGCCAACAGAGTGTCAGTATCCTTCGCACACGCACAAAACGGTATGATACGAGCACTTTGCTGGTAAGAGAGGTCTCAGCCTCAGCTGGAAACGGGAAGTTAAATTAGGATCGACACGTCATACAGTCACACTGGAATACCACAGTAGTAGGGGCTTTTCCAGGGCACGATTTGCGTTGTTTAAAGGAAATTTTGAAGTTCAGAACGGTCCAGCGGCTTCCTTTTCGGCTTCTCCAATCTAGCAACTCTTCCCCAAAAGCGGGACTGCATTCTCAAGGATCTCAGAGATTCTAGTCCAGAGGAAGAATAGTGTAGAAATCCATTCAGTCCAGCTCTCTTCGCTATTCCTAAGGAAATAGTGTCTCTATCTTAGCCAACTTTGACCCTAGAAACCAAAGCGAGAGTCCAGAAAGGAAAAATCGCAGAACACCCAAATACTCGTACACAGTCCCCACTGATTGGCCTGCAGGCTAGGATTGCTAAGATTCGACAGGTCGGCAGCGAACCGTGTATCTAGAGAAGGTGTATATTTGGGTGTGCTCGGCTGCGCAAGGTACGAGTACGGTACTGTGCCGTAGACCTTTGAAGCCCCCGGGAGTTTAGGCAAGAATCACAAGCAAGAGTTGACTAGGAGAGCAACTCGTCAGCCAATATCGCAATCACAACAAAGTACTCGCACTTGACTCTCATTACTGTATCAATTCCAGAAAGGTCGTCAGTTTGCCAGTTCTCAATTTTGTCTTCCCTTCCCGCCGTTACAAGTAAAGGGCTTCATATTACTCGAGTAACTCCCTAACTGAGAGGGGTACATAAGGTTCACAGCTAAAAGTAGGAAAAAAGTGGGCTGTGGGAAATTGCGTTTAGGGTGAAAAAAAAATCTTGGAAAAATTTCAGCATTGACAACCTTTTCGGGATTGATAATACTCTCTCGACGGCCGGAGCAACCTTTGCTTGGCTAAAGAGACTATGAGGCGACTCTCGTACCCCTGTTCGCTCACTCTCACCCTGAGCGACCAATTCCGTTTCCACTTGACAAACTAAGTCCCCGACCTAGAATACCGCTCAGGGAAAAAGGCCTCTCACAAGCCATGACACACTGTATCATGCTAAGTCCAGGCCCCCGATTCCTGGACATGTCGCCTCCGAACCTCAATCAATACGGTACAGTTCGATCCAAGCCAACATAAACAACGAAAACACGGAACTCGCTCAGGCCAAGTCTCGGGGTGTGTTGTGATAACGCAACTGTTTCTGCGACGCCTACCCTTTTTTAGACTGCTGGTAGGCTAAACCCCTTGGGTTGAGCCAGGTGGCTTTTTTTCCTTCCTATTTTCCCCTTAAATAAGTCAAGATGTCTTAGTAGGATAGTTGATTACTTGCTCTCTCTCGCTCACTGTGATACTTATCCATCCTCGCGGTATGTAAGAGAAACCCGTGATAATATTATTTTCACTCCCTCTGTAAGCCAATACGCAAAACATACTGGTAGCTTCAACCAAGGACAACACTTGTCCCAAGCAATAGATAAACAGGGGTTCACAAAATATATAGCATAAAAAAAAAAATACAGGCGTGTCCGAACGCCCATACTTGTACTAGTACTGTACAAATTTGCAGCACCCTGTCTTCAGGTACTCATTCCCTTGGGCAGGAACCGCACTGGTAGGATACACCCCCTAGAATCAATAACTTAGTGTAAGGTTCATCGGGAAACCGTACCTTACCCTACATCCCGCCATTAGCCTACCGTTCCTGACCGATAAATTCAGAAAACCATTGGTTCTCGCATTATCATAAGACATACCAGACGAGAAAGAAAAAGGAAAAAAAGCCTCCTCCAGCCACTCAAGCCTTCAAAGACTCCAACTCATCCCCCACTAAGCTCAACAACCCACTCATCAATCGAATGACGAGCTAGTGCTGTGTGCAGTAGGCTTGAGCGATGCACTAATATACAATCGCATCCGGATGGCGCCCGGCTATTTTGCTTCTTGCTTTCTATTTTTTGCGCTGAGGTCTCGTGCGATATGTGTGCAAGTGCAAAGATGTATGCACCACAGCTCGTAGCGAGTACTTGTATCGCGCTAGAATAGGATTCTAGGGTAGAAATGCAGGACCCAGATTTTTGCGATTGGAGGGGGACCTGTGGGTTCGCGGGGGGTAAGTTGGTGTGGGTGGGTGGGTGGGTGGATGGGTTGGTGTAGAGGTTCACGGGGTGTCACTCGGGCGGGGTAAGGGAGGGTAGGTTTTAATGGTCTGGTTTGGATCTTTGGGTTGGGGACTTGAGGTGCGGGTGCCGTGCAGAAAGGCATGATACGGTGTCGGTCTCTGGTTCCCGATCTACGCGGCCTAGATGGATTGGGTGGACAGAATATATATAATATGGCAGGTGTCATAGTGTCAGCAAAATTTTATCTCCTGAGGGCCGTGACGGAGCTGCTGGCATTGGGTCAGGGTATCAATACGACTAGGGAGCTATGGTTTTCATATGACAGTGAAAGGAAGGTCGTGCTGATATTTTATCTGGCTAATAAAATAAAAACCAAAAAACTTTCACAGTTGTGAAAATCCTCCTCCTTCAATTCGATCTCAATCTAATTCCCAGGTAACAGTCCTTCCAATGCTCTCGATTCATCCAAACTAATACCAAATAGCGCAGACTCAGGATCGTACTGGAAGGAACTATGATACTCCTTCACCAGCGCTAATGCTTCGGTATCCTCCTCTGTATCCTCCCACCACTCCTTGACACCCCAATTCCTTGTGTCCGGCGGCACGCCCTCGCACGTTGGCACATCGCCATGCCACATTTCCTTCTTAGCAGCCCATTGCGCCTTGGGGCTCATCGTTACGGTAAGGCTCAACTGCGTCTTAATCTCCTCCATCCGTCGCACCGCCGGATCATCCATCTTCTCTGCCGTCGCGGGATCAAGCCTTCGTTGGAGGGTAAGTTGTTGCCGTCTAATCTCCGCTGAGGAAGGAAGGTCCTTATGGGCTGGGCGGTGGTACCGGAGGTACCTTAGGACGATTAGCTGTTCAGCCTGGACTCTATCAAGGAGGAATGTATTCGGGTCGTCGACGGGTGTTTCCTGGCAAATGCGTACTGTGAACAAAACACATTCAATGGCTTCGTCCCACTGCCGGAGGTGGATGTATGCGAGCCCAGAATGGGCCACCAGCACGACTTTGTCCGCTCTTCGTTTTTCCTCGGTACCACCGCTATGGACCAGATCCACTAGGTTTATCATCTGTTGATTGTACGCGATTGCGTCATCCCATTGGCCGGTGAGGTAGGCGATCTCTTGCAATCGACCATAGCACAGAAATTCTCCTTGTGCAGACCCTTTTTCCCGGGAATACTCCAGCGCAGCGAGCAGGATTTCCTTTGCACCGGCAATGTCACCACAAGTTTTCTTCATCTCGGCTTCCATGATCGCGGACCCGGGGAGGTGTTTCGATGGATCGTTCGCTTCGGCTTTGCCTAGCTTACTCAATGTCTCGGTGGAGGTGACGCTGGCTCTTGCTTCGTGCAGAGCCAGCCAGCCATCAATATAGGCAAGGTCCATTCTCAGCTTCGCTGCTGATTCCCGGAGTTTATCGCAGACCTCTTTTATTGATTGCCGCACTTTAGCTTTCTCAGTTTCACCAGACCAACCGCGAGAATCTTTGGTGTCGAACTCGAGTGAAAGCGCGCGCAAGCGTTGCAATCTCCTGAAATCCTGCGCTGGGTCGCTGCTACCCTCAGCTTGGAAGTCGACCCTAGGATCTGACTCGAGGAGCTTGTGCACTTCATAGTTAGCTCCAGATACATCTCCCAGGATTTCGTGCACAAATGCTCCCGGAAGAAGCCCTTTGCGCGTGTTCACAGCTTGTGCGCTCATTGTAGCGGTCATGAAGTTCGCAATGAGCAAATGTTCGCGGACACCTTCCGGTAAAGTTTCGGAAAGCTTGGAATACTCGTTGGATTTCTTGACTTGTTCGATGAATTCCTTTGTCGCGTCCCCCGAATTCCTGTATCTGAAGCAGAGGTAGTTGGAGCAGTGGAAGACGAGTTTAAAGGCTGGAAAAACGGCTTCCAAGGGGATATCCTTCTCTGTCGCTAGGAATGTGTCGAATGTTTTGATCAGCATCTTAGAGATAACCTCTAGGACATGGCAGTCGCTCCCACCGTGCTCGGCCTGATGCATCGATATCAGGGATAGCATAGGCCTAACGGGCAATAATGAGAGTCCACCCAGTGTTGGCGGGAGGCATGAGAGGGTTATCATGATGGAGTAAATGTTTGTCTTCTCGAACTGGATACGACTATCCCAATTATCTTCGAGAGTTTGTGTTTTGTAATAGTCCAAGAATGCAGCGAGACATCCACTCGCATGTGCCACAGTGCTCAGGTGTCCATCACCAAACATCACTCCACGGAGTGCAAGCGTCAAAACCGGGTTGACTCTGTAATATTGGTCCGGCTTGGATTCGTCCCTCGTGAGATAGTCTTTCGCTTGTAGGGAGGAAATTATGCGGTAGTACTCGGAGCGTAGCCTGGAGCGGGCAAGAAGTCCCTTTGCCTCCTTCCTCTCCTCCGGACTCAGATCACGGGGATTCCCTGCGTCAAACCTCCGTATTGGTATGCAGAGGGTGTCTGCTTCATCATGATTAAAGTATCCATTGAAACAGATATAAATGAGGTAGTCATCGACGTTTTTTGGGATCCGCCCCCAGAATGGAGCAATGATATATATCAAACGATTTATATCAGAATGGGAAGCGTCATCCGAATTGGGAGGGATTAGAGACTGAACAAATTCGGCCTTCGCGCAATCTTGGTTGTATCGGCCTGCAGCCCCAGGAGCCGCCAGGAGGCTTCGGCAGTATACTCCTTCCGGGGCATTTTCCTCAATACCGAGGGGGAGCTTACAGGGGAATTCCGCAACGGCCCCGGGAAGGCCGTCGCAGAGTTCAACAAGCTTAGTGTAAAATTCCATGAAGTCAGCACTTGGCCCAAGTACCTTTCCTTTATTGGATTTTTCTAATTCAATCGGTAGTAGCGGCGCTATGTCGTATCTAGGTATAATGTTCAATAACTTGCCCTTGTACACTCATAGTGCAGGACAACTCACGGTGACAATCCCTCTAGGATGTACGGGCTAATATCCACCCAAGGTGAATTAAGCTCCGCTGTGACTATCACAATCGTTTCCCCACCACTAACATCTTTCAAAAACCTCTCGAGAGCGCATCGCTCAGCTTTCCAAAAGACCGGCCCGGTAAGATCGGCGGGTTGAACCTTTCCGGGAATCTCCGGCTTCCAGTGTTCGACACCATCGAAAACAATCACATAGTGGTTCAACTGCAACCAGTTTACCAGTTGCCAATACACGTCAGTTGCGCGAGCGTCCGGGACCATTACCATTTCCATCTCCAATATTGTTGGCATGCCAATGACCTCCCGATAGATTAAGAGCAAAATTTCGTTGAGGGTATCCTGTGTTGCTTCAAGTTCTATATGCTGACTGTGGTCAACAAACCCAGTAATATTCCACCACCAACACAAGTGTTTAAGGAAAGCAGTTTTCCCTGCCAATAATCACTGCCAGTTAGTATGATTTTCACTGGAGAATATAGTTGCGTTTTTCTTCTTACCAACCCTTCTCCTCCCTGTAACTACAGCGACGCCATTCCCACAAATAAGCTGCGTCTCCAATCTCAAGATGTCCAATTCTCTGCCTATCAGATTCATGGGAGCTTTGACCTCATTCGCCATCAAAATCATGTTCGGCTTTCTCATGACGCTCCAATCAATAGCGGCTAGTTCTCCGCGCTGATAAAATATCGGGACGATATGATCCTCTACTAGCACCCGATTTCCGCAAGAAGAATCTCTCATGTTCTGCTCCATCATTTTTGCCCGTCCGGCATGTGCTGCCACGGCGAAGCTGGATGTGTCGATTAAAAGTGAGCGGTAGAACCCCGTCATAAAAGACCCCGCGGCACTGGCCATAAATTGGTAAGATATGGCCACAACTGCAGAAACCCCACGATTGATGAATTTGAGTGCGAGACTCTCCTCATTGGGGTCGGTCGAGTTGGAAGCATTCAATATGACGGAGGTCACATTGTGCAGACAGAGTAGATCCGCGACATCAGAAGCAGACTTCCAAGTTACCTTTGTGGGATCCTTATCGGAGACAAAACATAAAGATGATCTGTTAACGCACTGTTAGAACAGTCGTATCAATGCCGCTCCCCCCCGTGAAAATACAAACGCTTTCTCTCCTGCCATTTTGTCTACTCGTACCCTTCCAGGCATATCAAAATGAACCAATCGGTAGTAACCCCTCGGCCTCGCCTCCAAGTTTGCCTTGAGCGTCTCCCATGTGCCCGGTCTTACAATATCTAGATCAACGGGCGTTTGGTCTGGGAGGTCCACTAGGACTTTAACTAGCTCTGCCGCGACGAGGGTATGGCCTATTGCATCCTCATCTCTGCTTAGGTTCCTCGCTACCACCAGCAGTATGTTAAAACCCCCGTTTATAACATCTGCCGGAGGAGACTGTCTCAACTCCAAATCTGCGACCTTCCTGCGAACCACTATCCGTCCCTTTATTTCCCGCGGCCAAAGAGTAAGGTTTTCGAGTATTTCCCAATGTATAATATGCAGAGATGACTCGGCCAACTGTGAAGGTAGAGTCTCTACATCAAGAAAGAACGTGATTCCTGCCTCCGCCTCCCCGGCATTTTGCTCCTGTATGTGGTCGACGACTTCTTCCAATTCAAACCCCTTTATCAACCCAGTGGCATAATTCTTCAGACTGGAAGATGCGTCGCGAGCTCTCGCTTGCGAAAAGGGTGAGGTTGTCGCAAACTCTTCAAGATACCATTCAAGATTATCTTCATCGTTGGCATTGAACGGATTTTTTACCTCAACTGTCTTGACGAAACGACCTTGGTCGCAGTGAACAGACGCTTTCCATGTCGCCTCACCGATTATGTTCAGAGTAGTGGAGGTTTCCCTAATTTGTATCACGGCGGGGATCTCTTGCTTCTCGGTAACGTTAAGAAACTACCCCAAATTAACCCACCTTGTTATCATTTACTTGGAGGAAAACTCAAAAAGCATTGATCATACCTCACGAAATGCGTCCTCAAGGAGCCTCAGTTGAGACATGATTGCTCGTTTTATCTTACTCTTTCTAGGGTTTCCCGGCGTCGGTTGGCTGGGGTGCCGTTATTTATGGGTTGGATTGAGCCTCAGATTATTCTGCACGACATGAGTGAAATGGGTTCGGATTCATAACGGGCTGATGAATAGCTCAGCCTGCCGTTGAGGCGGGGTAAGAATGTCCACCTGGATTCCAGGGTTGCGCCCTGATCTTGTAGCACAGGTATTGTATCGTACAGTACGGTACAAAGTTGTTTGTATTCTGCAGTACTTGTGCTACCTTGGTCAAGCCTCTGACGATGGGATAAACTTCCGCCTTACAGGACTGCGAACAGTTAGTTGAGGCTGTCTGGGATATCTTCTATATGGAGGAGAATGCGCTAATAAGACCTCCGCGCGCAGGTATCACAGAGGCCCCCATATAAATCACTCAGAGAATAGGCCTGGGAGGCCCGAATATCACGTCTGGTCCTATAGCATCTACTATCGCTGGAGGAGCATAAATGAAAATCACCCTTAGGCCGTGCATTGCCGGTAATTGGTTAAATATTATTTCAAAGTGCTAGAGGGAAACCCATAATTCACACCAACATATGGAGCAAAATTATTACCCTAAGTAACGGGAACGCGCAAGATTCAATACCCCACTCCTTCGATAAGCCTTTGTACCGAGCTCTAAAGAACTGGTAGCACAAACCCAGACTAATCGCCAAAATACCTAATCGTGCTGAGCTGTTCTTCACCCACAACAGTCTGTACTCGATTCTAAATAAAGTATGACTTCACTATTCTCACCACTTCGGTGCCTAGTATTTTCAAAAGAGTTTTGGGGTAATAGGTGCCTTGTTCTACAAGGCTGCGCTAGAAACATCGGACATCTGGGCGTCCAGCAGCTCATAGCCTGATTACTACGTTTAGTTAGACTTGTGGGAGATCCAGACTTTAACTTGGTTTCCTTTAGGCGTTATATCGTCAGGCGAGTGCCTAAGGATATACACATAGACCTAACTTTCGTAGCCTAGCCAGTCAGCGACCGCAGCCGGTGATGGTGATAATCCATGATTTCCGTCACGGATGCTCACACATAAATCCTCTCAATCTTCGCTCCACCTCGTCCACCACAGTAGCCCACCTGGGGAGGGCCAATATTATTAGAGGAGAAGCACACTCGCCACCCTCGATTCCATTGCTACTACTAGGTAGAGGGCAGATTCGTAATAATTTATAATGATTCCCTGGGATTGGCAGGTCACTAGATTTCTCCCCCCGGAGTTGACCTTATTACTCGTATTTAGCATCATTCTCTCCTTTCTTCCTTTCACACTCCTCCGCCTTCCGAAATCTTGCTCGCCGTCACCAGGAACACACATCCGCTCTCCACTACGCGCAGTAACTTGACCCCTCAAGTTGTTCTTTTTCATCTAGTGCCCCTCCTTTCACCAACCCCGTACCCACCCTTTATCCCTGATTCTGATATTCTATTCAAAGCCCTATGATACGTTCTCCACAACACAACATAATACAAGTAGCTGCCCGTGCCCTAAAATACTCAACAGGAAAAACTACAGTCTATAAAAAAAAGTAAAGTGGAAAAAGGTATGATACAATGCTAACGCTATCGTAGTCAAGTTTGATGACAGCGCAAATCAAGGAAAGAAACTATGCTAATTCATCCCCGGTCACTCCCACCGTACATTGCACGATTAAAGCCCACGGGAAATCGTCCAGCAACTCTTCTGGGGAGATAGCGGAGCCGCAAGTAGACTAAAAAGGGAAGGAACCGGAAATAAGGGGAATAGAAAAGGGAAAGAAAGCGAATGATATTATTAGATCAACAGACGGAGTAAGGTGGAGGTTGTGTGGTAGGGGTGTTAAAAGGCTATACGCAAATTCGAGACGGGCGCTAAGCTTTAGCCTTGAACATCAAAACCTACGGGTCCTTTTGGAGGGGCGCTGGTCTAGGTCGGACGGCTTGGGTGAGGAAAGTGTTGTAGATTCGTCGCCATTTAATGGGGAAACCAAATTTCTATGTTCGGATAGCAATTTCACAACGGCATCATGTCCACGCTTAAGAGCTTGCACAAGTGCTGTTTCGCGGGCAAGACCTATTATGCCAGAGTCGACATCCCCTCGTTCCAGCAGCATCTTCGCGACTCCCTCACGTCCTTTCCGGGCAGCTATGAAAAGTGGCGTTCGGCCATGTCCATCCGCAGTGCTAGGATTGACATCGTTCCGCTCCAGTAGTATTTTAACGACTCCCTCGTGGCCCTCCCAGGCGGCTCTGAAGAGTGGCGTTTCACCATCATCACTGGCAGTATCGGGATTGACATCCCCTCGCTCGAGCAGCATCTTCACGACTCCCTCACGTCCTTTCCGGGCAGCTATGAAGAGTGGTGTTCGACCATGTCCATCTGGAGTGCGGGGGTTGACATCGTTCCGCCCCAGCAGCAGCTTAACGACCCCCTCATGGCCCTCCCAGGCGGCTCGGAATATTGGCGTTTGGCCATAGCTATCCGTAGTGTTAGGGTTGACATCGTTCCGCTCCAGCAGCATCTTAACGACTCCCACATGGCCTCCCCAGACGGCTCTGTAGAGTGGCGTTTGGCCAGCATCGGGGTTGGCATCCGCTCGTCCCGGCAGCACCTCCACGACCCCTTCGTGACCCTGCCAGGCGGCGCTGAGTGGTGTTTCACCATCATCACCCGCAGTATTGGGATTGATATCATTCCGTTCCAGCAGCATATTCACGACTCCCTCATGTCCTTTCCAGGCGGCTATGAAGAGTGGCGTTTGGCCATAGTTATTCGCAGTGTTAGGGTTGACATCGTTCCGCTCCAGTAGCATCTTAACGACTCCCTCGTAGCCCTCCCAGGCAGCTCTGGAGAGCGGCGTCTGGCCACATTTATCCGTAGTGTTAGGGTTGATATCGTTCCGCTCCAGCAGCATCTTAACGACTCCCTCATGGCCCTCCCGGGCGGCGACGAAGAGTGGCGTTTCACCATCATCATTCCCCTTATCGGAGTTGACATCCACTCGCTCCAGCAGCATCTTTACCACGCTCTCATGCCCGCACTGGGCAGCCCATAAGAGGGGCGATCGACCATCTACGTCCGTCGTATTGGGATCAACACCCCGTCGTGCTAGTAGCATCCTTACCGTATTATCATGCCCCTTTATAGCAGCCCAGGAAAGTGCCGTATTTCCCTTGACGTCAGTTGAATTAAGATCCCTTTCCTTCTTCTCCAACAAAGAACCTATTATCTCCACAATCCCGAGGTAGGCTGCACCGTGAAGCCCTGTGAATCCCTCAAAGGAATTACCACCACCTTTTCCAGAACGGCGCCACCCCACCACCAATCTCTTCCATGAATTAAGAGTAGCTTAGAAGATACATGCTTATCGTAGCCGTCGAGGAGTTTCAATACCAGTAATTTCACTCTTTCAGTGAGCTCTTTTCTGGCATGTGTTCCCCAAAAACAAGAAGCATAGTCGACAAAGGGGGCTACTGCCCGTGGCGAATTCAGAGCAGTCGACAGGTCCCTGACCCACTGAAAGTTGAGGAAGGTCAAACAAATCTCCGCCATCATCGAGTGGGGGCTACAGAACAGGGAGGAAGCACTGAATAGATGCTCTTGGAGAGTGAAGTGAACAAGGCGGACGATAGATGATGCCTCAATTGTGACAAGCCCCAACGAACAGCGTAGCACAGTTTCTATTGCAGGTATGTTCTCGGGATTCTGGTCCGGATCTCCTCTCTCCACTCCCAGTGCCTGACATAACTCATCCGCCTTCAATGGTCGCTCGGAATGTGATATCCACATGAGGGCTTCCATACCGAGTCGAGATTTGCTTCCATCCTGTGACTTTATCCGCGTGAGGGTTGCCGTGTACGCATCTCCTAGCCCTTTCCCCTCTGTCATCTCCTCCAGCTTTTTTCTTCTCTTATAGATCGTCACCTCTCCCAGAATTGCGTCAATATTTAGCGAAACCAGGAGGAATCTAGCTACCAGTATCAGCAAATCGTCCTTGCATGTACCGTGAAAGTGCCTGATATTGCTACTCACACTTCGGAAAACATTTCAGGAATTATTCTCATAATATCCTTCCGCAAATCATCATCCATTGCCTTGGATTCCGTGTCCCTACTCAACCTCACATCTAAATATACCTTAATGTCACCTTCAGTCGGACTAACAGGTATTGTAATGACTTGAGTAAAGCATTTCCTCACTTCCTCCTCGACATGAGATCTCCCCATAAATAACACCCGCGTACTTGGCGACTCCCGAACGATATCTCGCAGCGACTCCAGCAACTCCTGTCGACTCTTCGGAGTGGATTCATCCAAGGCGTCGATGCATATATATACTGCGGGGAGCAACGCGATAGTTGTCTTTAGCATTCCCACAACATCGGTTAATCGTAGCCCTCGGTCAGAAAACCGTCGAAACGCCTGTCGTATATCCTCCGGCATCTCCCCTATAACAAGCTGCTTTAGGATGGCACCTAGCATGGCTGTTGCCGACTGCTCTCGGCGGGCACGGAAATCGCAATATAGCCAAGCGACAGCCAGATCCTTTTTCCCAGCCTGGTCACATAGGCTGTCAATTACTAGGGAACTAATATTTTACACTTGTCAGTGACATCTTCTTTCTTTTCCTTTTCTAGAAGAGGGTCTTCTTACCACAGATATGTCTTCCCCACACCTGGACCCCCGGAACAAAATAACACCCGCCCAAGGGATCCATCCTCTCCGTTACTCCATTTCCGAAACTCGCTAGTTTCTAGAAACCAATCCCCGACGCCATCGAGCCTATCGGCTCGCACGTCTTGGTGCCGCTGAGATTTAAAAGGCGATAGCCACTCTCGGATCTTATTATCATCATTGGATATCTCTGTGTTGATGTTGGTGACATTATTAAAAGAATTAATATTGCCGGTAATGCTTAGGCTTTGCGATGATTTTTGTGCCATGTTGCTTGAGACGCTTTCGATCAGCACCGGTGGTGTAATTAGAAATGTTGCATCAAGGAACCTCGGGGGATTCCCAGGATTTTAAGATCTCAGGTGGGAGAATAGATATACCTTGTGTAGTGTGAATATTGTTTATACCATACTGCGCTTTCTTTTCCAGCAGCTTGAACATGACTGGATTTCGAATTCTTCAAAATGTTCTCGATTGATTAAAAAAATAAAAAAGAGACAGCGTCAGCAGCCATCAACTTACCAATTAGTTTTAGCCACGAGACGATTCCGCTCGTGGGATTGACAAACTCGAAAAAATGCTCAAGGCTGACAGCACTCCAGGCAGATGCTCATATTCTAGAACCACAATGGCGGAGGGGTGTCAGTCCTGCCCAATAGTGGAACAACATCAGCTTCGCCCGGTAGCGAAGAAATACGCAGCCTATTACTGAATAGAAGGAAAATGTGCTAGGAAGTTGCAATTGCCTCTCCTAGGAATGCTTCCTGTACTCGTAATTTTCTGACGGTTGAGAACACAACTGCTATTGCATATGGGCAAAAAATCGGTCAGAACCTCATGATTTTGGTGATATGCAATAGCAGTCGTGTTCTCAAACGTCAGAAAATTACGAGTATATTACGAATATATTTTGATCAACTAGTAAGGCTCCGCGTAGACTATGATATTCCTTTCACCGTCTCAACTCGAAAGCTAAGTTTGCGGTGTTTTCCCCTCACTTAGCTTGGAAGAGGAATTCCAACGTCCTAGCACATTCTTCTTTATTCCAATTCCTACGGCACCAAGAGGCAATCTAATCGAGCCGCATAAGCTACGAAAAGTGACCAGGTTCCTTCCCCACACTTCACCTTCTCTAGACCAGTGATACTCAGCCAAGTTAGACTCAGGGAACCACCATGCTTGAGCACCCGCCAATGCTATCCTAAACGGCCTTTGCATTTAGCATTTTCTAGTATGGCAGTAGGACATTCCTCCCATATCAGGGTGTAGCATATGGGCCCTCACGTAGCCCATGCTTAGGATGTGAACGATAAGCCCAAAGCCGACACATAAATAGAGCTTGACTTTTGACCCCGCCGCGAAGAACCCTCTCACTGGAATCCAATCCTATCTTCTCACTGAGCGCAGCAGAAGGATATCTCCCCCCATGACCCGCACCTTACAGCTGCGATTTACGTTACGGCATCAGGTTCGCTCTCAATGCGGTACCCCTTTAGACCCACAAACACCAGAAATTCGGTTTATGGAGTAGGCAGCTATTGTAGATGAGTGCATGAAACGATAAGGACCTTCCTTCCAATTGACGGCGTAGTGTTATATGTGTACCGATAATTCCAAGTTTACTCACTCCCAAACCCCCAGAAATAGCAAGGCTTTTTACTCCCTGCACACAGCGATACACCCCATAGATAAAGTACCTTTCTTAGCTAACCTTTACCTGTAGTAACTATAATAGAAACACTCCTATGACTTTGATTTGCACAGATTATGCTGCTGTACAAGTAACTTGAAATAATTACAGTTGCAGTGCACCGTAAGTTACTGTGCAATTCATATTTTGCGATTTTAGCACTTTTCGAAGAAAAAAAACTGGTGCTAACTAAAGTACTATACTGTACCCTCAGCTTTTTTTCAGTTCCCCTAGTTCCTACAGGGTCGGATTATTTTTTTTCCCACTCTATAGTACATGATGGATTGTTCAATAATAACTCGGTTTAAGCAGAACTAAAAAAACAACTATACCCTGCCAATTGCACAAGGTTTAATTAATTGCCTCTTGACATCTTAGCCACTGCGCCAGCTAGATATAATATTTTCACATCATATCACTACAGCGACTAGTACCTAACTGTATCCTCTTGTCATTAGGGAAAAAGAATTCATCTAATGCTAAAGACAACGATGTCATAACATCTATTAAATACTAAATAAATACATTACAGGAACAAACACATCCTTCCATAAATAAAGCCAAAACCACAAACATCAATCACCAATAGCTAACCATCCACACAGCCCCTTCATATATAATACAAAGCAACAATCACAGCCGAAAAAAATCAGTGCTAGAAAAAATGGTGTAGAAGACAGAATTGAGAGAGAGTTCTCAGGTTATAGATGTGGCCGCTGAAGGCCCAACATCATCCTGCACGACAAGATTGATAATAAGTTTATAATGGTAAGTTAGTTGCAAAAGATGCCAAATTCATCACCACTCAGTATAGTCTTGTTCAGGGAATTATATTAAATTTGACTTTCAAGTCAGATGTCAAGAGTACTTCTGCTTTTTATTATTATTATTATTATTATTAAGTCAAAGGAGGTAAGGTGAACAGGATGGAAGTTTGTGCAGCTAGCTAGCGGGGGATATTTGCTGATGGGAGAGTCTTGGTGTTCAGGTCACCATCCCACCTCAAGACGAGTACTACAATGTGACTATCATACTAACGTCGATTCCTCAAGACTTTGAGGGAGTTGCGGGCGTTTTTTTTGCTCTTTATGCAATGGTCTGAATGGTTGAAATCATCAGCGCAACAACATAGCTTTAAATATCGATTGATTGATTGTGCTTTTCTTCCTCTCTTCCTTATTTATTTATTATACTCTTCAGCACGGCTTGCTTGCTAGGAATACCTCACTGCTGCCAAATGTAAGAGTTATGACAGAAGGAACAAAAAAATCTACTTAAATTATCAGAGGACCAGGTGGGACTAAGTCCCCCCGAGTGACACCTCATGAAACCAACAAAACATAACTCACAAGTAGCAACAGATTCCTCGCTTCAAAAAAATCGAGTGCAAAACCATGACGAGCAAAGATCACTAGCAACAGACAGCTATAATACCAGTAATTTAAAGTATCATATGATACAGTACATACAGCACTAACCAACACCAGCCAATACAAACGTCAAATCGAAAAACCCCAACCACATTCTGCATTCACACAATCGACTGCTCTAAGAAAAAGAAGAGAAAAAAAAGTTAACGCACGCAGCAAGTTTACCCAGCAAAGATTAATCAGGTCAACCCCCCCCCCTCTCTACCCCCGAGGTGAACCAAATTATAGCATTATTCCAAACTCGAATGATATTATTAAAAGACCGAAATCTAATTATCACGGCGGCCGGGTACCGCGATGGGAATTCTATAGACCAACTAAGTTGCGGCACCACGCCTACCACCCACACCCACTCCAATTCGAAATCTAGCCAAATATTAATATTTATCGTCCTACAGTACATACATCAACTCACTCTTGTTATTCCATTTTGCCATTCATCTGCGCAAACTGCTTGTTGTGTACGTACATATGTATATGTGTGCAATATTCCCATCTTTGCTTCGTTTCGTCTTCTTCCTGGGCAATTTCGCCCGGCTTTGATTGACGGACTAACTGGTTAGGATACGGTACAATAGAGTACAGTACAAGCGATGACTAGAATGATGGACGAACGGACAAAACCCATGCAAGGGAGAAGAAGTATTCAAGTAAAAGAGAGAAGAAAACAAAGTGTTAAGTAATAGAGCAATAGAAAAAAAAGGAAAGCAGCAACAACCACAAGACCGGATAAGTAATACTGGGCACAGCACAATAATGAAAAGAAATGGAGAAAAGAAAGAAAAGAAATAGCTATTTTTGTCGCCTCCCCTCTCCCCTCCTTCACTCCCTTCCTCCCCGAGATCACAAAACCAACTGAACTATCAGAACCATCCCCCACCATCGCTCGCACCAAGACCCGTATATCCGTCGATGCCACTAATCCCCATTCCTACACCCACGCCCACGCCGCCGAATTCGACTTCCCCACCCACTTCGGCTGTATTTGATCCGGTGGCCGGGACGGCGGTGCTAGTAGTGGTGGCATTAGCAGGGGTGTTGTTGGCGTCGACGTCAACGTCATCTTCGCCGACTGCATCCTCCTCTTCCTCTTCCTCTTCCTCCTCTTCCTCCTCCTCCTCCTCCTCCTCCTCCTCCTCCTCTTCTTCCATTTCTTCCTCGTCGTCGTCGTCGATAACTTCGATTTCCTCGGGAACTGCTGAGATAACAGTTCTCTCAACCTTTTTTTGTTGCGGTTGGGGCTGTTGTTGTTGCGGCTGTTGCTGCTGCTGTTGTTCTTTCATGCGTAGTCCTCTATTCCCGCTAGTAGTAGTTCCTCCTGTGTCGAGGGTTTTACCACCATTCTTACTCCCCTTTGGGCGGCCACGTTTGCGCTTCTCCGGGGTGTCGGTGGTTGTGGTGCCTGCGTTCGAGGTAGACGGTTGGCCAGAGGAAGGATTGTTGCTGGTGCCGGCCATAGCGGCAGTGGCGCTGGCAAGGAGGGTTAGGTCTGCGGTTGAGATTGCTGGGTCTTCTAGAGGGTGGTGGGAGTGCTGGTGGGAGTGATGAGCATGGTGAGGATGGTGTGGAGTTTGAGGGGTTGCAGGGGAGGTGGCTGTAGTCGAAGGGCTGGCAGTTGGAAGGGTTGTTGGAGGTTGATGACGGGGAGAGGCGTTTGAGGTAGAGGCTGGTTCGGTATATTGCGTCCAGAAGGAGGATTGGTCCTGGGGGTGGGCGCGCTGTTGTTGTTGGTGAGGGTGCGGGTGTTGTTGAGTGGGGGTGGAGGCAGTGGGGTCTTTAGCTGTGACAGTTGCAGGCGAAGATGAAGCTGTTGATGTTGGGATTGGCATAGCCTTGCTGCGAGTCTTACTACCCTTTGGCCTTCCGCGCTTGCGCTTAGGCGGACTATCCGGTGAATCTTCTACTTGTTGTTGTGGTTGTTGCGGTTGTTGCGGTTGTTGCGGTTGCGGTTGTTGCTGCTGTTGGTGGCGAGGGTGCTGCTGCTGTTGATACGCGGATTGCTGCCCTTGCGGAGACGGCGGTGGCGGCTGCTGAAGTGGCTGCTGCTGCTGCGGATGCCCACCATACTGTTGCGCCCCCCCGGCTGGCCCAGCTATACTTCTACCGCCCCCAGGAAGCATAGTCCATCCTTCTTCCTTCGGATCCTCCTGCTCTCCATTCGCTTGTGAATGGTCTTCCGCCCCCTGTCCACCCTTGTGCTTCTTATCCCCATCACCATGTATTTTCCTCCCTTTGCCCGGCTTCAATCCCAACTTCTCCCTCACCCCTGCTTCAGTAGTATGCTTCCCGACAAAACACCACCCACCTGTCCTGTCATCTTCCTTCCTCGGCCACATCAACAGCTCGTTCGATGTGCTCTGCACCTCTCTCCCGCAACACTTCCATTTCCAGGTAGTCTTGTAATTATTCTTGCGCCTAGCAGGAGTAACCACCTCGAGGCCTGACGGAAAGTCTTTAAACGGGTGCTTAACTGCGCATGTAGCTTCCGAGGAGGGATCAGAAGCGGGGGTAGCCCTCCAGGTGGGATTGAAATACTTCAAACAACGTGTGCATTGTAGCAGCTTCCCCCCGTCTGTCTGACTGCGCTTGGCGGCGGTTGGCGGTGGTTGAGGTGGCGGCGCAACAGGAGCTATCTGAGCTTGTGGACCAGGCGCAATGTACGGTAGCGGCGGGGGCGGCATAGCGGCTAGATTAGCTGCGATGGGCACGGTTGCAGAGCTGCCATCATTCAATTTGGCTTTCTTCCCAGGCGGTCTTCCACGCTTCTTCTTGGGGGGTTCCTGAGGACTGGCGGCGCTATTCGATGGCCCGGGAACCCCTGCTGGGCTAGGGGCTGGTAATGGTGGAAAGATCTCACCAATGCGGCGGAGGAGACTGCCCTCCAAGACACTCGGCCAGCTAATCAGAGCGTCCGAGATGATTTTGACAACCATCTCCGGAGCCGTATTACGCAGAATATTCAGAACCCGAGAGAGCTCCCAAACCGCCTCTTGTGGAACCGTAGCAGGATTATAGGGGACCATACCATTGGTCATGATTGGAGAGGGAGCGAGAGGCCGTGGGTGGATCGGCAACTACATAGAACATGACTCCAAAATCAGCACAAAATGCCCGCAAACATCACAAGACAAACGTGTAACTTTCCGATCCCCTTCCCTCACATAATCGCCCGGGGGAAGAAAGAGAGAAAGAATAAGACTGTAAAAATATAACAAAACTGCCAAGAAAGATCTCACTACTCACAGCTTGCTTCAATCCCTGCGCCTGAGCAGAGGGTACTGTAATTTTCTGCAAAACACCTCTCGTCGATCCCGCCGCGGCCGCCACGGAAGTGCTTGTTTGTTGTGGACCAGAATTATCCACGTCCATATGCATGACTGAGAAACTTCCCGCCCGCGGAGTCGTAGCAGACGAAGGCGAGCCATCTGACGCGGATCTCCCACCGTTTGTTGCAACGCCCGGGGGGGGCGGTGGTGGGGGCGGCGGAGGATCAGTCTGAGAGGCCCATGGGACGAAATCAGTAACGCGAAACCGCGAGCAGTGGCCGCCAGGCGAAGCGCTCGTAGGGCTAGACTCGGCACGGTTGAACTCCGACAACCTGAACCTGTGGAATTGGGCCTGGGCCGAGGTGGGAGTGGCAGAAGCTGGCGCGTTCGACGACGACGACTTTGGCGACGGTTTGACCGGGCTGGGCGAGGGCCCCGTTGGTGAAGTTCCCGTTGAACCAGCGCCATCGCCTGACGAAGGGTTGGCCATAGCGGGTCTGCAGGTCGGTGTGCTTGGGGAGGGGGAGCGTACGTTTTAAGATCTGGAAAAGAAATGCAGAGTAAGAAAATTAGGCCGGAAGTCGGAAAGGTTTCCCCCCAAAAGAAACTTGAATTGACAGTCAAGGGGGGGGAGGGGCGGCGTTGTGAAGTTGTTTGGCTAGCCGATCGGGTAGTTTGGGTGAATGGATAGATGCAATGTGAAGGTGGTAGTGGGGGAGGGGAGGGGAAGGTCAACGGGGGTGGGAAAGTTCGGACGCGTAGAGAGAAGTTGACTTTTGGTTAATTCCCAGGAGAAAAGGAAGCCGCAACGCAGAAGCAGTTAGAAGAAAAAACGAGGATCGCCGCGACGTGACGACTCGTCTTTCGCCTATCACTGGATGGTGAAAGGGAAACGACACCAGTCCAGGTATGATATCGTAACGCGCAAGGTAAAATGGATAATAGTAATAATGGTAATAGCAACAAGAGAGCGTGTATTCTTTTTTCTTTTTCTCCTTATAAAGGAAAACCGGGGAAAAGCAGGAAGGAGGGAGAGAGTGTGTGTAGTAGAGTAGAGAGAGAAGTTCAATTTTCCTTACCGGCCAACCAGCTCTCTGTTGTGATGATGAGGATTATTAACTCTTCTTTGCCCTATTCCTCCCTTCCGCGCTTTCCTCTCAGCCCTCACTGTGTTCTGATACTCTTCCTTCTCCTCCTTCTTCTTATTATCCTTCTTTTTTTCCCGCTTCTCTCCTTCTCTTCCTTTTTCTCGGATCCGATTCTCTCTCTTTCAGCACACCAATTCTCACGCTCCTTCGATGGGTGATCAGCCAAGCAAAAGAAGCACAGCAATGGCTCCCTCACTCTCACCCTCCCCCTTCCGAGCAAAGCAAAGAAAAGGAAAGAAAAGAAGAAAAAAAAAGAAAAAGGTTATCCTCAAAGAATTGCTCCAACTTTCTTTACCCTAACCGCACACGGTATTTTTTTTTTTCCTCCCTTTAATCGATTATGGACTCGATGAGGGAGCACAAACACACTTTTAGATGGAACGGATGCACTCTCAGGTTAACATGGAAATAGAGTAGGATACGGCAAGTAAGTAAATAGCAGCAGGCAGTTAATCGGAAAAGGGAAGCAGAAATGTGTGGAGGGAGGTTTGGTTAGGTCAGGTTGATGGGGAGGGCGGGGGTAGGGCGAGAAGTGAGAGGGATGAGCGGAGCGCGCAACGGTCGGTTGGTCGGTCGGTCGGGAATGCGATGCTCTTCCTTCTTCTCTTCTCTCTCTCCCTTTCTCCCTCTCTCTGCCCCCCCCCTCTCTCCCTCCCTCTTTCCTCTCCACTCAACTATCCAGTCCAGTCCAACCAACCCAATCTGAGCAGCCAGCCATTGATCATCGATCCGCCCACCCACCCAACATAAAAAAATAAAAAAAACTTTGCTCTCAAGCTCCAAAATCACAAACCCCAATAGCTTACCTTCCCTCATAAAGCACTTTTTTCACACAAAAAATGATATAAACGTGCCGTATGGTGGGTGCCAGGCACTTGAAATCAACCAAAAACCAACACAATAATAATTTTCCAAGATTCCCAGCCACAGCCGCAGCTTTAGGAAGAAGTGGTTTGATAGAAGTGCTCAAAAGATGCTCTTCTCTACAGTAATTTTATGTTTCTGATTGCCAATAGGAGCAATATTTATGGTGACGGCAAAATTTATAAATTACCCATGCATGCATAGTCGCCTTTGAGGTTATTTTAGTCAAGCACCATCATTTTTGTATGTATTACATAAGCCAAAGGAACTCACCATGACTGTCGATTTCAAGTGCCCGGCACCATACCCACCAAAATCACGAAACTTACCCTCCCTCGCACACCTACTCGTAGTCTCGTACTGGTAACCATAAGCAACATGTCACTCACACACTCCCTCGGGTCCCTTCACATGTAAACACTAAGCTCAACCCCACCCACACTCAATCCTCGCCTACTCTTGGATCCCTACAGCGCAGCACTTGGCCATTCCCTCAATACGGTAGTCTAATACAAAAAAAAAAAAAAAAAAAAAAAAAGGGATACTGCACTGGTTACCCCAAAGTCTAGATTTCGGAACGAGCAATAACCCCCATACAAAAAAAATAAATGAATTAAGGTCCGATTCAGCCTGTAATACCGCAAAAATCATCATGTTCCACGACAAAACACATTCGGTATGGTACCGTACTTGTATCTATCTCCATGCCAAGAATTGTCAGAAACCCATCCATAGAAAGCGCAGACGGACACCAATTCCTTTCGCTGGGGGGACACAAGTATCTAAACGGGGGCCGTTGTTCGGCACGATGACTGCAGCGCAGTCTCATATTATACCAAAAATAATAATAATAATAATAATCGAGCTTGGACTTCAGCCTAAAACCTAAGATGGCAGTAAGTTACCGTAGACAACTTAGACTATGCTGTCCTTCCGTAGTAAATTTACGATGCGCCCACGCCGGTAAAGTTCTCGTACTCCTCCTTGTACCTCGAGAACGATATCTGTAACCGAATAGCGGAAAAAGAGAGGGCGAGCGAAGCGTTTCCAAGATCTGGTGGCAGTAGTATGAGAACTTTGTGGACGCGGCTGTGCGCACAGTATTGTGCATACAGTATTAGATCTTCAGCATAACGCTCGCCGTATGCACACACTATCCCATTCCCGAAACGAACACTGGGAACGAACACAACTTGAATTCCACCCGCAATTGTAACCCACGGAGTAAATAATATCTCAGCACGATAGCCCCACTGTAGGCGCCAGTACAGTACCCGTAAATAGTTAGGTATAATAGGTACCTGCGTGCAAAGCCAAAGTTCGAGAGCAACCCGCCCTTGGGTTTTCGTATGCCCATCAACACCAAAACTCAATCCGCACGCAAGCAGGCGGCGAGGGAACCAAGAAAGAAAAAAAAAAGCTTCAATTCACCGCAAATGAGATTGTTATTTTTGGAGGACTGCTGCTTTGATGAATACGGTGCGGGATAGGGCAGCGAGCAGGAAATTATGGAGCCACTGTGGCAAGAGGAAAGTTCACCTGACTTATCCCCCAACATTCAAGGGGAGAAAGAAACAAGGACCGCCCATGCTGATGCCACTTCGGATGCTTATCCCTTGGCCGGTCTGAAACAACATAAAGTTCGTCGCCAGACGCCAATCCCGTTTTGGGAGAATCCGAGTATTGTGATTCGCCGGAAAGGCGAGAGTTTGCCAGGGTGCTGAGTCACTTGAACTTTAAAAAAAGCCCGCGCATATATAACCTGAAATGGCTAGCTGCTGACCGATACGGAGTAGTGTGTCCGGCCGACCATACTCGAGTACGAGTTCTCGCCACTGTGTCCCAGGCGGCTCAAGGGATGGTTGGTTGGTTGGTGGAGATTGGAGTTGCCTCACTTATGCTCTCTCCCCTAAATAATTTGAGATAAGTGTATGAATCTTTATAATTTCCCCCAAAATTTTTGACAATTCCGGTGAGGGGGAAAAGAGAGGGATGTCTCCATCATATCTTTAACAAGCACGGCCATTTATTAACAGCGTTGGAGGGGGGAAAGAAGGAAAGAATACCGCACTGCTAGCAGGTACCACAAGTTAATCCACAAATACAGTCGTATTGGCCAAAGAGCTGTAGAAACTCTCTGGCAAATCGAGAATCATGTCATAAAGCGGTCATAGAATTCCATCTCTTTTGCAATCGATAGGGTTATCCGCATGTTAGAAGTGAGAGCATCCATGGGGAATGCTCACTGACTACTAATAGCCCTAGCATCCGAGTAGGGGGGCGAGGAGTTGAGAGGCGGAGAGAATCAGAAGTTGGCATTTGTGGTGAGCATAGATAGAATTGGTGGAGTATCAGTGCAGGGACTAAGGGCGCTCGCTCGCTCACTCCTGGCTGTCACGTTTTTCTGCAGCGCTAGGATAAAACGTTTCGTCCGATGCTGCGAGGCAACTTATTGGTTGCCATGTAGTTTTTTGTATGATATGGAGCCCCATATAAAAATTTAAGTCACTTTCGCATTGGTTGATGCGATTATGAGCAGTGCACAGCTTTGATCTCTTGCACTTCTACCTCTTGAGGTTTAAGTGCATAGTGATTTTCAAGCCAATGGAAGGATTTGAAGTGTTTTTTCTTCTTCTTCATACAAGTATCGTAGCATTGGGAATTATCCATTTGAAAATGTCCATTTTTCGTTAAATCTGGTGTAAAACCCCCGTGCCGAACAGAACGCTTCGTCCTGGTACTTTATGTAGCGTGATATAGGACTTGCCGGCGATAGCGAATGCGACAGCGATGTGCCCGAAGTAGGTATGATACATTACAGCAAATGTAGCGAAATACTTTTTGAACAAAGAAAGAAACCATTGGGTTCTTTATTTTTTGTTTCTTTACTCTGAATAAAATCAGTATGAATTATCAGACCTTCCAATTCAATCATCTCTCCCATCCAATCCTACTCGTGAAAACGCCTAATGGCATATATGTATATGTAGATAGATATAAAAAAAGGAACGAATAATTAGTAATTTCAATCAGGCAGAAACGGCTGAGATGATCACAAAAAATAAAATAAAAATAAAACTCCGTCATGAGTGGGAGACAGAGAAAGTGTTCCCAGTGTGGGCAAGTACCGCAACTATTGCACCTCTGTTTAGAGAAGTGCAACTCCCACAACAGCCACTATTCCAGCCACTCCCATTCCAAAAATGAGCCTGGGCCCAGATGAACCGACGCCACTAGAGGATCCGGTTCCAAAGCTGCTGCTGCCGCTGCCACCGTTTCCGCCAGCTGCGACACCCGTCTGGGTAGTTGATCCACCGAGTGTAGTGGAGCCGGAGCCAGAGTCAGGTGAATCGGTCTTGCTGCCACTGCCACTACCGGAAGTGGTAGTAGACAAGGGGAGTATGGTACCGCTGCCGCCATCGTCATTGTTGGTACTGCCAGGACCTTCCTGGCAAATCGAGGTGCTGGTGTCACAGGTGAATCCGTCCTTGCAGCATCCAGTTCCACATCTAACGTCCGTAGCAGAGCATGTGGCGTCGCATTTCTTGTCTGGCAAGCACTTGACGCCAGCAGGGCAGCAAGAATCGGTGCCGACACAAGGGGAATAGCCATTTGGGCAGGTGCCGCCGCTGGATGAGCCGGATGGAGTCGGGGAGGATAATGAAAGGCTGGACGACGTTGCGGTCGGTCTTGAAGTTGCCATGCTTGATGATGATCCCGACAATCCATAGTCACAGGCAGCACTTCCACTGGCATTGGTAGTGCACTTAGCATTCGAAGGACAGCATCCAGTCCCGCATGCAGTCTCAGTACTCTTGCAGGAGCCGACGCCCGTACATGTTTTTCCGATAGGGCAACATCCGGTCTGTCCACCATAAGTTCCACAAACAGTACCCTGATTACCTACGCTCTCTGTCAACAATCATGTACCCTACATCGCTCAGATGAAAGCCCTAAGGGGTCTCCACTCCCAAAAAAACCATCATAATAAAAATAATATAAAAAAAACTTACAGCACCCCTCGAAAGAACAATTGATCTGTCCCACAGTCTCACACCCCCATTGTCTGGTCTCTAGTAGACTTCTCTTCTGGACCTTTCCCGGGGCCTCAGCGAGTTCGAGTGGCTCTCCCAATTGTCTCTTTCGAAGAGCTGGTGCGGCCTGTACGGCATTCATGAACACGCCCGGGATCGGCATTGCATCTCGGCGATTGATGAGTTTGGGCTTGAATTCGTCGGATGCAGCTACTACAGTGGCAGAAGCTGCGAGAAATATGAGCGAAGTGACCTTCATGATTACCGGCGTTTGTTGAGGATGGGTTGATGGAAGACTGTATCTGAACAAACTCAAATGTACTGGGAGAAAAGAAAAAAAAGAAGGACTG
This sequence comes from Tuber borchii, assembly GCA_003070745.1. NCBI lineage: Eukaryota > Fungi > Ascomycota > Pezizomycetes > Pezizales > Tuberaceae > Tuber > Tuber borchii. Next base: position 356,746 of record NESQ01000029.1, on the reverse strand, counting down.
TTTAATGTAATGTATGGGTGGCAGAAGAAAGAGTGGAGGAAAAAAAACTTTTCATCCTACGAAGGTGAGGGGGGAACAAACTAAACTTATATTTCTCTCACCCCTATTCCTGGCTCGCCTGCTCTTTCATTTTATCGCACTGCCCTGGGGTTGAAAAAGGCTTTCGCTAAGCTTTGAATTGACTTGTCAGTTTTTGTACACCAAAAAGCGTCACACACACTAGAGTACTAGTACTTGTACTATCATATTTCGACTCGCGACTCGCGAAGCTGGCACAAGCCTTTTTCAACCCCGGGCTAGGCGCCTCCACTGACCTTCACGAGATGGGGGGGGCTGTCTATTGTTGAAAAGGCGCTGTGGAGGCTGGACGCATGTCGTAGAGCAAGGGATTGATGGCGTCGGTCACACTACTAGTAGTCTCCCCTTGTCTAATTTATCCCATGATACAAGTGCTAGCAAATACGAGATCCAACAACCGGCACTCGTTACAAAAAAGAAGTTCCCGAAAACAGGGGGATATATTCTATGTGGGCACTCAGATATGCACACAGATTTTTGCTACAGATTCCTCAATTTTCAATTTCGAAAGGTTCGTTCATGCTGGGGTTCCCCGGCCATTTTTTTTTCTTTCTTGAAAACAATTTCCCATAATCTACTTCCCTTTATAATAGGTCACGAACTTTAATTTTCTCAATTAGAATATAAATCTAAGCCCCTACCATGGCGTTGAGAGAAAAAAGTTGGGAAAATTGAAGGGCTGGGTGGGACTGACGAACTTTGAGAAAACAATAATCCCTTCTCCCCGGGTTCCTCTTGCCTGGGACAAGTGGGACTGGCATCTGGCATAAAGTACTTGTATATAAATCACACTCTGATATCCCGACAATCCGGATACCTCGCTGCCTCTTATGAACTTCCAAGAGTTTTAAGTTTCTTTACTCGAGCATACAAAAACCTGTCTTAAGGCCCCGGATCACCCCGACGGGTTCCGTGGATTTTGGGCATCCGGGATGGCGGGTTGCGACTGGATCTGAAAATATAGTAACTTAAGACAGGGGTTTTCTTTCATTAGTTGGGTGATTGTGTAACAATGGCTAAAATGCTTGTGCTGGTAGAAATGCCTTGCAAGTGCCAGTGCTACTATCATACCTGTGCGGAGCCATCCCTAATATCAAGAAGCGAGAACGCTCGAGTGGCTCACTCATCGATTCTCTGCGCCTAATTGTCCTTCCCCTTTCCTTCCCCCTCTTCCTCAGGAGCGTGCTATGCATGCTGTTTGCTATTGTCTTACAAGCAGCATTCCCTTTCACAAGCACACGCGTTTGTCAAGTAGAGGCGGTGCTCGTGGTTGTACTCGTACAGCCTGTAACGGGGGACGACGAAAACCGGTGGCACGAACTAGGGCAATCGGCAGGCAAAAAAGCGAATTCGTCAAAGTAGGGTAACAAAAAAAATACTAGTTATTATCCAACTAATCCCTGTTCGCCAACCGTCGGTTTTCGTCCTGCCCTGTTGAAGACTGCAGTGGCTGTTTGATTGACTCCTGCACTACCAGCACTGTACGAGCACTATTGTAGAACCCTAATAAGCACTGGATGCAATTAGCTCCAAAGCCCTACTGGTGAAAAGAGCCTTCCAGCCGGAGGGCAGAATTCAAAGTTTACCTTCCTTAGTCATTAATATCATTTATAACCTTCGGTCGAGGGAAAATGATAAAAAAAGAGCTACCGGTAGCAGATCTCTGATCACTCTGATCAAGCACTTCAAGCCGTCGCAACCGATTGCCAACCGCCTGTGTATCGTCTGGCATAACGTTCCACAAGGTGGAACAAGCTTTCCAAAATAAGCCTAGCGCGGGTTTCTTCAGCCTACGACATGGATCAATTGGCCTGCAGCGCCGCATTAAGTCTCGCATGCAATAGGGGGGAGGGGCGCAGCCATCGAGAAGCCCAACCGTAATGTTTCTCCACAGTAGGACGAGGGGGGAAGGAGGTGAAAGGAAAACAAGTGTTCGCTCTCTTTCTTTGAATTGATGTTTTTATGGTGGAGAGTTTGTGGAGTTCGTGAGCTGTGTGTGTGTTGCGCTCGGCCCTAGCCTCCTTCTGGGGTGTTCGCGCAATTTCGAATACCACCTAGCAGAACACCAACAGCAGCAGCATGTCATCATGGGGGTGCGATTGCAGTTGCGAAATAAAGTCAATAAGGAAAAAGCCGCACATGAGGGGCTCCGTTCAAACCAGGATATCTCTCTATTATTGGAGAGGAGTGGTTGAGCGCTGTTTTTTTTTATAGTTTTTTTTTATAGTTTTTTTTAGAGAACCCTCAGGGGCGGGGGTGGGTTTGGAGGTTCTCGTGCCGTAAAGTGCTGCACCCGGACTTTGGCACCTCGCAGGTGCGGTATTCAGTGGGAACTGATGGCCGCTAATCAATAGGGGCAAGAGCAGCTGCGTTAAGGGACCATTCAAAAGTCAAGCAGGGCCAAATTGTTCTATGGTCATTGGCCTAAGACCTTGCTCACAGTCGGGTGGAAAGAATGGACAAGAAAGATGTGTATCGTACTGAAGTCTACTTTCTCCATGCCCTCTAGGGCACTTGCTCGCAAATTAAGTTATCCCTCCTCTGTTGGTTCCCTAATTTGACACACTTTCAGCCTTGCACTACGGTACTAGGATGATCGGCAATAGGTAGGACAAGAAAAACAACCACAAACAACACGGACCAAGACCAAGGGATGTATGATCCCAAACAAACGTTTCAATATGCCTAGACTTTACACAAAGGGTTTGGATAAAAGAGTTTGGATAAAAGAGTTTGGATAAGGTAAATATACTGTAGTTTCAGGCCAACCAGATCACTAGGATTTGACCCTGGATCTGAAATCACAAAAGTCCTCGGATATGAAAAGACTCTAGGCATTAATTGAAATAAATAAAAACCTCTCTGGTTCTAACAGCTCCTCTATAATATATATAATCAAACAATTACCCTCCAGTACTCAACACCCTATTACGTACGAGCTCCATCAAGCTCATGAGATAAAAACTGGCTCCACAAATACTCTTCTTACTGACTGCCATCTTTACTCAAAGTGAACAGGCTGCTCTAACAGGCGAATCTGAATATGTCATAACATGAAACAGTTTTTTTGGTATTCGACTCCTCGAGACATGCGATGCTCAACAAACTGGAATTGTCGACTTTGCATTCATCACTAAAAGGGCAGAAAACTCCACACAGTTTGATAAAAGCATTGGTAGATTTCAAACACAGACAGTTCCCCGAGTACCTAGGAACCAGTACTATTGCTTTTCGTTTCGTCCACCGCCGTCTTCAGTGAGGAGCAGCGAGAATATGTTTGAGGAAAAGTGTTAGATATAATGGGTTGCATGCAGGAGGAGGATTGCTGCTTAGTCATTGAGCTGTCCTCGCGGTCATTGGCAGTAAGTCTCTTGTGTTTTTCCTAAATCTTCTGCTTCTAACTCTTCGCATGAACATATCATCCCTTTCGCCTTTCAGTTAATCAATTAGCCTACCTTGTCCTGCTGTGTCTCTCATCTCATCTTTCCTTCTCTCTTGTCCTCGTCTCCGCCAAGGCCACTTCTAGCTCACACTTTCCCGCACCTGACTGACCGCCACACGAACACCCCATCCCTGTGCCGCTGATTCCACCATGCTCGCCCTGTGTCATTTCTAACACACAGCATGTTCAGATCATACCGTATCCGCTAGCATACTACTAAACCTGTTGTAAAAGATGGAATGATTGAGCTGTATACTGGAGGCTTCAACAGGGCGGGAGGAACTGAAGAGCTTGATTCTATCTAAAACGGCTAGAGAGACCCACTATTGGTGCAGTGAAATAGCAGTGTATGATGGCGGTGGGAAAGGGATTGAGAAACAATACAGAAGACAGGAGACAGGAGAAAATAATTGAGAATATAATTGCAGATTAATCGATCGAGCAATAGCATAGGAGAAAAGGTAAGCGAGGCAAGTTGAACTCCGACAGGCCTAAATCGAGACCAAAGAATACAGACTACAGACAGGCTTTTATGTACTCAAAGACGCAGAAAGCGCCTATCAGAAAGTGCTATCTCAACAAAACCAACCATCAGCTTCACGAGTGATAATAGATGCATCAGAGCACTGAAGGCTCAGTCAGTGAAACCGGGAAGCTAGCGCACCTGCGATGCGCTCAATTCTCTGCTTAGAAAACTAACTCACCCCTACTCACACCCACCCGTCTCTGACATGAGATATAACTCTACTCTCGCCGCCTGTGAATCGTAAAATACCGGAAAGTGAAGAGCCGGGCACCCGGCAACCGAAAAATCTCCGGATTGAATGCCCCCTGCCTCACAAACTCCGAACTCATGAACCAATCAACTACGTATACGAAGAGGATGTCAAGAGGGATGGATGGTCTACCGTATGCCACAGCACACAGCAATTCCCTCCGTAGGGCCACTATCACACATCTAGCGAGATCCCTCCCCACTAGAAGTCATCCTAGCTTTGCTACTCGTCCCTCCCTCAAAAAAATTGACAACGCAACACGCCCAACCCAAGCAAAGCACACTAGCGCAGCCCCAACTACAACCCCTAACCGCTCTCCCATCTCAAGTAGTGAACTCCCCCCTCCCTTCCTAAATGCGTGAAGGAGACTTCGCCAAGTGTGCTTTGGTAACAATTCCCATAACCTCCATTTCTTCGAACAAGCCCATTCAAATCCGTCCCGGAATTGGTCTGGTCACTGACGCAGTGGACGAGCTTTGATGAGAGATTTTGAATAGAGCGGGCATTGTTAGCTCGGGGTGACTGGGGGTGTGCCCAAGTTGTGATATCATATTATGCATGGGGATGGGGAATAGCGTGAGGTCCTGTAATTCAGGGATTGCTTGATCTCCTTGTCAGTAAATGTGATGGGTAGGGAAGACAATAAGATGCGTGGTGGAGGGGAGGTGGAATGAGACGATGGACAATGTTAAGAAAGAAGTCACTAGCTTACTACCTCTTTATCGATAAGCTCTTCCCCGGCCAGCTATGCCCCACTTCATAATGGTCTCACTATGGCACGTATAATAAGCAATGTACCCCATAAGTATGATAGAAAAAGCCTATCCTATCCTACAGGATCAAGCAAACCAAAAACCTGCAAACAAAAGTAATTGAACAGCACACAAAAACTACACACACACTCCACCACAATGCACCTAGGGGCTTACTTACGCAAACTCGGCGTACTGTAGCCCAATACCGCCTACTCGGCGCTCATAGAAAGGTCTAACTTACTTCCTAACTATGGCTGGGGTAGAGACACTGGATATCACTCGATGGAGCTGAACTCCTCCCGGTGTTTGCGAGCACAAGGATATCCTTTTTTTTTTCCCCTTAGCGGCAGTGTATGTTTGTGCTTGTGAGTGAATCCCCTACTACTCTGTATGGACGACTATATACCCACCCATTACCAAAGCCTTGGTATGAAATTGCATGTATGGAGTAACTTTAACTTAGGCCATGTGCAGCATGATACAACATGTGGGAAGCACGCCAAGAACCCTCCCAAGCCTAGGACATCTTTCCTCTCTTTTTCAGAAAACGATATCTTAGTTGTAGTGATTATTGGTATAAAGAATATAAACTACATTAGCAAAAAAAAAAAAAAAAAAGGAAAATCCTGTGTCCGATGTATGGGTATAGCCCTGATAGTGCCCCCTTCTTGTATCCCTAGCGTTCTGTGTATAACGTCGAGCCCGTATGGTATGTCTTGTGCATCCCGAGTTGTAACCTGATACACAATATATCTTCAGAACCTCGCTCACCTTTGTTATCTTCCTCTTCTCTTCCATGGCATTTATCTACCTTATCCCAAACCGCCTCCTTCTGACTCTGAAATTCTTACGGCACTGCACTTGTTTCCGGCAATAAGTATGATATATATACATACCTGAAAATAAAGCTATAGTCACACAACCACCCAACCGGCGGAAAAAAACTACCTGTCTCATTTTCGGATACCAGTAGTACGCCGGATACAGATAATAACAACCAACAACCTCTTGTAAAGTCCTCCGCCCAAAGTACCGGTACCATAATATTAATATCTTACAAAAAAACAAAATATATATATAATTGAGGTCTGAGGCCTGAGAAAAGTCAACAAAAAAAGAAAGAAAAAAAACTCCCCCGAAACCATTAAAAATAAGTTATACAATGCATCAGTTGCAGAAAAGAAGAAACAGGAAAAACGCGGCGATTCAAAACCTGTGAACAGAAACAACAACCTCCCGGGATTAAGTATATCTCACTACTTTATAAGAGAAAGTACAAGTATAATAATGCCAAATAAAAATAAAAAAACGCAAAGCGCCCCCCAATATAAACCGACGCCAACCCAAAAATTCAAACAAAAGTCAAGTTCCAAACTACCAAACCAACCAAAGTCAAAAGTGAAATATCAAAATAGGGTACGCCAACTCTCCTTCCTGCTATCTTACTACCGTATTATCTCGTCAAATCGGGTATCTCCGTGCAGGGTTTTTTATCTCCACACTAGGATGAAAGACCACTATTGAAGCCTAGTAATGAACAAAAAGAGGATAGGAAGATTGCGTTAACTCCAGTTTACCAGAATCACAAGGGTTAACTCGATTCGCCTATCCCCTTTTGGTTCATTACTAGGCTTCAATAGTGGTCTTCCACCCTGGTGTGGGGATAAGAGCCCTGTACGGGGAGATACCAGTTTGACGAGATAATACGTACCTATTTATCAACTCTCTTACCACTCCTCTTCGGCGTTCCCAAACTCATCACCTCCCCGCTCCCCCACTCCTCCATTTCCTCTACTACCAATCTTTGCTCATCCAGGACGAGCCCAATCTCTCTGATAAACTCCTGAGTGATGGACAAAGGCCTACTCTCCCTCTTCCTGGCGGCGCGAGCCACTTCCTGGACTTCCTCTGTGCCAGCGGGCATTATCGTAGCCCCATCTAGTCTGTTGTGGTGCTGGTGTTGGATGCATAAGCTTGTCCTGCTAGTGCCGAACACGCTCCCCTCACCCCCTCCACTTGCTCTAGTGCTGGTAAGGCCTCGCGCGGAGGTAATTTCGCAGTATTCTAGATCAAAAGTATTGACTCGGGAGCTAGTGTTTAGCTCCGCAATGTGTTTCAGGTCTTCAGGCGGGAATGTTGGCGTGGGCGCTGGCGAAAAGTGGAGGTGGCGGCGGCGGTTGTAGGGTTTGGCCCATTTCAGGTTCGGGAATAGGCGGGTTAGGACTGCTTTGTAGGTGGGTAAACAGGCGCAGATCATGCCTATGCTGGATTCTAGGGATGTTAAGTTTCCAGAGGTGTTGTCGTTGTCTGTGTTTTTGTTAGAATATCCGGGGGAGGGAGGGAGGGAGGGAGGGAGGGAAGCGATATACAAGTTATGTCGTCGCCAGCTCGTGGACCTTGCGCATTAAACCCCATTCTGACGATACTGACAACGCACGCACTGCTTTTATTGCCCGTTGATAGTCAATATTAGTCCGTCCCCCTTCGTCTTCGCTTCGGAAGCAAATAGTAAGGACAACCAACAAACTAGCAACAGTAAAAATTCCCACAACCCACAACTTCTGCCTCCTAGCCACTGGCACGCCCCACATCATCCAGATTGGGAAAGACAGCAGAACCAAGTCCATGAAAACGTTCCCTGCGCAATTGTACCAAGTGAAAACTGATACCGACAGCCAACACTCCCCCACGACGGCGGGGCCGCTTACGTCGTAGGCTTTGTGTACGGGGTGGCATTGGAAGATCCAAATGAGGATCTGCACGAGGTAGTTTAGGAGTATGAAGACTAGGAAGATGTAATTTACACGTCGGAAAGCTTGGTCGACGGATATGCGGAGGTACAAGAGCACGAGGGAGGCTTTTATTAAGCAAAATTCGAGGTTTATGGGGATGACAGACAAATAGATTAGCTGTAGAGTACGGGTTAGCTTTGGCTGTTGGGAAGGGGTAGGGAGGAGAGGGCACCCTCGTATATGTTGGGAAAGCTTCCTCTGGGACGTATTTCCTGTGTGAACCGCCGCCGTGATGGATCGCTACATCTGTCAATTCACGACCAAGCACTACAGCTAACGCAGAACAAACCAGAAAGAAATATTCCAGTTCGTATAACCATCACCAACTACGGTAACCCTCCCAATATCAAACATCAGCAACTCTTCTCTTCATCCTTCACTTTCAACCCAAGTGACAACCATCATACACACCCAAGCAATCCAAATGCAATCTGTTCCCACGAGTCAGCGAATAGCCCATGCATGGGAGAGAGAGGAAACCCACTATCATCATGCCCAAAATGCTTCGTAATCCTGCACCTGGAATAAATCCTCACCCCGATGGCAAACGAGCTTACAATAAGTAAACAAGTCTGCAAAGCTACCATCGACGGCGCCTTACTATCAGGTCCGTACCCAACAACCATCGTGAAGGTGCCAATGTGGTACGAGCGCAGGGCATTCCCAGCTCCCTGGATTAGGGATCCGGTAGGAAGGTAAGGAGAGGGGCTACAAATTGAAGTGGGAGATGGGATGGGGACATGGTTGTTATAATACTTTTATTAACATCATTGGCATTACGAGATGGTGTGGTATGTAAAGCACGGCAAGTTAAGCTGGGGGAGAAAGAAAGAAAAGAGGGAACACAGTCTTCTAGGCATGAGGATTCTCATAAAGATCAGCAGGCGCAGTGGAGGTGGAGAAGGTTCAGCATGATACACTCCAACTTACTTTACGAACCCCCACATATCATTCTCTCCTCGTGCTTTACTGTGTCATATCTTTCAAGCCAAAAGTAAAAAAAGAAAAAGACGGCACGAACCGTACCCAACCCACGATGATGGTAACGATACGAGTAAAATCCAACTATTCGGGACCCGTGCACACCCAAGGAGGTATCGTATTGTGGGGGGGCTAATTTCCCCTATTCTTGGTCGGATGGATGAAACGGAGGGAGGAATGGGAGTGTGAACGGGCCTTTTCTGGGTTCGAGTGCTGCGGGATCGGGATCGGGGTGGGACGGAAGATGGGAGATGGGAGATGGGGGATGGAGGAAGGGAAGGCTTGGTCGGTGTCGGGGATTGAGGTTTCCAATGTCGGACAAAGGCGGCTGACGGGGCCGTGAGAGGGAGTGGACTGACGAGGAGAGGAGAGGAGGTGATCATGTTATCTCACTCGAATTTTCTTCAAACTCTAGGCTTTGGTGCTGGTATTGGCAGGGGTCTAGTCCGCCCAAGACAGGGTGGGGGCAAGACATGTCTTGTCTTTGGACGGGGCGGGCGGCCGTCGACCGTGTGCGGCTAGAATCTGCCGATTCGCCTAGTTAGACAGGAACTAGTGCTACGGCAAGTTAGAGCGAAAAAAAGACTGTGCACAGACGGGCGGACTTTATTTCTACAAACATGACAACAGATCCAAGAAGGTTTAGCACTAGCGCCGTCCCACCGGGAGACTGGGCATTAATAGTATTAAATTTTACTATTTACATCACGATTAATCTAGCCTAGCCCCTATACCGACCCTTTCCCATACCAACCATAGCCCTCTCTCCCCCCCATCCTTCCCACAGATCACTCTTCCCAAATCCCAAATCCCAAATCCCAAATCCTTCACAAAAACGCTCCCAGTCGATCCCTCCAGCCCCTCCACCAATCAAACCTCTCAGTTCCCACCTCCGGTCCAGGTGAGACATATCGGGACCCGAACCTAAATTTTGTTTGCTCAATTTACCATTGCCGAATGTGCGGCCCAGCGAGTGTTTGCCTGACTTGGTTTGAGATCTCGGGTGTGGTGGGTTGAGATGATATCATTTTGTGGTGAGGAAGGGAGGGCGTGGGAGTACTCGAGCGTAGCAAAATAATATGAATATGATGCATCGAAGGAAATGAAAGGAAAGACAAAGAGAGGCTTGATTGTCTGTTTGCTTGTTGATTGAAAAGTAAATGTGCCAGACGGAATGCTCTGCCGTAGTCGCAGGTGTCGATGGGGGGTTCTTTATCGGATACTGGGTTGTCGGGACGGGTCCTATGCTTGAGCCGAGAATAGTAGGGCCTCGCGGTAAGCTGCAGTACTATGCTTCAGCAGCGCGCTCGGATACCCACGAAGCAATTTTGAAATCTCGGCTGAAGACTCCTTCCTGGCATCTAGAGATGGTCCACGGACTTCCCTCCCAACTTCATCAGACCCACCCAGCCACCACAACAGCACCACACAAAACCACACTTCCTGTCACCTCCAATTAACCCACCCAACGCCGCAAACCACTACACCCAATCCCCACCACGTCCCTCTCACCAACCCCACTGCGCCTCCACCCCCATCACCCGTGCTCTGCACAAATCCACCGACCCCGCTTCCCCCCCCACTGGCCACAACCCCACCCTCACTCCCCTCCGCTATCTGCCCAACACTCCAAGTCCCACTATCTTCATGCTCATGATCACTAGAACCATGACTCGTGGCGGTTGTGTTTCCGGCGGTTGCTGTACCCCGACACTGAGTCCTGAACTCGCAACAGGCGACGGCGCCGGAGTCATCATGCCCGCATGTGTAGTCGACCGGACAGCAAACGGAGGGTTCGGAGATTGTGGTGCAGGAGAGGTAGTTTGGTGGGCAGTTCTCGTCGGCGTGGGAGGTGGCCATGGTTGGGTGGGCGTGGAGCATGGCAAGGAGAAGGGTAGTTAGGAGTAGATAGAGGCGGGAGAAATGTTGGGAAGGCATTGCTTGTTTGTTTGATGCTTGTTTTAGTTATGGATGTGCAAGGACGGAAGGAGGAGGGGGTTGGCGCTGGTGGGATTATATTCAGTAGTCAGAGGGGAAGAATGAGGGGAAAAAGGTTTACGTATGATACTATAGCCCTTCCGCAGCACGGCACAGGGTGGTGCACAAAATGAGTTCAAACTCACGATATACCATCAGCGTGATACGCTATCATGTACCCTGTCTCCATTTCTGCCCCTTGTTGTCACGCCTGCGTTGTCGAAACGACCCCCAGGCCCAACACCCATTGGCCAATCACCATCTTCCAACTCCACCCAACCAATGAAATTTCACCTACCCGCCTTGTTCAGCGCACCCGCGGCCCATTTTTTTCTTTTCTTTTTAGTTTTCGCCGTTGTGGTAGTACTGCAGTAAAGTGCTGGATAGTGAATTGGCGGATTCACTGCCAATAGATGCGGTTTTGGGTTGGGGTGCAGAAACATTGAGATACGGGTCTTGGTTTTAAGCGTTGAGGGGTTTCCTATGCACTTGTATGATATGTTGGGCTGGCTGGCATGATGGCTTTTTTGATTGGGGTTTTTTTGGAAAAAAAAAAAAGAAGAATATTTGGGGTTGAGGAGATAATTGGAAGTGTTGGTTGGGAGGTCTCTGGGTAGATTGCGTACGACTTCTGGGAGGATTACTTTCTCAGTATTCTCTTTCTTTGGTCCGCTCGCTGATCGCGAATATCCCCACTACTCTCTAACATTCCTCCAAGCATTGGGGACTCAGCTTCCACTTCCTACATGCACTGGTTCGGAGACCCCAGGGTAATAGATTGGTTGAATTTCCGGAACCCTTGTTTTCCACTTCCGAGTGATGTCCCATGACGACCGCAATTAGCCTGCTGTTTTACTAGTGTCTACTAAACGTCCTCGTTTCTTCTAATAAGTTGGGGCGATTACCAATTGGACCAAGGCAATGCCTAGCCTCTCAGGAGGCGTATAAGAAACTATCTGACATCCATGGACGGAAATGATCATCAAGAAAAGTGAATAAGGAGGTCAGAAAAAGGCCATGCTTGCGGAAGGAAAAAGAAAAGCGTAAAACGATATGATAGATTTGTGCAAAGACGATGCACAGTTAGCGCTGTAATGGCTAATCATAGAAAACCACGTGCTTGGCCAAGGAATGGCGAGGAGGAGGAACTGCCAAATAAGAGCACTATATACCGACCCCGCCCCCGAACTAAAACTCTAGTTCGGCCACCTGGGGGGGCGCGCTCTCTCTGAGAAATCTCAGGAGAGGCGGCTTTTGTCTCTTCCATTTCTTGTTCCTCTATCACTTCTTCCACTTGCTGTTTTCCGCCAACGATAGGAGCTATGAGTTCCCGTCGCCTCCAAAGGAGTCAAAGGTGCTAACCGGAAAACCTTCCAGCTCAATAATGTCACCGTGAGATAGAATGGCCCAGACGGCGGATGAGTAGGATCCGATGGTCCTCTAGGCTCTGATAGCTGCATCTCGACGTTATGCTAGAGGTAGAGGGAGGTGAAAGCCAGGATTACGCTACCGCATAAACAAACCCCTAGGCCGATGGCCTCTATAGGGAGACGTTAGAGGGTTAGGAGGGGAAGACGAGGGTAAAAATATTCTGGAGTTGGGAAGATTGGGGAGGATTATGCTCGGACAGTGGGCGGGGTGAAGGAGCACGGTGGGGAGGGTCCAATGCGGGAGTGGGGCCCGAGAAAGGGCTTAGTGGTGGAGACCTTGACATCGAACGAAGGCGATCTAGGCCTCGAGAATGCTCAATCGGAGGGCTTAGAAGTTGGATTAAAAGTTGGGTTAGGGGAGGGAGTCTGGGTTAGGACTGGTAGATGGGCTGGGATCTTGAGAACCTGTCAGCGGTGCCTCAGCCATTGGTGGGATATTGGCTGTGATTAGTGGTATCGTTCGGATTGGGTACGAAGTGGCGATAAGGGTTTGGGTGGGAGTGGGGTAGACGTCGGTTGAATAGTTGCCTATACTGGAGGGGAGTATGATAGGTGGAGTAATAGAGGCCGAAGCTGGTATTAGTGGGGGTGAGGGCACCGCTCTAGAGGCCCTTGGTGAGAAACAACACTTATAACTTGGGGAGTGGGAGCTGTGATTGAAGGTTGAACATCTGTACCCCAGCCTCATCCTTCTTCCTATTCTTTCGGTCGTCCTCTCCTTTATTGCTACCCGGGATGTCAGGTGCATTATGGCGGTCAGGAATGTCCGGATTATCCACCGTATCTTGAAGCCTAGGAACCGCAATTCAATATGAAGCAAGCCGTCTTTTCAGCTTATGGATGATGGAAAACATACTCGCTCTCAATTCTACCCTCAGAATATTCAGAACCAAAATGAAAAGGCATTGCGCGGGGGCGGCAAAAAACTACAGTCTTCAAGGAGCGATATCTCCCTCTTGGGGCTCTCATGTCAGGTATTTGGCACAAGCAGGTACGTACCTCCCGGGTGCGCGACTAGGCAACAAATACTGTAGAAGGCACAGAAGGTGCACCCCACTGGCGTCAAACCCTGTTCTCCTATGCTGCCATGGGTATTCATTTGCTGTTTTCAATCTTGCACCCAATACTAAACATCAATTAGCCGCTTTAACTGATTCATAATAAAAACTACTGGTAGCTCCGTCCAAATACAAACCCCAACCCTATATATCCTCACTTAATGCCACGAGAGACCGCTGCAAGTATACTCCCGAATGAGGTTATTCTGATATACGGAATGGGGCTCAGCGTTTCTCCTCATGTGCAAACCAAAGCCACAAGTCGGCTAACAAAACCGGTGCTTTGCGACTATAGTGCTTGCCTTGGATAATTTAGCGGGGTCTTTTTCTCGACTGGGGATTCCCACATCCGGATCACATCGGAGCCACTGGTGCTGAGTGGAACACCTGTGTTTGGTCTGAGCATTACTACAGTAGAAATGCCCCAGAGGTGCAGCTTCGTGCCCCACAAGGGCAGATTCCAGGTCAAGGGTGATTGACGGCGATTGCTGCGCTAAAACTTAAGTTTGTAGGGGTTCAACCCTCTCTCTACTCGAAGTGGTCAATACGGAAACACTTAGGGCCTGTTCGGGTGTGATGGTTCCGTTCCGTTCCCCCATACAAATCGACCGTTTCCTTCCGTTTCAAAACGGAGGGAAGGCTGTTTTCAAGCAGAAACGGTCGTCCAACGGAACGGCTGCCACTTCTTCCATCACATCCGAACAGGCCCTTAGAAGGAAAGCTCGGCTCGGGCTTGAAACTCGAAAGTGTGCCGGGGGTCAATTGAAGAGGCAACCAGCTGTTATATAACTGCCGTAGTGTATATAAGCGATGCTGATGACTCCTCTGCTCCTCACATAGCCTACTATCATGTCCTGTGCATAACGCTGTCCTGTGCCCTTCAACAAGCCTATTTCATTACAGATCCTAGTTATTGGTGGGAAATATAAGGAGCATAATAATTATAGTACCGTAAATTGAGAAAAGAGTATCATATCCCGGACCTCACTTACCCACACTTCTCCGACTATATCCTACCCTTTCCCGTATTAAACTATAGGATAATTGAGGATCATAGGTATCCAGTGGCGGCTAGCCTCTCAGGTGTAACAATCCTGGAATACTCAGGAGCCACTCCCTGATTGACCAGACACAACCTCCTGGGGGTACAATTTAAACAAAGTCTACTAAACAGATTGGGGACGGCCTCCTCCACATTATCATTCTGGAAGCTTTAAGCCGGCACATGCCGCATTATGTATTTATCCTCACATGCCTTTCAAAAAGTCTGACACTGAATAACACCATCCGCCATGGGATTCACCGTGAATACTAACTTAATCTCTCTCCGCAAAACACTCTAAAGTTGTGCTGGGATAATTTGTCCCTTTTTAGACCAGATTCATAGGCTTAGTTTCCTCGAATATAAGGGAGTGCGCTAGACGGCCAGGTAGGATTAAAACATCCCAAACTCAGCCGCCAAAACAGAACGAATAATACAGTATACACGGCGCTTTGCTATGAGAGGGGGCTACAAAAGCCCTAGTGTATTTCTCCTATACTATTCGAGTAAATAGGGCACCTTATAATAGTCTAGCCTCCAACTCAACTCAAGTTCCGAGTGATAGCTCGTGACCATATAGACAACCCGATCTCTGGTATGATAACCCACGGTAACCTATGTACCGGTATTCCGTCGGCCCTGTTCAACACTTCCCCAACAATAAAACCCTCAATCTCCCGACAAACCAAATCACAGATCCACAAAGTTGCCCGGGCGCAAACCCCTCTCTCCTCCCCCACCCCACCCCTAAAGCCTAGATTAGCAACATCTCTACGAGTAGTTTAACGAATAAAATTAATGACATTGAAATCCCCCCCACAATAAACTTTGTTCTAGACGTCCCCACCTCACCTCGCTTCCGTACCGTACCGACCTCAGACCGAATTAAAAAAGAACCCGACGTCACCCCCTCTCGCTTACCTAACCCAACAACCATCCCATCAACCACATCAACCACCAACCACACAACAACCTCATCACCATCACCAAATCAAACAATGCTCCCCCCAAGAGCCCTCCTCCTCCCCGCCACGCGGCACTACCGCTACCGCTACATGTCCAGCAGCAGCAGCAGTCACAACCACTATGACCCACCGAGCGGGTGGTTCCTGAACGTTCCGCCTGGGGAAAAACCCGTGAAGGAGGGGTGGGAGAATGTTTTCTACTGGGGCTTCCTTGGAGGCTTGTTTGCTGCGGGCGTTGCGTACGCGTATAAGCCGGATACTTCGTACGTCTTTTTTTCTTCTTTGCTTTTCTTCCCCGTTTGCTAGAATGGGAGGATGAGTGGGTGGGGGCTGATGATGATATGTGAATGTAGCATTCAGACGTGGGCGCTTGAAGAAGCTAGGAGGAGGTTAGAGGCTGAGGGGATTTTGGAGGATCCGTCGAGTACAGGGGCTTCGAAGCATAAGATTAGGACTGTGTCTGGGCTTGGGCCTGGGGAGAAGGCGTAAGGGGAGTTCGCTCGCGGGAGGTTGGTGATGGATAGATGGATGGGTGGGGTGTAACTATTTGGGATTTTTATTTTTCTTTCAAGTTTTTCGTTTTTACTAAGCCTTTTATCCTACGACGGCGGAGACTCAATTATGTGGTATTTTTTTTTTTTTGTTATGGAGGGAGGTTTCTTTTATTCCTCGTTCGACTGCTGGGTTGTGGATGGATTGGTTAGACTGGGCAGGGGATCACAGTGCAGCGACCTCTTCTGTAAAAAGGGACAAAAACACAAAAAAAACCCCCGATGAGATATATCATTTCTATTTGAGTTAGTATGGTGCTTTCCCGGAATAATTGCTACAGTATCTTACGTCGAAAGAGAGATAGAAAGTGAACGGAAGAAAGAAAAAGTATATAAAATGGTAAGAATCTAATTTCCCTCAACACCCCACTCCGAAACTGAAGGAAATAAAATGGAAGAAGAAAAAAAAAAGGTATCTATCCATCTAGATTAAATTAGAGTTTGTGTTCGGGAATAACATAACTATCGAATTATTAGTTAGTATAATTATGATATCGAAGTAGGGGGTGGATGGGTGGGGAGGAATAACCTCCAATCACTCTCGACATCTCCGTACTGTCTCTCCTCCATCCACTTCCACAATCTCTCGGCGAGAACACCTGCTTCCTTACCCTCCTGCAGAGGAATCATGATGTCTCTAGGTGTACCACCAACGCCGCCATCCCAGGCAATGCGTCTAATCGGTGATACAACCGCTGCAGTTCCACTCCCGAAGGCCTCAACCAATCTGCCTTCATCCGCGGCTTTGGCTATCTCACCGACAGTGAATTTGCGCTCGTTAACTTCCCAACCCTCCTTAGTGAGGTGTTCCCTTGCAAGAGCAAGGATAGAGTCTCTGGTGATGCCTTCAAGAATAGTTCCGTCTAAAGGAGCGGTAACAATTTCCTTCTTGCCTTCAGGAGTGATCCATGCAGTGAAGAGGTTCATTGTTCCCACTTCAGTGACATATCCTTCTTCGCCAAAAAGCCAAAGGTTTTGGTGGAAGCCGCGAGATGCAGCGTCAAGCTGGGGAAGGATACAAGGCGCATAATTTCCGCCAAGTTTCATGTCTCCAACACCACCGGGCCAGGCACGGATGTAGCGACTGGTCGCCTGAAGACTGACAGCTTTGAATCCAGTGGGATAATACGGGCCTACCGGGGAAGCGATAACAAATAGCAATGCGCTCTTCGGTGGGCCAACACCTAAAGTTTTCTGCGTTCCAATCATGGTAGGTCTGAGATAGAGAGAATAACCCCGCTTATCTGGAATAAACCTTTGCTCTAAGTTGACGAATGTGGCAAGACATTTGGTCATTTCCTCAATAGAGAATGCCGGAAGAGCAATGCGAACAGAGGATCTACTCAAGCGCTGCATGTTTTGGTGAGGACGGAACATGCGGATACTGGGTTTTTCGTTTACGGTGGAACGATAGGCCTTCATTCCTTCAAAGCATTCGAAACCATAGTGGAAAACACAGGTTGCCGGATCAAGGGAGAGGTTTTGATAGGGAATTATCCTAGGGGCGGCCCAGCCAGATTGAGCGGTCCATTCGATGGAAAGCATGTGGTCTACATTCTTTATTGTAAGTTTTCTTGACCGATGTCGCGGTGGGGGAAAGCGGGGATACCGGTGAAGTTGCGCCCAAAGATAAGGTCCTCCGGTTTCTTCAGGGCCTTTGGTGTTTGGGTGCGTGTAATGGTCAATTTTGAGGCATCAATGTCGGGGAGCTTAGTTTGAGTGCTGTGGGCTCTCAGAGCTTGTGGGGTGCGAATGACCCGGAGGAGGGAAGAGCGAAGCATTTCGTGGGATGCTTAGAGATGAGCGGGGAGTTATGAGGGAAGGGCAGAAGATGGCGAGGAGGGGAGGGTGAGGAAGAGGGGGAGGGGGGTGATAAGGGCTGGTGTAGGACTGGGTTGTCAATTGTAGGCGGAAACTGATGACGGGGGGTAAGAGATGTATTATACTAAAGTTCTGCTGCGACAAACCGATATTGGGGAAAAAAAAAAACTAGAATCCGTTCCACAAGAGATTTTTGGACCCCAGACTCCTATATTGGATGCTAGTATTGTGTAGGTCTGGAGGAGGATTCTGCATTTTGTTATCCATAGTATATGGGTACAGCACACAGAAGGGGGAAAAAAGACAGACATGAAAATACAAGTTATCTTAACATCATTAGCCCCTTATCTAAGCAATGTTTTCATATTTTGGGGGCCCACAGCACTGGGGATGCGGCCTATGATATGTAGATAGCTCCGGATAAAATTGCTCTTATCATCAATACTTTCCCTATGATACATGACACAGTCATTGTCTGGTTTTTTTTACATTTTTTCGAATGGTTATATTACCTTTTGAAAAATAAAGGGATTTTACCCCTATTGACTGGTAAGCATGGTTTCTGGCTATGACTGCGGTAATTGGTGAAAATAAAGATTTCACATCTCGTAAGTCTGCTAAAGCTAAAACCTGTTGGCTTATCATGAGCGGAGCCTGTGGAGTCTGTCAGGTTCACCGTATGGAGTTTAAAGGTGGGGGATTACCGGGAATTGTGTGTTAGGTGGCGCAACACTCTGGGCCCTCGAGCCGCCTTTTTAAGCCTCAGGAGGATCCCTTTGCGACAACTCTGGTTTTTACTGCAATTCTGATAGTGATAGGATTTATTATAATTGTACCTAGATATACTCTTGCTTCCTTTACTGTGCCATTTAATTCTCAGCGTGAGCGTCGTTCTGGGCATTTGCAGCTATCAGGTTGCGGATGTGTCCATGTCGATGCTGCGGCTAGGCTGCAGTAGCTTGCGTGTTTGCTTGCCCAGCTCAGCCTCCCTTTCTTCCTTTAATACAGTATCAACTCATTTTGTACCACCTCAAACTTCATCCCTCTTTATCTTTTAACAGAGAGCTTTGCTCTACGGTAGCTTCTCCCGAGGAGACAGAGTATAACGACAGAAAATGTTCTCGAACGCCCTGAAGTCGTTCACTTCGAATATAACATCAAATTACACACTTTCACCTTCCCCGACCGGCCATTCGGGGCCGTGGAAGATTTATGATGCAAAAAAAAAGAAAAATCCGAACCAGGCGGCTAGTGTCTTTATTTTTGAACGCAAATCCCTTGATTCAGGCGGGTCTTCCGGCGGACTTTCCCTTCGTGGGTCCACTTCCAAAGATGGTTTGAGGGCAGCCCAGGACGAAGTGGTTGACCGATTGAAGGGGGAAGCAAGCCTACTTGCCCGCCTACGACATCCTTCTATTCTCGAACTCGTGGAGCCGGTGGAGGAGACGAGGGGTGGTGGGCTGATGTTTGCAACGGAACCAGTTATGATGAGTCTGGGGGCCCTGCTTGCTGAGAAGGATGAAGAGGAGCGGAGCAGTGGGGGGAGATATGTTGTCGATGATGGGAATGGCGGGCGGAAGAGGCGAGAGGTTGAGATTGATGAGCTGGAGATTCAGAAGGGGCTATTGCAAGTTGCAAAAGGATTGGAGTTTCTACATGAGAGCGCTGCGCTTATTCATGGGAATCTAACGCCGGAAAGCGTAATGCTCAATGTCAAGGTTGGTCCTTTTCTTCTAAACCCAGTGGATAGATTAGGGAGTGCTGTCGTCCATAACATTTCACAAGTTACATAGATTATAGCTGACTTGTTGCAGTCCGACTGGAAACTCACCTCCTTCTCATTCACAGTAACGTCTGTCAATCCTCCACTTCCGGCACCCTACGACCCTCGTTTGCCACCATTTGTCCAATTATCACTCGACTACGCATCTCCGGACCTGATACTTGATCAGAATTTGACGCCTTCTGCAGATTTGTTCTCTCTCGGTCTGCTGATTGTGGCGCTATACAATCACCCACATCGCTCACCTTTAGAAACGCACCATGCGACCTCAACATATCGCAGATTGTTGGCTTCTGCCTCTACTACACCAAATAGTGGAAACAACTATCTATCTTCTCGCCCACTCCCACGGCCGCTTGTTGAGACGCTCCTCTCCAGACTGCTGACAAGACGACCGGCGGGCAGGGTTACAGCGCGCGAATTCCAGCAGAGTCCTTATTTCGACAATATACTTGTTTCAACGCTACGGTTTCTGGAAAGCCTCCCAGCTAAAACACCGTCTGAGAAATCGGCCTTTATGCGTGGGTTGCCAAAAGTGCTCCCGCAATTTCCCCGGGGTGTTCTTGAGAAGAAAATCCTTCCAGGACTTGTTGAGGAACTCCGCGACGGCTCAATGCTAGCTCTGGTTCTCCCAAACATATTTCTAATTGTGGAGAACGCTAGTGCAAGGTTATTCTCCGAGAAGGTGCTCCCGAAGCTGAAAGAAGTCTTCGTAAATCACGTTCCAAGCACAACGGAGCATAAGACCGCCGCTGCAAAGATCGCTGAACGGGAGAGGGAGACTGGGCGTGAAGGCGGGCTAACAGTGCTACTCTCAAACCTGAATATTATCAAGGATAAGACTACCGCAAAGGAGTTTAAAGAGGATATACTCCCAATACATCACGCAGCACTCGAGTCCCCAACCAATGCTTTGCAAGATCTAGCCCTTCGCTCCATTCCAACAATCCTTCCAAAGCTTGACTTCCCAACTCTAAAAAACGATCTATTCCCCGCTGTTGCTAGTGTGTTCACAAAGACCTCATCCCTCGGGATTAAGATTCGCGGGCTGGAGGCTTTCAAAGTACTCTGTTCGTCGGCCGCTGCTGCAACCTCGGATGCACCAGAATTAGATAAATACACCATCCAGGAAAAGCTTATTCCGTTATTACGTGGAATCAAAACCAAGGAACCGGCTGTCAGTATGGCGGCGCTGGACGTGTTCAAGGTCATTGGCGAAACGTGCGATAGAGAGGTCGTAGCCATGGAGATTCTTCCATGCCTCTGGAGCATGAGTTTTGGGCCCTTGTTAGGCGTAGAGCAGTTCAGGGCGTTTATGGAGGTTGTGGGTCAGGTCAGCTCCCGGATTGAGGCTGAGCAAATACGGAAGCTGCAGGAGCTTACGACCGAGGGCGAGATTGGTGCTGGTGCGGGTGACATTTTGAGCTTCGGAGGGATGCCTGGAATGAGCTCTGGAATTACGGGAGGTGGTGCAGGTAGTGGGGACGATAGCTTCGAAAATCTGGTCTTTGGAAGGGGAGGTGGGAATAAGACTCCACCAGTTAATAACGGCGGTTTCGATGCCCCATGGAATAGCCCGAATGCAAGCGGGGGTGGGGCGGTTACGGCACAAAAGTCCGAGCCAAAGTTCAGTTGGTCTACTCCTTCCTCGACGACAAATCTCCATTCCTCCTCCTCCTCCTCCTCCTCGTTCTCTGGGGGAGTATTACAACCTCAGCAGCAAACTCGGACGATGACTCCAGAAGCCAAAATGAGCTTCCAGCCTCTGACCCCAACCTCTACATCTCACTCCACCGCCTCAAATTCCACGAACACGAGTGCGTTCTCTAACTTCAACCTTGGCTCAGGTTTTGGGAGCACGGCGTCTCTGCGCCCCCAACCTTCCCACTCGCAGAGTGCTCGTAATACAAGTTCCAGTGACGGCATAGATTGGTCTGCTGCAGCAGCAAGGCCGAGCTTCCCTTCAACGACTTCAAACACAAATACCCAAGCCAGGAGCCTCTGGAACACCCCACCATTAAAGCCCGCACAATCACCCTTAGGTGGCGGCTTCAAGCCGCCCATCCAGCAGAACCAACAACAGAACCATCCTACAATTCTGTACGGCCAGACAAGGCAGCAACCCGCACCGGCTACCTCAACTGGAGCATTCTCCGGCTTCATGATACCGCCCCCGCCGGGAGCTGGCACCAGTAATGCTGGAGGGGGAACGCCGGGAGGAGGGTTTACGTTAACACTGCCAGCCAGCATGAATAAGAGTACAGAGAAGAAAGGCTTAGATGCCTACGAGAGTTTATTATGATTTGTTTGTTTTTCTTCCCCTTTTTGTATCCCCTTTTCTTCTTTGTAAAGGTTACCTTATTTCTTGTAGGGTGTTAGTAGTATGTATAGATTGGCTGGAGTACTCTTTGATAAGTAGTTTAATTTTCGAGCAAGCAAGCAACGAAACTTATATATACCATACCATGCCCACAAGTGCTTTTCTCTCTTTTCCCTTTCCCTCCTCTTTGTAGCAAGTCCTTAGCCTACCCCATCACACTCCAAATTGTTGTACGCGAGTATCGGAAGCCTGCTCTCGAGCAACTGTGGGCCCCGCATTGGCCCTATCCATCCCCCCCCCTTCAGTGGAATACTCACAACTCTTCACAATTCCACCTCTCTCGTCCCCTTAACCTATCAGCAGCCGGCGCACTGACGCCCACCTCCCCGAAAATTAGCACTATCCCCCTAGCAATGACATCGGAAGCGTCAACTCGCCAAAAACATTAAGAGACGGCGCTTCAACACCACCACCAGTCAATACCATCCCAAAATCTTCCCAGATAACTTACCCTCAACAATAGCTTTCTCACCTATGCCCAGCATATTCGCTGGATGTAGGGCGGGACGTTGAGGAATTTTTCAGAAGAGTGTGGCTCACAATTCAATTATATGACAGAGAGTATATATTGTATGGGTATGAGTACCCTAGTCTAGAAGGAATGGCCGAGTACGATAGATGGTAGTAGTATTGGAGTCTCCATGGGATGCCAGCAGTATTCGTCCGATACTGTGCCGGCAGCAGGACCCTGCAGAATTGAGAAAGCAGAATACTGTTCTGCACTACATCCCGCACGCCAAGTAATCTACCCCACATCCACCCCACCCGAGCTAACCGTCATCCATGCCCCGCCAAGCCCTCGCCTCCCCCACATTTTCGCTCCCCTGACAGCGAATGTGGACACGGTTGTTATGGTACGGTAGTTGCATAGACTACTTGTACTCGAGTACATCCCCTTTTCTCCGTCATCCTCTCCGTCGTCTCCTTCCTCCTCATCTCCTCTTTTCGTCTATCAGGGTGCGGGTCTCTCGCTTTCTATGCACATATTGTTACGACGTTATTAAAGTCTACAAGTACTCTACGGCTCAGCCCGACACCAGCACGAGCAAGGAAGCGTTCAGCGGTTCGCAGTGTACAGTATTGTATTGTATCGTGTGTGCGAGTAGTGGGTACATATTGTCTTCCATACCAATAGCGCAGCATCACCTACCATCAGTACAATACCATACCTTCTATTATATTATCTCACGATGAGTAAATCCTCACCAGATGGTCCCTCCCCACCTCCCCATCTCATGAAAACAGCCCCTGGCTAACAACCACAGGCCTCCCAACAACCCTCTCATACCTAACCCTCACCTCCGCCTCCACCTCCACCTCGACAGGACCAAAACCCCCCCACAAACCAAAACGCAAACCCAAAACTCTTGACTCCTGGGAAGATGCCTCTACCTCATCCTCCTCAGAAGACGAATCAAACCACCCTGAACCACCACCACCAACGCCCACAACACCCTTTATGCAGACGCACACTAGGAATTCATCTTCAGTGTCTTCGATCGCGTCCCCGCGCGAGACTGGCACCCCTGTCACTGCGCCTGCGGCGGCGGCGGTAGGTGAAAGGAGCGGTGGAGGGGAAAGGCCAGCAACAACAGATGCTGTCGCCCGAAGGATGATCTCCGCCGCGTTGGGCGTCAGAGCTAAGAGTACTAAGGAGCAGCGCGAGTACGACGCAGCAGTGAAGGCCACGGAGCGGAAGAAGAGGGAGGAAGAGAGGGAGAGGAGTAGGCTCGAAGAGGAGGAGAGGGAGAGGGTTAGGAGGGGGATTTGGGAGGATTAGATTGGGTATTTTGGATATTTTGGCCAGAGGAGTTTTGGTTGGTTTTGATGCTTTTTTTTTGGGGGGGGAGGGTTATTACAGAGAAGAGGCGGAGTGATTATTGGATGCTACGATACAATACTGTACGAGAAGATAAGACTTATGATACAACATGCCCTTTCTGGAAAATGATTTTTCCATACCGACCATGTCATTAGAATACGCCTATCATAAAATCCAATACCCAGGCGATATTATGTAACCCGAGCGGACTAAGCCTCGTCCCGTCCGTATCATCTCGACACGAAGGTCTAACAGATCAACGATAAGCTTTAACTCTTGAGCATACAAGTATCGTACCGGACTCATCACCAGTAGCTGATTGCACCTAAGTTAATCGCCCATACCAAAATGTGAAAAAGAAAAAGAAAGCACCCCCCATCATGAATTCCTACCAAATTATTATACACCAGGCAGCCGATGATCTAGGGATCGATATCGTATAGTATCTCTCTCGCACTGGTATTGTACTCGGACAGGGTCAAAAAGGACGGAAAAAAAAGATCAGCAAGATCAAGCGAGGTAGTTAGGAAATAGGCTGCAACAGTGGAAAAATTCTTGCCTTGGCAGACACCAGAAATCCAGACTGAAGAAATAAGTATCTTAGTATGATACTTGACCATTTAGATGACATTTAGATGATGATGAAATTGCCAATGTGCAGTTCAACCTATGCATTTATATGAGTCTCTTAAAGAACTACTCCAAAAAGTTGATTCCTTCTCCTTTGGTATTAATCTGGCCTTATATGATCAGATTCTTAATAAGACTCATGGGTGGAATACAATGGTGACTACACTGCAACATCTCCAGGTTAATGGCATCCTACAACACCCCCATTTTTTCCACTTCCTAGGATGGCGGCGGGGTGGAATGGAGGTATAGTAGGCACCGTCTGGAGGAAACTGTTCGGGAGAAAGGGGGCTTTAGCCCCCTCCCCGTTACATTCCCCTAGAGCGAGACTCATACGTAAAGAAAAACGTAATTACTAAACATACAATTTTTCTGTTACATGTACGAAGATACAGTTACCGTCCATCCATTCTATATCAGCCCAGTTCGCTAAGCGAGGATCCTGATTAAAACATCCTATCACGGGGCGACCGTGAATTATGTTTGTCTTTCTACAGTATTTATCCGTAGTAGTAAATTCAGCCTGACTTCCGAACCAACATTTGAAAATATCCATCCTAGAAAATTCAACATCATCAAATACAATATACTTGTAAATTTTCCGATATAAAGAAAGATTAAAGAAACCTGAGAAGAAAATATGATTACCCAAACTACGAGCCCATTCAGTTTTCCCCGTTCTCGTAGGACCATAAAGAATCAAAGATAAAGGACGCAAACCAACAATACCCTTACAATTATCATCGGAATATAAAGAAAGAAAAGTGTTATACCAATTAGAAATTTCCTCGTTGATCCTCCAACTATCTACGGGATATGGGGAACTATAGGTAACATCTTCGTCGGGAAAATGATTTTCGGCTACCAACCGAAGATTATTGTAGCTTCCGATGTAAAGTCTCGGAGCCACATTTCGGACGTTCTCGAGAAACTATTTTTCATCCAAATCAGTCTTGTTCCCGGGACATGTATATCTCTCCCCACTTCAAAACGAATGACTAAATAGAGATACACAAGGTCTTTCTGTATCGACCGCCTGTTCGGGGACTGGTGAGGTGGGGGCACTCACTTGATCTTTAGTTGATGCATTGAAACACTCAAGCAACGCAACCTTTCCCTCACCGGAAGTTCCTTCCCGTTCGATATCGCCCCGCTCGAAATCCGCCACAAGCACGTTACCATCTTTCCCCGCATAGTCGTATGCTTTTTCAGGAGTTCGGTAAACCGCCAGTATGTTTGGGTGATATATGCGTGACCGGAATTGAACGTCGAGGCATCGCATGTTACGGGACTCGAATCTCCCTCCGCCCACTCGACGGCAGAAAGCGTGGTAATGAAGTCCTCCATCTGTATGGCGCTCTGATCCGAGTATAAATTCGAGGTTATTGCGTCTAAGTACGTCCACAATCGAGTCAGACGGGAGGCTGTCACAACGGGGGTATGTGACCATAAGGTATTTCGAACAGATTCGGCTGCTAGGTACGGGTCGAGTGTTTGATTCAATGTCAGGTGCTGCCACCACCCCGGTACTCGTTGAGGGTTCCTCGGTGGAGGGCCAATCGATGATGCTTTCGTCGGGTGTGAGATGTCTGTCAGAACTTTGGCTGCTTCCTGGACTTCTTTGACTCTCCGCCATTGTGCAGGTGTCGGTATTGGTGATGGATCGCGTTCGATAATTGGTGTGTCTACTTCGGTGGACTCTTCGGAAATCGAGGAAGAACTGGCAGAATTATTCGGGGTAGAGGGTTTAGGAGAAAGAGGAGGAGAAGAAGGAAGAGAACTCAGAGCGACATTGTTTTCAAAGTGTTCGTTCATGATTTGTGTGAGGTTATCGAATAGCATTGTCGTCGCTACCGATCGAACTCAAAAATTCGCGGGGGAATTAGGCCGTATTTAAGTTCTTCACTCTAAGCGAGGTACGTACCAATGCACTGCCACTCCCACTGGACATTACATAATCCCACTGTTGCATCTTTAATGTTATATGCAACAGTGGGACGGGAGTGGGACTTAAGCTTAATCGGGTAATGTCACATGATCCACATAGCCTCAGCCACAGATAAAAGCCACCTTTTCCTCTTCCCACCATCCCACTTTTTTTTTTTTCATCGCATTGCATCATCATTGTGCGCATGACTGACGATCACTATACGTCATACGAGTTATCTGAATCCTTTTCGGCCCCAGAAGTGAGTGAATCATACGTTCGCGAACATTATCCTGACGTCTATCAAGGCCTAGAGGACGACTACGGTCCTGATTCCTCTGAGTCACCCTCTTCCATGGCTTTCTATCGCCGTCGTTATTACAGACGCTACTATAAACGCCGACCGTATTATCGCCGTCAACGTTTCTATTAGATCATAATGACCCGGCGGTTCAATCGCAAGGTGCGTGCGGCGGTCGCGCATCGCAAGAATGTCGTTTGGCACAGTACGATCGCTCAAGGAGCCAGACCGTCACCTGAGAATCAGAGTCATTACATCGTCACATCTCCTGATGTTGGCGACGATCAGAATTTTTTCCTCCCTACCTGGCAGGTGATCAGACCCGGACATCACCGTCAGGGAAACGTGAATGCCCCCGCCGATGTCCTGACCAGTGAGTTCGAAGAGAGGAAGCATCTACGTTATTATCCGATCATCAAGGTTCAGAAACTTTCCATCAATTTCCACCTAACGTGGCGTCGTCCGATCTACATACGTGTAATTTGTTTTTCCCAGCAGTCAGTTGTCGCTCCCAATTGGACTATCTTTCATCGACTTCTCACACCACCTAACAATACTCCCCCACCGGCCCCAAATCTTGTGGGGGTGGTCCCGATCGAATATACCGGTGCGCGCGATGTGCTCCGATTGGTGGACGGTCCCCTCCTCTATACGCAGCAGGAGAGAGATGAGGAATGGATCGGTTTTTCAGCCAAGAATAAGCGTCGCTATCGTCAGACATTTTACGATTCGGGTCCTAGATTGCTGAGATCTGCCCCCGATGGTACTATCAAGGAGAAGGCGTTCAGGTTCACATGTCGTCCGCGTCGCTACGTGAATTACGATCAACGTACCACTCGTGCTGAGGCCTCGAGTAGGCCGACGTATCAACAGGCCCCTGTATGGTGGATCGGTTTCTACACCCCACGACTGAGTACTACGGATAGGACACCCTTTTCCGCTGTGGAGACGGAAGCCGATGAGAATATATTCGATCAGGGAGCGGATGCGGGTGTGGATGAGCCGAAGGGTGCATTAGCGAAGATACACAGATTTCATGGTTACGTTGGTTGGACGGAGATGCCTTTCTGATTTTCTTTTTCTTTTTGTAGTTAGGAAAAGCACAATATATTCTTGCCTTGGCAGACACCAGAAATCCAGACTGAAGAAATAAGTATCTTAGTATGATACTTGACCATTTAGATGACATTTAGATGATGATGAAATTGCCAATGTGCAGTTCAACCTATGCATTTATATGAGTCTCTTAAAGAACTACTCCAAAAAGTTGATTCCTTCTCCTTTGGTATTAATCTGGCCTTATATGATCAGATTCTTAATAAGACTCATGGGTGGAATACAATGGTGACTACACTGCAACATCTCCAGGTTAATGGCATCCTACAACACCCCCATTTTTTCCACTCCCTCCTGATCGATCAGCGCCTCTATCCCTGTTTTGCCACCGAAAGTTTTCCGCCCTTTTTGACCCTGTCCGAGTACTAGTACCCCACTTTCCCGAACACAGCCAGTAACTCCAGTAGTGCTAATATCACAGACGCTATATTACTAGCGGCAGCGACTACAGTCCCTTGCGGCGCTGATCTCCATTCCATAACTTACCCCACGGTACGATATGAGCCTGTATCTAGCCTCTGGCCTGCTTTAACTCATTATGCATCGCCAAGCCAAGAATCACACACCATGATTCGGCAGGGTAAAAATCTGGGGGACTCATGGCCGCATCTTAGAACTACCGTATGAGGCTGAACTGGGTTTGTGCTACTGTAGCTTGTGTTATGGTGGCTAGGATACCACCAAGGAAGGACAAGGTGGTCTCGTCTTGTTTTACCTACCATCTTCATTCCCAACAACATTGGGAATCCCTTTTTTTTTTTTTCTTTCCCCCCTTACCAATTGGTCGACTACCGTGCCATAATAGGTACAGTAGCTGGTATATAGCAATGGCGCGTTTGAACAAACTTAAGCTAGCAACAGTAACCCTCCTCCTCCCCCCTTATCCGCCTCTCATTCCTCTTGCTAACTTCTTCCATTCTCCAGGTCCTCCTAACAGCTTCGGCCTACCTTTACAAGTCCATAACCCAACGTAGCCCACTCTACCTACTTGACCGTCCCCCTCCCCTCCCCGCTTCCATCTCTAGCAGCTGCAGCAAAAACTTCTCAGAACTCCTACATAACTGCGAGGACTTCTCCATCCTTCCAAATACAACCCTACTATTCCTCTCATGCGACCGTTCGCGTCGAGAATGGTACCACGCCTTCCGCGCGTTTCCCTGGGGCGTTGCAAAGGGCGAGATATTCCTCTGGGACTATAGCAAGCCAGAAGTAGAACCGACCCTGTTGTCCGGAGCGGAGAGTCTGGGTGTCGATTTCCACCCCCTCGGGATCAGCGCTGTGCCGAGGGAAGGGAGTGGTGGTGGTGAAGTGAGGTTATTCGTAACGAATCAGGCAAAGAAGGAGCCCAGGATCGAAGTACTCGACGTGAACCTAGACACCAAGACCGCGCGACACAAGCGCAGTCTAACGGACGCAAAGATATCCTCTCCAAACGGCATAGTCGGCATCGACGAGAACTCATTCTTCATTACGAACGATGGCTTCTTCTCCAGAGTGTGGAGTACACTGCTCCTGTTCGAAGTCATCCTCGGTGCACCGGGGGGACAAGTCGTGCACGTCTCCGTCCCTCCAGTGGCTCCCGCCGCCGCGACGGGGGGCAAAGACTCGGTGAACGCTTACAGCGTCGCTTGGATTTCACTCGCGAATGGCCTCGCGCTCGACCGCGTTAAGCAGAAGTTGTACATTGCTAGTAGCACGCATGGTGTTTACACTTATTCAATCCCGGATATGGAGCACCCGTACCTGGCTGTTCCAGAGTCGTTCCGTCGCACGCCCTTTGCGGCGGATAATATACACTTGGGCCCCACTGGCCGCCTGTTCGTTAGTGGTATTTACTCGCTCAGTGACTTTGCGTCGAGTATGCTCTCTCAGGGACCTGTGCCCCCAGCGTGGACTGCGGAGTTACTGGCCGGGGTGGATCCTAGTGATAGGAGAGAGGTAGCGCTACGCGGGTTGGATCCGGCAAACAGCCCACTCAGGAAGGAGGAGTGGATGTGGAGGAGTGTGTATTTGGATGACGGAAGGTTCTTTGGCGGGGTTAGTACCGGAGGCGTGGTAGATATGCAGGGGACATTTGTCGGGGTTAGTGTTGTGGGGGAGGGGGTCTTGGTTTGTAAGAAAGTTATTGGGAGGCCGGGAGTGCTTGTTAAGAAGGAAGAAGAGGAGAAGAAGGTTAAGGAAGAGTTGTAGATGGGCTGCGACTGGGGCGACAGCAATTTAACGTTTGGCCTCCTTACGAGCCGGGGAATGCACGTTGCGCAGAGAGAAGACGTGGACTACTAGCTAGAGCGTGTTATGATACCTTAAAATTGTGCTATTTGCTGTAGTAATTTGTGCTTGGGTATTTTGAGTCAGGATCCTCACCAAAGCTCTCTCGCCCAAAGACAAACAACCCCTCTATATTCGCAAGGTATAACATAATTTCTTGATACGTGGGCAACGATCCAGCAATGACATCGGGCTACGATATTTTCCACAACCAAAAACCCACTCGCCCCTTGCTCCGTATAAAACACCATTTATCATTATTCCCGACTCAAATGTCACCGCAACACATCCATCACAATCACGTCAGACGTCCTCATCACTCTATTACATCGAGCCCCCATCCAAGCAACCTAAACTAGATGAAAATGAAAATGGAACATTCTCTAGGAAGCCTTATAATACTTTGTCTCCACAAACGGCATTTTTGTCACAGTCCCGCTGCGTTCCTTTCCACGGACCTTGATATCAACTTCAGTACCCTGCTTGTGGAACCCGCTCCGGATGTAGCCCATAGCAATGTTCTTGCCAAGTGTTGGGGAGGGGCAGCCAGATGTTATTTTACCTATAGTCGCTGGTGTTAGCATTGCAATGAGCCAGGTGAAGGAAACGGGTGGGGTAACACCAATAACGTTATCCGTTCCTTTCTCCACAATTTCTGCACCCTCTCTGGCTGGTGGGCCCTCAACGACAAAGCCAACCCTGCGCCTAGGGACAAATCTCCAGTTGTCGTATTGTTTGCAGATTGTTTCTGCACCAAGGAAATTGCTAACCCACGCTTAGTATTTGGTGAATTAGTCTACCTCGGAAAAACCCACCCGTCCATAGCTCTTGTTTTTCCCACCAGCCACTTAAGTCCTGCCTCAATTGGTGTAGTAGTATCATCCAGATCATGCCCATATAGACACAATCCTGCTTCAAGTCTGAGACTATCTCTAGCTCCCAGACCAGAAAGCCTAATTCTACTGCCAGTAGATCCCACATCCAATAACCCCATAGTAACTGTCTCAGTGTTCTTCTCAGAAATGGAAATCTCGAAGCCGTCCTCCCCGGTATATCCTGCACGTGCAATGTGTAGTTTTTCACAAAGTGATGGGATCTCAACAAAAACTGAGGCGCCAAAGTACAGCTTCGAAAGATCCACCGGGGAGCCAGTCATGCTAGTAAGGTACTCCGTCAAGATATCCTTCGCCAAAGGCCCTTGCAAGGCAACTAATCCCTGTCCAGTGAGAACTTCATGTTTAACATCCGAAGAGAAGCTCTCCATATTGCTATTAATATACGCAAGATCCTTGTCTTTACACGCAGCATTGGTAACGAGGTAGAAATCTTCTGGCCCATGCGAGGTGATAATCAAATCATCCACGATCCCACCAGTAACCGGATGCAAAAACACTGAAAGAGTAGACTGAAATTGTGGCAGGCGCGTGAGATCCGAGGGAGTGACAGAGTGTAAGAAAGGCAATGCTCCAGGGCCTGTCAAGCTACACAATTGCATTTCATTAGCTATCCACACACCCACGTAAACCTCAATTGAAATAACGATAATTGGAATCAAACCGATGCTGAACCATATGGGAAACATCAAACAACCCCGCCTTCTCCCTGACCCAATTATGACTCTCCCCTACACTCTCTCCGGAGTAAAGCACGGGCATTGAATACCCTGCAAAGGGCACCATCTTCGCTCCCTTTGCAACATGGAGGTCGTTGAGCGGAGTCTTCGCAAGAGCTCCGGGAGCAGCATCACTATAGAACCTCGGGAAGGCATTGAACTTTGAATTGGCCGCAATTCGAAGCGCCGAGGCCAGTCTAGCGGTACGTGGGAGCAACATTGTCACCAATTGATCTGGATATAGGTGGGAAAGAGTGAAAGAACTAAAGGGGGTGGATTGTTTGGCCCCTCCGGTACGTCGGCTGGGGGGTCATAAGGTTGCAAAGAGCTATGACGAAAATTGCCGGTATCGATAAGGGCACGTGATCAGCAGTTTACACCGAGTAACCGCGATTTGGAACCAGCTTATATATTTGAGATAGTAGCCCGGTTATTGGTGATCTTTGTTCTAATGGTGAATGGGAAGAGATCTGCCAGATGCTCAGCAGAGTGTTGTTTTGAGGTACTATTGGCCAAGTAAAGCGATTAAATGGTTAGCTCACAATATCTCACTCAAGTTTTCCCAAATCTAGAGACAAAACAAGCTTTTAAAAGCATAAACCAACTCATAGCCCGGGATCAGAGATGAGATCTGTTCAGAATGGGCTCTGTCGTATATACACTTATCGAGCTATCATAGCCATGCGAATTATGCAGGGCCTCATGACCCGTCCATGCAATGGGGGAAGCACTCCAAACTCCGGTCACAGGCCAACTGCCGTGCACAGGATCATGCTACTGTAGTGCAAACCTCACGTGGTGGCCTCAAATAAAGCACAGACTATCACAGTAAACTGAATACTTCTGGGGATGTATTATGCAACACTTATCGAGTGATGATCCGTGACAGACTTTGTGGTTTATTTCTTGGCGGCCAAGAGCAGATAACAGATAACGATTATCTGCGCATGAATTCTACCCTTAGCCTCTCTTCCCTCCAACTCGCTTGCAAAGTACCGGTAGGCGTGGAAAGTGGAAGACTGAAACAAAAAGTTGAAAACCCCCAAGACATAAAGAGACCAGCAAATAGCGCACCCGACAAAGAAAAATAATAATAGCCAGTAATAAAACAGGAATCAAACGAAAGAAAAACACGACTCAAAGGTCGTACTTCTTGGCTTTTCCACTTCCCCGCGAAGAAGGGCAATCATCCCCAAGTTCCGAAACACTCGCTATTATCGTGTTGTGTTTTTTGTCGTGTATGTATAAGATTAGGCTCAGTCCATAGCACACCCTCCTGCCCCCTTTGCCCAACCACTGCTTGGAATAAGGAAAGAGTAGAGACCCCTACAAACAACATAAATTATATAGGTGCACTTTCGCATAGTGAACCAAAGCCAGAAGAATAGCAACAGAGAGAGAAAAAATAGCAAACTGCAAAAGTCGTCCAAATAACCAAGTCCCCCATCTTCCCATCCCGTCTGTACCGCGAGTATCCGAGTTGTTGATTGGCTGAACTTTCCGATGCGGGCGAGATTCGCCAGGGGTTGAGGCAGCTTGGAAGTGGTGATTTTTTTGTTTGTTTTTTTTTAGAAGGAGGATCCACCCCCAATCTGCTCTTGGTGAACTTCAAGAGTATCCCCATCTTGCATATCGAGCTACATGTTCATTAGCGGGATGTCGGTAATATCGGGTATAACAGGGAAGTAGTGGTGTGGGGTAAATTGGGCAAGGGGGGTAAAATCCAGCAAGAATTAAGAATCTCGATGACCAAAAGCAAGGAGGCAAATGACTGGCAAAGAAATACAATAAAGAGTAAAATTAAGGAATCATCGGAAATTGCACCTCGTCTCGGAGCGGTGATAAGGTCACGATTAGAACAGATATGGGTAGAATATAATAAGAGGTACGAATGAAAAAAACGGAGGCAAGAGAGGGGAAATAGGAATAAATTTTAAACAAAAAGAGACCTACACTTTCGGGCGAATCTCCACCCTGAACGCGAGTTCCGTCAAAGAGGAATCTCACAGAATTGGGAGACTTCCCCTGACGATCGCAAAAAGCGTCCATCAACTTTTTGAGCTGAGTGGTTCTTTTGATTTTGAAAAAGACCTCGTTGTTGCCGTCGGTGACCTTGATATTCAAGTGTTCGCTGGCTGGTTCCTCCGGCTTAGGCTCGTTTGTTGGATCTGCCGACATGGTTTAAAGTGTGTTCGTGTAAAATGTAGTGGTTGACGTGATGGATTGGTGGGACGAGACCAAGTTCCGTGAGAGTGCACGGTGAGCGAAGATTGTGGAGGAGCGGAGGATGGGCGAAGGAGGGAGAAGGTTGGATGAGCCTGGTGGTTGGTTACGGGAAGGTTTTGACTTAGTCAGATTTGCGGGAAGGGAGGGGTTGGAATTGGACTGCTTGGTTGAGGCTGATCCCGAGACAGGTTGCAACCAGGCAGCCGAGCTAGGATGGGGGGCACAGATACCTGTAAGCAATACGGGGGGGGAATCCGTACGGTACTAGCTGATTCTTGCCCGATACCATAGATTTCTTAGAGATTTCTGCTCGTTTGTGCTATGAACCTAGTGTACGATATTGTACAAGAATAGCGTGCAATATCGTACAAGGGATATCAAGATTTTTGTATGAGTACAGACTTTGAATTGTGCGCTTCCTGTGCCAGTATCACTGCTATCCCACCAGCTCAGGCTATGCACGGTACGGCAATTGGACTTGGCTTTATCGCACTGGGGTTGTATGGATTTTAGATGCATTTCACTCCTGCCTAGTTCTGCCATCACCTGTCATGGTGATGATGACTTCATTGTTGGGACCCTGCCCTTTGCCCTGCGTACCACAGGTAAACTCCATCTCTCCCATCGATGATGGTCAGGAACGGACCAGGAACATTTCAGATCAATAAAATCTCTCTTTCCCAACCAATCCCTCAGAGAAGCTATTATGGTATGTTCCACAAGTACACATTAAACCGAGTGGTCCCAGCTGACAATCATATTCCAAATGCCTCCAGCCAACCTCAATGGAGGAAGCTTTGAAGACGGACCCACCGTGTCTTCCGCGTGCTGTGAGTCACATCTTCCCGCCTCACACCCCACTGTGTCAGGACTCTTACTCATGAAGTAGGAAACAGTGTGCTATTCAGGATTGTCTCCGGAAGAATAATTATAACGAATCCCGCTGCACAGACTTAATTGACGCCTTGTACGACTGCTGCTTGGAACTCTATAAACGAGACGGCCCCGGAGCGAATAGGACATGTTGCCCGAAAGAGGGCCTGCTGAAGCTTAAAATCAAGCAGAGGGCGGATGGGAAGGGTTCTCAGGGGGCGGAGGTTCACCAGACGAGAAGGCGTTAATGCGGGAAGCTTTGATATCATAAACGTGGAGACCTGCTATATGGCAGATATCTAGATTTACAACATGATTGAATCCAGGCAACTTTATTCATCGATGAGAGCCATCTGCGTTTCGTCCAGGACGAGGCTCTGGAATATCGAAACCTCACACCAGAACCACGTAGTTCGAATGAAGCATGATAAAATGGATCTCACATGTAACAGTTCTCTGCTTAATAAAACCAAGCCCAACCAAGGGGATTATACGCCGACATAATATGACGCACAGTCATCTCCCGAGGGCAAACCCGAGTGAATAATACCAATCTATGATAGGTGTAGGAAGACAGTCGGCACTTTGACGAGATGATGGCACAGTAAAGAACTTCTGGAGCCAAGATGTTGTAGACAATAATATCTACCGAATCTCGCTCCCCCTAGGCTCCTGAGATCTCCCAAGACGAAACGGACTCATTACATAATACACCGAATTACCGGATTCGAGTCGATGGGGGGATGCCGAACAAATGCGCCCCCGGCCATAATCACCACAACTTACAAAGGTCACCACTGGTCTAATACCCGTCCCTCTACGGTACTCGAGTAGGGAACTCTGGTTAAAACACTTCCATTGCGCAAGTAGGATATCAAGATGGTGAACCAGGACATGGCTGACTACCAGGAAGATGCATAATCTACACTTACCATTGCCCGCAGATACAGATTATTGGGGCATGCCCCCTCCCACTGCAACCAGTGAATGGAAGCATTGACAAAGTGTAGACATTGGAATTAGTGGAATGTGTTGAATTCGATAGACTTGGACTCTAATCTAACACTTTGGGTTGGGTCTGTGTGTGTGCTGTGGACAACCACACAACTCATCAATCTTCCCCACCATCACCAAAATCCGTCTCATCAGGATGATACCAACAGCCTCTTTGCACATTCACAAACTGCGCCCTAATCTGTAAGAAGAGCAAGAGTAAAAATAAATAATTAAATGTGCGACCCCACCAACGCCGGACCCGCAAAATCCCTTAGAGGAAGCAAGGCAGCAAGAATTAGGGAGATAAACAAATCCTCTAAGGACACGTTGAGCACGCTGAGGACCGGTCTTGCCAGTCGTACAAACACTGAAGGAATCAATCTGTACCGAGACTCTAATTAGTGCCTAAAAATGACATTGAGGAGGAAAGAAGTTTGGAAGAGATTTCCCGAATTTATATCCAAGCGGTTATGACGCCAAGACACAGCCTGGACGAAGACTTTTCCCTCTTACTTTTTCCAGGGAAACAATGCCCTTGTTTTAGCCTGCTACAGTAGCACTTTTCCCAGGGAATAAGGGCTTTGTATTTTCTGATCTTAAATCCTGCCTAGACAAGGAAGTGATCTGCACTGGACCGTTGCTACCACCAACATGGGATTTCGCAACCAAACGAACTCATAACTTTAAGTGAGTTTGTCCCAAGAACGCGACAACCGCAGGCGGGCATTTTAACCTCCAAAAATACCAAAAATATACCAACCATCTCCACAAGATGGCTCCTATGGCAACGTCCAATTCCCCTGCCCTGGCCTTTGGATCACAGAAGCCAACTTTTTCTTTCAATATGCGGAACTCCCGCGGGAGTAGCCTTTTCTCTGGTGGACCAACGGCGGCAGGAGCAGCAGGTCCAAGGGTGCAGGTACGTGACTTTCCTTCGTGTCCGACGGAGATTGGCTCTTGTAAAAATTCTGGATTAAGCACCGGAAACACCAGCCAGAATGCGCAATATGGGCTGATACCGTGGCTTTCTATTTCTATAGGTTCAACAAATGGAAGGAAGCTGGGATATCATGGGTGATGATGTACGTTACTTCTTACTGCGATCTCGTACTCCTCGCACATACCTCTCTCCCCCCCCACCTACATCACCGCTGGCATTTGCGGGGCTCTGCATCGCTTCACCCTTCCTCTATCTCTACCCCTCTCTCCATTCTATCTCGTGGAATTTCTAGAATAATGGCTCATGGTTTCATCGATGCAGACAAGCGACGGAATCCGTAACGACAACGAGGAGGACGACGGCTCTAGAGCTTCAATATTTGGGGACGACGAACAAGAAGGTATCGCCACCCTCCACGTTTTCCTGATTTCCCCGTGCAGGGTATTGACAGTCGTGATAGAAACCATGCCCCACTCTCCCGGTGCCCCGGACGGCGGCATCTTCGATCAGGACTGGCCGGAGGTCGATGCGTTTGCCATTGCACTAAACTCCTCAAACCTCCTCCAATCCGCAGATCCCAACTCGACACAGGCTGCAATATCCGGCTATGACCTGATCGAGCGATTCCAGAATGTTTCTGGGACTCAACTTGACGGAGTCAGGGCTGCGCATACGCCAACGCTATCACACGAAAGTGCAGCTGATGTTGCGCACTGGGAGTTGGAACACCAAACCTGGGAACTATTCGGCACCCTTTCGTCGCATAGACTTAATGTTGGAATTCAAGCACAGGATCTACCAGCAGAGCTCGCAAACAACAAGTACACAAGTAACCAACGCCTACGACAGCATCTTCGTGAAACCGATGCCAAGTTCCAGGAATGGTGTTTGATTATGCAATGGTTGTGTAAATATGCTCCCGATCCGTTGGATCTCTTTGATAATATCGACGAGATTGGAAAGGGGGGGTGGATGTACACCAAAGAGAGCCTAAAAGCAGAAAAGCGTCTTCGCGGGAAAAAAGGGAAGGCGACTCTAGTCTTTGGTTCTCTTGGAGGCGGAAGACCGAGCAACAAAATCACAGAATTAGACCCTGACGCACCCAGTAGACAGCGAAAACGGCTGGAGGATGAGGATGAGGAATCCGAGAGATTCCTTTTCAGGGCTATCTGGGTGTTTCTGCGGAAGGGAGATCTGAAGGGTGCAAAGGCCCTATGCGCAGAGGTGGGAGAGTTCTGGAGGGCTGCGAGTCTGGACGGAGGAGAAGAAGCGTGGGATCCGATGGTTGACGGCCAACGTTTCGACAACCAGTCAGACGAGGAAAGCATGGATATGAGTGAGAATTCCCAGGCTGAAGGTGTTACAGGCACCAGAAGGAGGGAATTATGGAAAAGAATGTGTTATGCTATCGCGCATCGAAGCGGTGCAGAGCAGTGGGAGAAGGCAGTCTATGGAACATTGTGTGGAGACTTCGAAAGTGTATATGCTCGAATTCCTCACAATTTTGGTAAGAGAACCATGGCTAACTAAAAAATAAAAAATAGGTTATTCCTGTTTGTGCGTCGTGGGAAGATCATCTATTTGCCCACATGAATTCGCTTGTTGAAGAATACTACTCCCAGTATTTGCTGAGGCATGGACGGCTATCTCCTGCAGCTATGAGTTTCCCCGCCTTTGACTCGACAGCGTTCCACTCTCGCATCGGAAACCTCGCTGAAGATGAGACTGTACTCTCTAGAATTATCGATAGTCTAGCGTCCTCAGACCATATCAAGGCAGAGTCTAGGGTGCCCCTAAGGGTTATCCAAGGATCTTTAATATCTCTACGCTTTCATGAGCTAGTCGATGAGCTCTATCGCCAGTTACTTGCCTTCCGAGACAATCCAGATTATGATCCGCTACACGAGGAGGGGAGCATTGGTGTAGATGTCACAGACTGTCGGAACCTCCGAATTGTTGTGCATATTTTACTTGTACTCCAACTGCTAAATGCTGGCTTCACTGAGAATACGCCCTTCCATACACAGGCCGAGTTCTTGATTGCCGCTTATATCGAATTCCTTGCAGAGGCCGGCAAGCTAAAGCTGATACCACTGTATGCAGGGCGGCTCTCGCCTCAAAAGGCTATCGATGTCATGGGCGTGATCCTCAACAAGATTCGGGAAGCGCCGTTGAGGTTGGAGCTCTTAGGGTTGATGAGGACGCATAATATTGACTATGTGGGGTGTTTGAAGAAGGGGATGGAGATCGCGTTGGACTTGACAAAAAATCACTACGAGAACGAGCGGCGGCATGTGGCCACGTTATCTGTGACCGCCGGCGAGATTCTCGAGGAAGATAACTTGTTGATCCAGGGGTTGGAGTGGTTGGTTCTTGGGGGTGACGAGCTGAAAGTTGAGTCAGTAAAGTGTGCAACTGTGATATACAAGCGGTTACTGCGTGAGTAGTTTTGGTTGCTATTAATTCCCTCAAAAAGATACCTTTTACTAATCGAGTTTAGTTTCCGGGCGTCTGGCGGCAGCAAAGAGGGTTTCCCAGACTATCAGGAGCACTGACCTGATTCCCGAGGGTGGAGATATTAACGATTTCGCTCCCGGGAAAGGTATCATGGAAGATGATGAGTTCAGGGGTGTATTTGATTACGAGGTTGATCAATGGGCTTTGGCAGTCATGATAGAGATGGAAGTGTTCATCCAAGCACTCGACGAATTGGAAGTATGGAATGAGCTATTGGGACAGAAGACAGAGTACGAGAGCCCCCAATCCCCCTCCTCCCAACCCCAGAACCCAGGTGGGCGTCCGATCCTAACCAAAGCAACAGCAGACACCACCCTGATCGCGCGAGGAAGGCGGCGCTCAGCGAGGCTTACAACTCGACCAACCACAAGCTGGGCAAGGTGCTACGATCCTGGCTGGACGAGACGCTCAGCACTGTGCCCTCATTCCCTCCCCAATCTCACATTATAGACCCAGCCTCTATTGTAGCCATCCGGAACATGTACATCCCCGAGCTCACATTTGCCCTTCACGACGTCTACATCGAGGCGGGGAAACATGTGAGCAAGAGCTTGTTGGGGAACACGCTCGAATTGGCAACCGTGGTTGCGGATCCGAATAGGTCTGTGCTCAAGTGCTTCACCGAGACGGCGAGGGTGGAGGAGTATTTGAAGGCACTGGGACTGGCGAGTAGGAGCGTGTTAGGGGCCGCCGGGGCACCTTCTGAGAAGAATATTAATAAGGGATTAGGGATTTGGAAGGTTAGATAGTATCGATCATCACATCAATCCTGACTTGTTTTTTGTGTTCTTCTATGTTTTCTTTTTTTTCTTTTCTTCTTCGTCTCCTTTTTATTTTCCCACATCTCCTGCCTCCTACCTATCCATGTCTGCCAATAGAAATCTATATGATAATTTTTTTATTTTTTATTTTTTTGCACAACTTGTGTTTGCCCCCCCTTTTTAAACTCGTTATGTCTCCCCAAGCCAAATTTCCCCTCTCGGGGAATGGGGACGAAGAAAGGTGCTTTACTCCAGTTGAGTTTGCAGTTTTTTATCTTTTTTTATCTCTTTTTTTTTTTTAAATTTATGGAGACATCAACAAAAACAACGCGGAGTTTATTTATTTACTCTTCTGCTATTTGCTACTTTTTCCTCTTACTGTATTGCGCTGCTACCTTGCCCCCGTCCGTGGTTTTCCTTCATTCAGTCGATCCATTCCATACCATACGTAACATACCATACAGTCATACCAAGAATGGACCAGTGAGAGAATAGAGAAAGCGAGGGCCAAGTACCACTAAACCCTATCCTATCCATCCATCCTTCCATCCAAGTTATCTCTTGCAAAAATCCCCAGCATCATCACCATCACGCAAACCTCATCACAGCTGAGGGTAATCTCGCTCCATCCCATCACCAGTAATGTTCAATACAGTGCCTTGCCATCCGTACGGTACTTTGTGCTTTCTTTTTTTTCTTCTTCCCTTCTTCTCATTCCTCCGCCTTCCAACGAGGTTCCACTCTTCCCATCCATCCTTCCATTCGCCTACAGGCCAATACTTTCAGATGCCTCACTGACGTATTAGAACCCTACGATCCAGATGGTGATGAGTGGCTGCCCGTGCTTGCTAGCTAACGAGCTAGCGAGTTAGTTACTCGTAGTAAATTGTGTGTGTGGGTGTGTGAATGGATGGATTTAAAATAGGGAGGAAATCGTGACCCGACCAACCATGTTAGGTTTTTATCTGGTTGGTTGGTTGGGGTTGTGCTGATGCGGAGGGGAGGAAGGATGATGATGGGAAGATGGGAAGATTTGGGGGGGGGGAGGAGGAGAGTTGAGCGAGTGAGGGGCTGTGCTTCGTTGCATTTTCCAGGGGGGGTGATCGCTAATTCGAAGTATTATACCGTATTTTCTACTCGAGTACTTTTACTCCATCATAATATTATTCAGAATTCTAGGTGGGGGGGGGAGTTTTGATCGGGATGGGATGGGATTATTTGTAACAATTGGGTTATCGGGGGAGTAGGGCAACGGTTACGGATGTTTTTGAATTTATCCAATTTGATTTTTTTTTCTTCTTCTTTTATTGCGTTTGATTTTTTTTTTTTTTTTCTTGCTCGCTTTCTCGCCGTCATTGCCGTTGTTTAGTATGATATGTATCATAGATAAATAGATGTATACACAATTCACCGATTTATTAAAACCAGAGTTACAAGTACCCTTGCTGCACCTAGAACTTACTTACCACCAGTACTTATACCTACACAGGGTAGAGTAGGCAGGCAAGCAAGCATTTCATACCCCCCCACCACCTCTCCCCTCACCATAAATCGCAAATACTAACCTTACCAGATTTCAAGAGAAAGAAAAGAAAAGAAAGAAAAAAAC
The DNA here is from genome assembly GCA_003070745.1 of Tuber borchii. NCBI lineage: Eukaryota > Fungi > Ascomycota > Pezizomycetes > Pezizales > Tuberaceae > Tuber > Tuber borchii. Next base: position 315,317 of record NESQ01000029.1, on the reverse strand, counting down.
TCCCAAAATCAACTTCTAGCCCCCCACTTCCCTCCCCCCCTCCTCCCCCAACGTGTCCAATACCAGTTACAAAAGCACAATAACTCCCGAACCCTCCCGCACGCTAACTAACTTAACGACACCCCCCATCTCCATCTCCAAACAAAAAAGATTTTTTTTTTCCTCTTTTTTTTTTAAAAAAAAACCCCCCGTACCCCTAATGCGCTGGCTAGTTCCAGGGGTTATCCGTCTCAAGATATGTATGTAACATGTATGTAGTACGGTATGTAGTATGTATGTGGGTAAGTATATAATTCCGTTTTTTTATCTACTTTATTCGTGTACTATATAGGCAACGTACCGTACCGTACCCGTACCGTACCCCGGATCGATCGCTGTGGTGGTAGTGGCGGTGGCAGTGGCAGTGGCAGTTTATGGGGACGGGACGGTAGGTAGTAGGTGGATGGACGGACGTGACGTGACGTAGTCTAGGTATTATAGGTATATGTTTGAGTTATGGAAGGGTTTGATTGCGGGAGGGAAGGGAATAAAAGGGGAGGGGAGGGGGAGGGGGGAAAGGGTAGAGAAGGGAAGAGAAGGGAAGGCGAGGCAAGGCAAGGCAAGGCAAGGCTGTGGGGATTGTTTGGGGTAACTAAAGGCTTGCTTGCGCAGTATAGTGCTATTATACTAAGCTATGCTATCCATACAGTAGAGATTTATTGTGCAAAAAACGTTGATAATATTGTGTTGAAGACTTTTAAAAAGGTTTTTTTTTTTTCCTCCTCTCTTTCGTTTTCTCCCTTTCCCTTTCGTTCATGTTACTACTCCTTACTACTTTCATAAAAATTGTTATATTATTATAATATAGCTATACACTTCTTGGAATATACCGATATTATCAATAGTATTATTATACTACTGCACCTACGGGTACCCAATCCAATATATCAACTTTTGCACTGCACTGTACCTCTCCCGAATATTGGTACGGGATAGTTACCTACATTAAATAGATTTACACATGATATGATACCTGGATACGATACACACTATCCACCCAACTTAAGTAATAAAGTAACAAGCAATACCGTACCAAGCCGCACCCACGCCACCTGTTCCTCATCCTACAGTATCGAACCTTCCTGCCCTACTTCCATACCTAGCCGCCTCACCGCCCCCCCCTTCCCTTCCCCACAAAACCCCTCCACCGCCCTGCCGACCCTATCTGCCAGCGCCGCTCTAGAACCAACCCAACCCATCCACCACAGACAAAAACAGGGCTAAAGTTGGGGGCTTATTATTTTATCATACCCATTTATTTCGTTTATCGTATCATACAAACTCTAATCTCCCCCACAGTTGCATTTTTGCTTTTCCAAGTTTTTGTTTGTTATGATATTATACTTTTCGCACTACATTACATTACATAGATGGATGGATGGAGAAAAAAAAAGTGTGGGAAAGTTTGTGGGTTTTTACGCTGAAAAAAAAACTTATCGATTTCGATTTAACCTTGGTTGTAGGCAGGGGACATGGATGATGATGGTGATATAATATATTGGGTGGGTAGGTAGGTAGGTATCACAATATCATACCGGTAGAGATAAAAATGGGTGCGGAAGGGGAAGGGATGGATGGAATGGATGGATGGATGGGAAGATGGATGGCAAGTTGGTAACGTCGTATGCGCCGGCGCCTAGTCTCTATTGTGGGCATGTGGAGTTGTAAAGTAAGCCCTATAAGCGCGGGTCACGATAATTTGTTTTGCTTTGTTTGTTTGTTTGTTTGTGACTTCTCTTTTTTATTTCTTTTTATTTTGTGTGTAGACTAGGTTGTATGGTAGCCATATATACTGTACATTACGGTACAACAATTATGATATGATGGTTATGGTAAGATGAACCAAAGAAAATTCGCTGACCATGAATTGTGAGAGTCTGAAAAGTGAGGAAAAGAAAAAAAAAATTAGCGTAAGAAACTGGAAGAAAAAAAATGAGAATACAAGTTATTAGACTAATTTTCGTTCGTTTCGTTCATTCGTTTTTCGTTATAAATGTCGTGATCGTGAAAGTGCCATCCCCGTTTGTTTGCCAAATAAAGAACAATAAAAAGAAATGCGAAAAGAAAATGACAACGAAAATGAAAACGAACGCCGAGAGATTTCCTACCCACCGATGCTAAGCTTAATCCGTCCGCCTCCCAAACAAATGGAAAGTATCAAACAATTAAACACAAAATGAAACAAAACAACAAGGAAAATGAAGATAGAAAAGAAAAGGACACGTTGATATTTCATGAACGATCACTCGCATTCTCATTCCTCACCAGAGAGGAGGGTTTCCATACTAGCACTCATATTCCTCCCCGGTGCGGCTTTCTTGAGGCCAAGCCCAGTGACTCTGGGTGCCTTCGGTAGCGGGTATGGGCCGGCTGGTTGTCTCTTTCCTCCAACCCTCTGCTGCTTGCCCCTTCCGCCCTGCACCTTCCTCTTGCTCTGCACTCCTCTCCCGCCCTTCCTCACCGGTTCCACAGCCACCACCACCTCTTGAACTCCGATCTCTGCTGCTGTCTTCCATCCCGGTGGGAGGCTCCTCTGTCGCTTTGGCGATTCCTCAGCTGGTAAGATCATGGGAGAGGTGGAGTACGCTCTCGGGGGGGTGGTGGTCGTTCTATTACCAGGGCAATCACGCCACAGTCTTCGTCCCTGACGAGGTTCGTCTTCGGTCAGGTATGATATGGGATTAATCGGCGAGGAGGAGGCGGATGATAGAAGGGGCTGCAGTGCCGCGATGTTGTCCCTGCGTAACGAGTCGATGAATTGCTCGGTTACGTGGATTGAGCGACGGTATTTCCCTATCCCTTCCATGGGGCCTAGCGGGGGTAGTGGATACAGCAATGGTGGAGTAGTAGTGGCAGTAGGCTTGGCGGATGGGGCTGGGGTGGGGGGTTTAGTGTCGATTAGTGCATCGTAGGAGATTGGGCTGCGGGTTATGGATGTGTGACGGCGGTATTCAGGCCTTGGTGATGTAGAGTACGACGTTGATGGTCTGGACCGTGCGGGCGAGCAGATGCCCGATGATGTGGTCGATGACGTGGAGGATGTGGACGACGAAGACAGTGATGGGGTCATGGCTTCCGATCGTGGGGTTGTCGGAGTGTTGTATGGTGTTGCGGTTACTTCTAGGAATGAAGACTTGCACACAGACCTTTCCCATACCGCTCGGGAGTGCCGTTCGCGTTGTTCGCGGGTAAGTACCCAGTTGAATAATGTGTCTAGAAGACCCATTTTCGCTTCGAATCTGATATATTTTTTCTACTCTTTTTTTATTTCGAGAAAAAAAAAAAAGATAGTCGTTCCTGGATTACTCTTTACTATTTTCCCGTTGGGTTTGTGTTGCTACGGTAGCTTTCGTAAAGGTGTGTAGCACCCGCTGTTTTGCGTTGCGTTGGAATAGTACTTGTAACTTTCGTAGTGGTGGTGTGGGTATAGAGTGTGGGTGTGGGTGTGAGTGCGGAGTGTGGGTGTGGTGGTTGTAGTGGTTGTGTAGGTAAGGTTCGTTGTAGATCAGGTTCACTTCTCCTTCTTGTAGGGATATCCGAAGAGTCTATGTTGACTTTTGCGGCCTTTAGGCATTGAGGAATTAATATGCTGGTTTTTGTAGACCACCAAAAAGGGCAGAAGAAGGATACGATGGTTTTCTCTTCAACAAATAAAACAAAGAGGAACCAGGTAGACGGTGAAAGGCTCCTCTATCTTTTATTTAAGGTGAAGTTGGGAAGGGGAGGAGGGAAGAGAATGAAAAGGAGCAATAGAAGCAAAAGACTGTGCGTATGTATGGTGGGGTATTCGCGGGAACCTTTTGATTTTCTTCTCGTTAGAGGATGAAAGTGAGAAATACCGAAGAGTATATATATGAAGAGTGGAGAGTTGATATCCGGCGAGGAGTGGTGGTGGAAATTTAAAGGACGAGGGGTGAGTTCATGTTTATGTACCGTACTCTGTTGTTTAGAAAAAAAAAAAATAAGAAAGGGACGGGGAGGAACGTGTGTGTGTGTGTGGGAGTGCGGTGTGTGAGCTGTGTGAGGAGGGTCTCTTGCTTTCTTGTTGTGTGGGCCTGGGAGGAAGGCGGTGGTATTTAGGATATGTGAGTTGTGTCCCAACTCATCAATTTTGTGTGTGGGGGGAACGATTAAGGTACTTGCCAGCGGACCAAAGAGGCGTCGGATGTATCTTGACTGGCCCCCTCTTGCTCTGACCTAGAGAGATATGGATGGACACAGGACTGGGAGTTGCTTTTTGGAAATGAGAAGAGGGAGACCACCACCGCTATTGCTTCTAGATCTGGGCTAGACAGCTAATCCCCCACACGATGCGGTGTCTGCGCGAGTATCGTTACATACGGTTCGCCGGTTATTACTCTTTTCATTATAATGATATATATATATTTACTCCATACATGTCGGTACAGTACCATACGAGCACGCACCAGTATATACTCGTTCTGTGATAAATGCCAACTATTCGTTGCTTTGCTTGCCTGCTGCTCCATGCGGCCTGCTTCTAGGCTCCTCACAACCAACCTGCTGAAGAAGTGAAAAGAATCCCGGAATCTCAATATCCCTCGGTTATCGACAAAACATCATTCCAACACCCGAACCTGCCTCCCCGCCATACATTTCATCGACAGTAGAAACGAAAGAGGGGGCCATCACTTGCACTACGGTAGGGTAGGTCAGTGAAAGGGTAAATGGGAAAGAGGAAGAAAAAAAGAAGAAAAAAGACAACCAGGGGAAATCGGTTACCGGACTGGAGCACAGTAGTTGATTCAATGCACTTGTTGCGCATTAACCGAAAGCAGGGTGCCCGAGACGACGATATTCTCTTGAGCCGGGGTTGTCTAAGGTTCCTGCAATGCGATGCCAGCTCTACTCTACAGTACTAATACGGTGCCATAACCATAACCAGAATCCGGGGCAAATCCAATACAGGACGGGATATTTTGATCCAGATCACCGATAAATACAAGTGGCAGATTAAAAACCTGCACAAGAATATCATGCTGCACTTGGAAATTCCATGTCACAGGAAGAGTACCATACGCTATGATGGACTATCATACCGATACTCCTATTACCGTACCTTCACTTCCCTCCGCAGCTGGGGAAGAGAACTGGAGCTGAAGCTGAAGTCTCTAGTTCTCTTCCGACCGCTTTGATAGGAAAGAGCCATCCAGACTGCGGTAACGGTACTCCGCATTATGATACTATTGCTGGCTTACCTTCCGCTACCCTAGTCATACGGCATTATAGCTAGCATCTCTCTCGCAACTCGCCGCACACAACACTTTGGTATCACCGCTTTCACGGGCAGCGACTGTCACAGATCGAACAGCGCCATTCTAACCACGGAAACTCCAGCCTCCTGCACTTCACGAGCCTCGGGAGGCGCGAATAGAATCCATCACCCATTCATTCCCTTACATCCTCTCCAGGATAACCCCAGTTCCGCCCCAAATCCTGCAGCAGGAAAGAAAAAAAAAGCCTCCTACTCCATTTGACAGCTCTTCCCTTTCACTTTTCCCACCGAAAAGATTCGCATCTTTTTCCCTCCCCTTCTTTGCATCCTTTCTTTCTTTTGCTTTTCCTCCCCTCTTCCATACAGTGAGCGTACGGTACTTGTAGATTCCGTGCGTACAGTATCAAAAAAAAAAAAACTTCCATCCCCTTCACTGCTGAACTACGAGTGCCGATACGATACAAGTAGGGCAATCGAATTGGGCGGAATGTAACAACCGGGAGCTTGCGGTTTCGGTAGTTTGCTACACGTGATCTGTAAATGAATAATTATTATAGGGGTAAAGAAGAAAAATTATATGATAATAGTGCAAAGGGTGGTAGACCCTGAAAAGGGTTTACCTTAAACTCGATATAGAAACAATCCATTGTTAAGAGAATATTTACTATTCAGGGTCCAGAATCACGTCATTGCACTAGAACTCTCACAAGCGAAGAAATAAAATCGTTTCTTGCCCCTCCTCCCCCGAAGGAAGGCGAACACAAACCCTACTCGAGTGCCCATCTGTCTTTCTGTCTATCTGTTTTTTCTCTCAATCAATCGAAATCCCTCTTTTCTTAAGATTCCTCGATCAACCAATGTCAACGTAAGTATCAGTTGTTTCTCCTCTTTTTCTTACCTACTCTCCCTTGTTTCCTGTTGCTCCCTTGGCACTTTATTTTATCCCATTGATCCCACGCTGTCAAACCCCCCGCGGAAATTCTGGGGAATACAGAATTGTAAATTACCGACGGCGGCACCGGTATCTTTGATAGCAAGAGATAATTAACTTTCGGGTGGAGCCGATAGGAACATAACCTGGCATCCGGGGCTCACCCGTGCTGAGCGCGAATCTCTTCGCGGTCAGAAGGGATTCACAATCTGGCTTACCGGCCTAAGCGCATCCGGAAAGAGCACGATAGCAACTGCTTTGGAACAACATTTGCTCCATAACAACATTTCTGCGTATAGACTTGATGGTCAGTGACCCCCTACTTTTTGTTTTGTTTCTCCTTTTCTCCTTGCCTTTTCTTTTTTTTTCTTTTTCTTCCAACGCCGTGTCCCTATCTCTGCCTTTTCTACCCGCTCGCCGTTTATTGGTGTGATCCTGTGCGGTGAGCGGCGATAAACATATTATTTTCTTTTTTCTCTCAACGCGAACACACAGACACCTCACAAGAAGAAAAGAAAAAAAAGGCATCAAGGCAGAAAAAAAATAATAGTAAACACTAGTCGGGATGGCCCGTGAAACATTCAACATGGAGTTGACCTAAAGAATAAAAAATAGGCGACAACGTTCGATTCGGCCTGAATAAAGATCTGGGATTCTCAGAAAAGGACCGGAACGAGAATATTAGGAGAATAGCTGAGGTACCCTCTTTTCTAACCTTGTGAATGGAATCGACGGATTGCCCCACGATAGTTGGTTTACCATGAGCTAATGAGACCTTCCTCTCTTTCTCTATTCACTTTCCTCAGGTATCTAAGCTATTCGCAGACTCTTCTACAATAGCAATAACATCCTTCATCTCACCGTACATCGCGGACCGAGTCGCAGCACGGGAGCTACACACTGATATCCCCTTTGTCGAGGTACACGTCGACATACCAGTATCTGTGGCCGAGCAGCGGGATCCCAAGGGCCTCTACAAGAAGGCCAGAGCCGGAGAGATCAAAGATTTCACAGGGATTTCCGCCCCCTACGAGGCGCCCGAGAACCCTGAAATCAGGGTGCAGACGGATAAGGTATCTGTTGAGGAGGCGGTCAAGATTATTGTCGATTATCTGCAGGAGAAGGGGTTGGTGAAGCTGGGGTGATGAACTTGAGATGCATGGCACAATACGAGTGCCGGCGCTCCACATTCCATGATTAGAATACTATCCAACCCAATCCACTAAGGCCAGAGTGATGAATGAAGTGCCGTACGAGCAAGTGAGATGTTTTCGGACGGGCCTTTTTTAGTGTAGGGAGAATAAAAACCCCCTTCCCAGCACACGGGGGGTCGGGTGGGGGAACAGTGCAGCGCTGTGAAAGCCAAATTACGACCATAGCGAATCCATCCCACAAACGTGGCCCACGGAAACACCGTGGGGGCACCCGAAGACCCAGACCATGCCCATCCTCAGCACGGACCTTGGCTAAAAGTTCAGCACAGTATCAACTCAAGTCTCAAGGAGCGTACGGTGGAACCTCCGATATTTCCCACCTCCAAAACTTCCAACCCTCCGGTAATTCCAGTGTTTGCAGAGCCACGATATTTGAGGTATGGGAAATCCCTCTGAAAATTCTAAGCCTCTTATAGTTTCCAATTCCAGGACATTCCGCAGATTGCCATCAGAGAAAATTTAGTGGGAAAATTTAGCTTGAAACAAAAAAAGACGGAAAGAGAGGAGAAATTAACAAACAAACCCCATATATGTGAAAGTCTGAAGCTTCTAGTAGTATTTATGTGTAGAAAAACTATGATAGTCAGAGCGTGGGTCACCATCGTTCAACTCTCTGAGGAAAATGCCTAGCCAAAGAGTTAGCCGAGTTGAATAATGTGTGAATAGAGTCATTTGGCAACTATTTTTTTGTTCGAAAATTCACAAATTCCAAGTCGCCACCCGTGCAAACGATATCTGTGCATGCCAAGAAATTATAAATTTCAACTCAGAATTTTGATTTTCCGAATAAAAAAATTAGTTGCCAAATGACTCTAATAATTATTACAAGAAAAACACTGACAAACCAGGCAAAGTTTCAACTCTATAAGGATAAATTTCTTCCAAACGGATCCAAAACCCCTTCGAATGGCTTGCTTGCTGCATCATATTCACGTTGTATCGATAGCAGGACTGTCACCAACATAACAATGTCATTATCCAAGTTCTACCCAAATTTTCTATTTCTCTTCGCCATCATGAGATGTCACTCGATGTAACCAGTTATATCTAGCCGCCCCACGCGCCAAGACACCCCCCCCTCCCTTATTTCCAGCCTCGTGCTACTCCCTACCTGCTGGATATATGGGAGGTTTCACTGTAGACGCGGTACGTGCGCATCGGTGAGTGGCACCAATTCATTGATTCATTAATTAAACAGAGAAAACACAGCTTCGCTGCGGACCTATGGTTCTGGTTGAATAAATGAGTAAACAGAGGAACGATATCCTATGGTTAAGGTTGTGCTATGTATCGATGCGGGGAGGCTGAGGTAAGCCTCGGCCCCGAGTTTCTTCATCCCACGCCCGCGAATGAAGGAATGGATGAATGGTAGGTATCATAACTTAGGAAGGGAGTGTCGGTATGTTGACTCAATATTACCAAGTATCTACGAGTACGAAGGCTCTCTCCCGTATGGTCAGTACCGGTACTGCACTATAAGGAGATTAAAGGATAAAATAAAAATCCCTCGCGATGCGTTATCAGATGATCATCGAGTATCATCGCATCTTTCCATAATAGGTTTACCCCAACAAGTTATAAAACCCCAACCAACTGGTGGTCTACCGTGAATACCGGTAGTAAAAATTCAAAACATCCAGTGACTAAGACGAAGACCCAAATAAGGAAATCAACTAACCCTTTCCTGAAGCTTGTTTTACCCCTAAGCGAATCTGGGAATCGAAACTTATTGCAGGTAGAGATGAGTACAAGTACAAGTAGCTAAGCGAATACGCATTATATCATACGAAAGCGGCCACCGGTGTCATGCCTATTGTCTTCCCCCCTTCCCCTCCCCCTCCCCCTCATTCTCCTTATCCTCCCCTCAATCGGTGCTGGAAACATTGATGGAACCCGGTATACAGGCTCCTGGTAATCGCCGACGCTCGTCATCAGCACAATACCGCGTTCGTCAAAAGTACCGAGTAAGTAAAGTAAGGAGAGTTGAGACTGAGTTACCCCGGCTAGTCTGAGACTTGAGACCGGTATCCGAATAGTTAATAGTTGAAGGAGGAAAAATATATATATATAATATTATACCCCTTAGTCACAAGTGCTAGTATTGAATCTCCGTTCCGAAGCGCGCCGGGGTTTTTTTGTTCATGTTTTCGCCGGGGACCTCCGGGAGGTTTGTTTTAGCACGATATGTGCTCGTGATGTGATCTACAACTTACAAGTATAATACTAGCACTGTACTGTAGTACGCTGTGGGGTACAGTGCAGTGCTGTAGGTCCAGTGATCCGTCCGTCCGTCCGTCCATCCAAGGCGGGGTTTGGGTTAGGACGGCACTTGGACTATTTGTATCATAGTCTGATCTGTTGTTTTAGTTCTTTAAATTTTAGGATCGTGAAGAGGGAGTTGAACGGAATTGAGATACAGGGGTAGGCTTGGCTTTCTCTTTCTTTCTTTTACTTTCTATCTTTCTTCTTCGCTACTTGTACTGTATAGTACTTTTGCTCCCCCTTTATTTATTTATTTATCCTCCCTGAATCGTATTTGTTTCGCTCCTCTATTATCGTGCTCATCCTCGCGTGGCCTAGCGAGTAGATGTGCATTTTAGTACTAATGTATCATAGTCTATCCTTGACTCCTGTTCGCCCCGTCTAGGACGACGCCAAGGTCGTCCAGTTTAAGGTGAGGACCAGCGCAGTCGGACGGAAGTCGATGGCTGACGACGGCTGGAAGCACTGGGTAGTAGGTCAGTTGTGAGTCGGTCAGGTCGGTCAAGTCATGATCCTCTGATACGGGGGTGGGGGAGGGTTTAGTTGGTTGGTTAGTTTCGTATGGGGTCATGGAGGGTCACTCGGAATTGGTTTACTCCGCTCATTTCATAAGGGGTCACAAATTGAGCTCTTTGTAAATTACAATTTCCCTCCATTCATCCCAATAGTTGATCTTTGTAACGGGGAGGGTAGTGTGGGGAGGTTCACTTCCTACGATAAATCACAAGTAACAACCCAACCACTCACTCACTCAAAATATCGCAAAATGAAACGCTCGCACATAACACGAATTGCGATACGATAGTATTTTCTTCCCTTCTGCCTACTTTCGAGTACCTCACGTGCGAGTAATATTTCTACATGTCTCTCGGTCGGTCCGTGGAACTCTTTTTTTTTTTTTGTCTTTCGCACTGAGAGGGGGGAGGAGGGGCGGCGAATAGGCTTGAACTTTCGGGGTGTTTGATCGGTGAGGGTTTTGTCTGGGGGATCGTATAGGGCTTTATTGGAGGGATGGGGGATGGGGGATGGGGAGGGGAGGTTGGAGGGCGGGCGGGCGCTAATTTGGAGGTGGAGGATGGAGACGGGGCAAAGGTGGGGAAGAAACAAAGGTTCTTTTCTTTGATATGCCATGCCATGATGTGCCGAAAGTGAGGTTTCTGACCATGGGAGGGCAACGGCGTTGTATGGTGCGAGAGGTTTAATTAGGTTTGTTAGAAGCTCGTTTGTTGTTTCTGTTATGCTATGCTAGAGACAGTACTGTACTGGCAGTACATAGCACCTTGCACCTCGCGAATCTGAGGTGGCAAGTGGTGTTTGTGCTGTTCTGCACGGAATTCATTGCTTGATTGTTTGCTAGCTTAAACAAACTAGTCCAACTCGCCAACTTTTGTGTCAGAGACAAGCGCTATTAAATTTGCTCTACAGTGGACTATTACGGTATAGTTTGGTAAAAAAACAGTCAACCTCGCACAACGCAACAAACAAAACCAACAAAACAACCCATCACACTGAGCACCAGCACACCACCACCACCGCACGAAAGTGAATTTTTTCTTCTTCCATGCATCGATGCATCGTTGATCAAAAAACATCCGGCCCTTCCTGGCCTATCGAATCCTCCGACCCTCTAACCAGCCCATCTATAATTTCGTGGCCATATAGCCTGCTGAATGCGAGAACTGAAGGAGGGGTTCATCTCACCAACCAATCCAACACCTCATAATCGAAACTTCCGCGAAGATGCGGGGGTGGTTCTATCATACGCCAGTGACGTATTATAGAGGGGGGAGACCAACAGCGGTTAGCTTACAGCGGGAAATTTGTCTGCCTGCAGTAGACTAGATAGAGTTTTTTCTGCCTGCCTTCTGTGCTGAGAGGCAGGGGGTGGGCTATGTCGGCTCACGAGGATAGCTTTTCGTCACGATTTTACTTTTTGGTGAGTGTCTCTTCGGCTTGGAGAGCTTGGGAAGTTACGTATGCGGCGTATAATCGTGCCTACGGCTATGGTGGATTGGAAGTGACCGAAGATTCGGATGCTTCCTTCTGATGAGGGGAAAAAAGTTTTTTCGCCTTGTTGGTGGAGGAGAGAGGAGGAGAGAGAGGTTTAAACTTGCGAGTGATGAGGAGTGAGTTTATTTCGGTCACGAGCTTGAGCTGTCAGACTGGAGATAACGTGCAAAAGTACTCTTATGGCAGTGAGACGGTGCTGATGTGGAGTGGGTGTGCCGGCATTCGGAGATCTATTGGAGGGCCGAATTCCGTAAGCGACTCGCCTCCAACGGGGCTTCTACCTTAGGAAAAGCATTCGCTGTCAGATGTGATTGCGTTTTTAAAAATCATAGACACTACCGGGGTCAACCGAATCGGCACAAAGCCCTATTCACAAAACTTCTCCGTCCATGCTAAACATTTCGGTCAATCACAAGAATGTTCCCCCTCTCACCGCGTGTCACATCACCCATGACCAACCGGCCAACATCTTATGCCCAACCCTAGTCTTAACCTTTAGCTCCACCGCCATCAGATCATTCTGATCTCCATGCCCTACCGACACAGGATCGCCGTTTGTTCTTTGTGGCGTTTAGGGGTGCAATTTTCTATCATGTGGTGTATAGCGGAAGAAGTATCAAGGATGAAAAAAGTGCCAATACTTTCGTAGCTTCTTCCCTTGCGTAATCAAGAAATTTAAAGAGAGTAAAACCTATAGTATTATTTTAGTCTCCTCCGGCACACAACTGGTCGATATGGAATCTGAGACAAGAGCCCTCATGCTGCGCTATCAGCGTTTGAACGAATATAACTGTACCTTAATGTCACACTCTCTCTGTTTGTCTTGCTCAAGAATTAGAATCTGATATCTGTCCTTTTTTTAATATCCTTCCACCAGGGCCCTTTTGTTGGATTTCTCAAATCCTTGTTCTCTCCCCGGGAGTAGATCTCGTTAAGAATTGCAGTAAGTTTCCACACACAGGGTTGGCAATATAGACTCGCATCTCCTTCTTGCCAACACTTTGACCAGTAGTTTAAATTGGCTGTTGTTGCAATTTTCGCAATCTCGTATAAAGCCGATCTGCACAAGTACTCGCTGACTAGGGATTTTATATCCAAAGTTTAGCTATTAAGTTAACTAGGAGACAGAAGGTGTGCACTCTCCAAGCTAGCCGTATTATATTATTTAGGAGGGAAGCCTGGGAGGCGCTTGAGTACTGGTATAGTATAACTGAGCTATACGGAGCTTGGATCTATAGGAGGTCCGATAAACTGGCTTGGTATTGGTGCATAGGGTCTATGTTGTGATGGCATTTGATGGAGGGTAAGCGAAGGCGGTAAAGTGACGATAATCATGGTTTTGGAGGGGAAGTTGGGTTTCTTGTGAGGGGTGTAGTGTTCTCGGAGATCCCCCTTTCCAGACAGCAATTGTCTGGGTTTCTAAATACACGATGCTGATTATGAGCAACTGTGTAGTACGCCCAGTCGAAAGGGGGTGCACACGCAATCATGGTATGTCACTCGGAAAATAGTTCCTGCTCCGATGTCTGTTTGATGACTAACATATGTGATTTTCAGGGATTTTCTCCCTTAAAAGAGGGGGAGAAATCTCAGGGAAGAGATTTGTGAGTGGAATTACCATTTCCTTTGGTTTGGCCTTGCGTTGTCTCTGGCATTATCATCGTTTGTTTAGCCGGGGTCACGGAAAAGATATTGAGGGGCGGATGAAGCCTTGGCTCCTATCTCAACTGGACTTCCCCTTTACTTTTATTGACCTCCAAACGGTCCCTACTATAAGACGGGACAAACATATCCACACCTCCATTCAAAAGGCAGTTTGCTTTCGTCACCGAGTTTGCCTGTCTGACGCTTTTGTGCACACATACAGGGTGTAATACCTACTGTTTGTCTGCGCGGGAGCAGATCCCTCTCAATCGGCGTGAATGGTGGATCTTTAGACTTTGCGGTACTGGAATAGGCAGGTTAGTCTGTGCACAGGAGCGACCTCTCAGCGGGAGCTGGTTCGGGAATCAGCCTGGATCGATACGGGAAGGGATTTGCACTTTCTTGCTCCATCTCCCATCGGCCAGCATGAGATGAATGCATTGTGTTGACTTTCTGATCGGTGGATCTCCTTCAAATGGCTCCACTCCTTGGTTGACATAACTAGGGGCGAAAGCTAACTGCTGCCCTGGTTTCCTAGTTCACATCTGCTTACTCGTACAATGTGGATACTAAAAGGATGCGGATATCTTGTTCTTTTTGAGGAGACTTTGCTTGTGGATCTAATGGTTAAACAGCAGCATACTTACCATTTACCGTACTCAGCTGTTTACACTTGAACCGGAGTGAAGGATGTTAGTATTCGCTTCTGCTCTCAGCACTGATAGACTGATAACTGTATTGTTGCATGCCTTCGCAGTTCTCTGGCGTTCACGGTTCGCAAAGGTTGGGCCTCTGTCAATCCTGCCTAAACCCTCAGTTATAATGTGGCTCAATGTAGGGAGTATCTGGCATGCCGGGAGACTACCTCCCTTATGTGCTTAGACTGGCTGATGGGCATTAAATCGGGCCCTATAGACCTTGCGGCTTGGACATGTTCACTGAGCGGGAGAACTAATTCTTCATAGATCTCTCAGCACTCTGAATCAAATAGTTCTGGACTGATTTATTGGTTAGCCTGTGGGGCATTGAAGATCGAGATCACTTCTTTGGGTTGGCTTTTGGCCTTTCACAAAGCCATTCCTGGCTTTGGGACGGAGCATCTATTCTTGGGAATAGATGCATTGGCATATGTGCCTCGAATCGAGCTGTGGACTTGGAGTTGATGATACTGGGACACAATACAGCCTCTTCACAAGGTAATGATAGGTTTCTGTGGAACAGTATCTGTCATTGGGTATCACTGAGCTACCGGCAGACCTTTCTGGCAGCTGATAGGAAGATAGAATTTCTGGGAAGCATATTTGAGCTGTGTTTAAAGATGGCCATCCGGAGTATTTGCAACTGACTGTCCTAAAGTCTATTTCAAAGGATAATACTGTTTAGGCGGCCAACGAGCTAACGCAAGTAGGTTCCTCAAGGCCTCACTCTCCCGGATTTACCAGTTGGAATTATGCAAGTAGTTGTTTGGTCGCTTCTGAGCGGATGCTGAATAACGCCCTTCAACTCTCCGCCTTGTTTCGAATTCTGCTGGTTATCGTGAATATGACCTGGTGTCGGCTATTATTCAAGGTACAGAAGCTGTCATTTCACATGGAGATTCCAGTCTCTCACCACGCGGTTTTGATGTGTTACCGTAATTCTAGCGGAGCTTCGGCAGGTAAATCATACCGCGGTACTCGTGTATAACGTCTTGGAACCACCTATTTTCGCCTTACGAAACGCTGAGGGGGGGGGCATGGTTTTATGACCAGCTCTGTTGGATTCGATGGCTTGGGTGGCAACGGCAGTGTGCTGAGGGATCAAGTGTAACGTCGCATATAACACGTGTTAGATAAGTCCCGGATGCCCAACAAACGGAAACAACCGTGAATCAGTTCATTTTGTTTTTTGCTAAATCCTTTAACTATTTTGGGCTCCGGTTTCTGTATGCAACTGCAAGGCTGTGGCATAAAAATCCATCGCACTCGATTGTAATGTTCTGGCACCATCACAGAGCTTACAATTGGGTTTCCTAGTTGTGATATTTCATTTGTTCTTGTTTTGCTTGGGTTCATTTCTGGAATTACATTGCATTAGGCAAGTTTGGTTTATGTTTGGTTTATGTTTGGTTTTGCTACTTCTCATATCTCGTACCGGTCTGGTTATTTCTTAGAAATTTAAAGGGAAGAAGTAGTAATGTAAATAGAGAATAGGAAATAGGCTTAGGTAGAAGACAACTATTTCGCAGAAACTTGAAAGATTGAACTATGTATTGATGGTATAGTTAAAATAAATCATAATATACTAGTAACATCAGTTTCAATAGCTCTTGGTACTGTATGTATTTGGAAATGGTATTAACTTTAGTTTTTACCTTTTACTTTTTAGTACTATTATCACTATTAGTGAGAGGGTTTTTAGTAGTATTTGGTAGATCAAATCACCATTTTCATATGCCACCTCTAGGCTTCTCAGATACTACTGGTAGGCATTTTCAGTTGTCGATACCTTGTTTTAAAAATCTTGACTTGGATAAGTATAATGTTATAAGATATTACACAGGTGGGACTACACTCTGCAGTTATTGTAGATCACCTAAAGGTTTAATCTAATGCATCTACCTGTACATAACCTGGAATACAATTATAATATCAAGAGATATGAAGACTGACTTACAAGGCACAGGGGTAAAGTTTCCTACAAAGCAGGGTTTATTTTGCGGGTAAACCTAAATTAACTGTTCGGTAACTTTCTAGGAGGCATTGTACATGTTTTAAGAGGTCATGGGTTATTCTAAACTTGAGTACCGTATTTACTCGTATAATCCACTATCTCCGTATGCAAGACTATCTCCCTCAATCCCTACCTCACCCCTCCTCTAGGTTTAGCTTGACAGGTTAACAGAATTGCGAATACCATTTAGCGAGATCCAGCACTCTCAGCACACTCAGGCTTGACCGTGTGAGGAAAACACTAATCCTTCTTGGGGGTTTTGTCTCTGATGATGGAGATGGTCTTGCATACGGAGATAGTGGATTATACGAGTAAATACGGTAGCTCTCCCAGTCGTCCAGTCGGACGGTGTCGTCCGGACAACAAAAGACGAGGACTAGCCGCGTCTGACGGCCATCGACGGTAGTCCGACTGCCACCCTGGTAGGCCTCAGCAGCACCATTTTTTCCCTTCATTTTTTTTTTCTTTTCCATTTTTAGCATTAACTTATTTTAGTACTAGTATTTGTCTCATTGACCAGTTTTGCGCATCTGTAGCCGTCCTCACTTGAGGTTTAGATAGTTTTTATTACAGGAAACTCAAGTAAAGGATATTGCATAAAGAGTTCTAGGTGTTCTAGTTACTAATATCATTAACTTTCTCCTCTGCCTTTAAAAGACTTTTATACTTGAGCTGCTAGGGATATTTTTAAATTTTCTTGAACAATTTTCCCTTACTCAATAGTATCAAAATAGTTGATATTAGCCAGTTAGCAGCACAGGATACAGCAATTAACCAATTGTTATCTTCAAAGTATTCATAGATTTATTCCCTTTCATCATATATATCATGCATATGCATAACACCTATAAACCCACTTTAGGCCCCTTAGGGATTCCTGTTCATGAACCAGACTAGGAGGGGGTCAACGAGCACCGGAGCTCAGGGAACACTGGGCTGAAAGTGAATTAGTAAGCGTTAATTCAAGCGGCCATGTTGTTTGATCTGTTCGTTGAACCCTCCTGTTCGTTGACCCCTCCTCCGATGTTAACTCTTGTATCACGCACAAGTGTAATCTAGCACGTGAGGGTTGGGTGTGAAAGTTGCTCTTTCTCTGCAAGGCAAAATAGACTAGCACTTCTTTGACCGAGTCACTGCCACCTTAAGTCATTACCGGTCCCCGGACAAACTCGATGTCATTGCCGAGGTCTGACGGATCATCATTTGCGGGAGAGTTTAAGCATAACCAATTAACGCCGGCATCCCACAAACGGAAATCCCGGCACTGCCCTCCAACACCTACATCATGAATACTGTCCCACAGTAGCTATCAGTGAGGAATAGGGATTAGTGATAGAGATTTATTTGTTACTCTACCCAAATCTCTTGGAATCCACTACCGGCACAGGGTAGGTTTAATTTGACAAGTTAACACTATTTGGAATACTAGTCATTAAGACTGAGCGCATCAGATGGGCTGACCTTATATCGTTTCAGGAAAACGCTAATCCTTCTCGCAAATTTTCCACAAGCAGAATCTGGAGATTGCAGCGCTAACACAGAAAGTGGATTTCAAGAGCCTTTAAGGTACTACCAAATACCCCTGCCTGTCATCCATAGCTTTTTGTCGTATCCCGTTTAGGACTGGTTTGAACACCCCGGCTAAGACGATTTATAAATACTCTCCATCATGTCCGGTCAAGGCGGCGGAGTGTCGAAGGATTGAGACACTGAGTGATGATTAATGATGGAATGGCGGCGGCGGGGGGGAGGTTTGTGTACCCTCCCCATTCAAAACAGGAAGGAAGGCTTCTAATATTTAGAACTCTTCTGGACTCCCAATTTGGTTGCTGAGGGGAAAGTTTTAAGTTGGCCTAGGCGGAGACACCATTCCCTTAGGGGTATAGCCAGAAGAGTTGGGGCTGTCAGATTTCTGTTTTCCCCTTCCCTTAGGGTTAGGGTTTCTGAAATTCTTGAGAACGCAGGCCGGTTTTTTGTGTGTAATAGATATTGCTAAAGCGGGGGAAGGCTTGGAGAGCGCTGAATTTGGGGATTTCCTTTAAACAGGAAAGGTGGGACTCTGGAAAAGCACTGCTAGTGCTTCTGTACTGTACCTGAGGCTAAGTTTTCCGGCCAAGGCTTTTTCTGGATGTGAATGCGAGTCAGATAAAGTGCAAATAATATGTCAACATTGCCAGTAAGAAAGAAGAAAGTTGTGTTTACAAAGGAGTAAGTTAACGATAAGATTTTGGATGTCCAAATCCAACCATTTCCTTGATATCAAACCCCGCGTAATAAACCTCAAATATATACAGTACACAGTGTGCCCAAACGCTGGTGGAAGAGAGAAGAAACGCAAGAAAGCCCCACAGAGGGGCAACCCCAAATGTAGAAATACAAAATGCCCCAGGAGATGTCTCATAACGTGAAAAAAGGAAGAAAAAAAAGAGGAGAGACTCCTTCCTCCTGTCGTCATACCCCTCCCCTAACCGTGACCCCGGCACCTAACGACTCCCCATCCTCCTCCCTAATTGGTGGCATTGGCGGCAGCTCTCGCTCGTGGTCGTCCACCTCGGTAGGCACAAGGTCCGTATCCGTCCACATAGTGTACGCGGTGGAGGTGGTTTCCGAGGCGGCGTCGGGGTCCATCTTGATGCCCAAATGTTTTATCCTCTCCTGCTCCGCCACCCACCGCTTTATCCCCTGGGTCTTTGGATCCTCAACAGTGATCCGGTTATCGCCGGGTAGCCCATCCCAATCTGCATTGGGGGATTCCTGATCCGAGAACATCCGCCGCTTCCGACGCGCCCAGCTCCAAAATATGAACGCAATCGCCAGGATGAAGGAGGTGGAAAGGGAGACTGAGATTGCGATCGTGATGGTTTGGCCTTTACTGGCGTCATGTTGGGTTGCGATGGTGGCATTGGAGGTAGGCGGCGGCGGGGGCATACCATCCGCACCCCCTCCCGCCTCATTTATACCCATATTGGCCCCTCTCACAATTCCTGTCTCGCCCGCTTCTGGCGTACTCCCCGTTCCCGTCGCCGTTGGAGTGACGCTGGAGCTGACGTCCGTGTGAAACGTGTCTGCCAATATAGCTGTAAACGCTGGACTCCCAGTCTTAACCCCTTGGCTCTCGACGGCTTTTGAAAACTCCTCCACCGCCTCTTTGCACACTGGATTTACAAACTCCCACACCCCCATCACCCGCCCCACGATGTTGTCCGGCAGGCCGTCTAGTGTGCAGTTTGGCCGGCAGCCCGAGAAGTTCACAGCCGAGCGACAGTAGCAGTCATGGACTGGCGCATCTAGGGCGTCCCAGGCGGCCTGGTCGTGAGGTATATCGCCTCGGCATTGGTTTATGCCAGAGTTTTGGGTGCAGGCTTTTACGCAGGCTTCCTGGCCGGCTATTGGGGTAGCTAATAAGAGGAAGAGAAGGAGGATGAGGAAGAGAGAATCGGGTAGTTTATGATCATGAAGTAATTTCATCGTGGCATATCCGGTTTTGGTGTATGTTTTGTTAGACAAGGGAAGGAAGGAAAGCCAAAGAGAGAGAAAGAGAAAGGAGGAGAGGGGATGTCAATGCGTTGAATGTGCGAACGTCTACTGATATATCCTCCCCCTCCCCCCCTAGTTGTACTGATTCCGGGAAATTGTATGAGGAATGTCGTACGTGTGTATGTGTGTTTCCGCGCTGAGAATGTGTGGGAGTGGCGATTCTGATATATAGAGGAAGGAGTAGACTTCCTCCCTCTTCCATGAAGGTATTTGTTAAACGGGGAGTATTCCCCCGCGCCCCCCTCCAAACCGAAATATAAATAAAGTAAAAGCTATCAAGATCTGATATCTCGAGAATCGCGGCATCGGTAGTATATGTTATGCTATGAAGTCAATTAGTGCAGTACGCTGGCAGCCACTCGCGTGATCCTTCTCAGAATTTCCGGAGCCTATCTGTCTCATTGGTTATTGGATTTTGTTTTCCTATTTCTCGTCTCCTCTTACCCCAAGACCCTTACATGTAAAATAGGAAGTGTGGGCGCTGACGTGAGGATTTCTTATGCCTGTAGCGCACCTTCTCTGATGGTGCCGTAGAGGTGAGAGTGAGGAGGGAAAGAGGATCACTAATCCAAGCGCCCTGTGCTTTTTCTTCGCATGCGGTGCGACGACGAGTGATCATTGGTGAGTAAAAGGGGATGAAAGTCGTGGGATGCACTGTAGTGTACTGACCGGACTGGAGGGTACTCTATCTAGGACAAGGGGGGAATTGTGAAGATTTTTTGGAAAATTAGGCTTGATTTTTTGTCTGGTCAATTATAAGTTGACTTAACTTACAAATGCTAATAGGAGTTGGGGGTTTTTGTGTGACGGGAGATGAGTGATTTATTCTAATATTATGGTTATTATTTTTAACGAAAAGTACTGTGGAGTTAAGCTATGGCACTCGTATGGTAGGTGTGGCTTATCCCACGATTACGCGATGCTGGAACGCCTTTTCTCTTGGAAGTCCCTAGGACACTGAATCTGGTCTTTTTGCTATAAATCTTCAGCCTATAGGGCATCGCTCTATGACCTGCGGTATAAAAGTGGGATGGAGTTACGGGTGTTACCATCAACAACAGGGTTCTCTGCTGGAGTAAGAAGATTGGTAGAGGAATTAGATAAACCTTGGCGAATCCTGGAACTAATGGAGAAATTGGCAATATTCAAGGCGATCGAAGGTTAGTGAGAACAGACACCGATGAAGCCAAAACAAGTGCTGTTCCCGCCCCTGCCACCAAGGTCCAAGACCCTTTCGTGCAGCTGCAACTAACTTGTCTCAATTGTACTCGTACTCGTGTGCTGTAAAACTACCGGAATAACTCGCCTCCCAGGAATAAAAATGCCTGACGGACGGAATGCCGTAGTATCCCGGTCTGCCGAACCGGGTTTACTCCGCGCGCGTATGTGTAGTACGGTACCTTACTCTAGCTCACTCAGGGTAATGCATTTAACCTCCTTTCTCCTCTCCCTTCCCGAACCTGCACGGCCTGCCTCCCATTATTAACGAAAAAAAAAAACTAAATAAACCCCTTCCCCGTTATGATCTCCCCGTTATGATCTCCCCTAGTTCCTTCTGTTCTAAATCCCGCAAAATACTCATCAGGGGAGGGAGCCTTCTATCTTATAGATGTTTATCCGCTACCCCAGGAGGCCTTTATAAACCCCAAGGCCATAATCGTGCTTTCGATGTCAACTCGCACTGCATAAGGTGGCACATTTCGGTAGTCACAGGGTCGCCTCTGGGTGGTGCGCTAGATGGGCATGGGGGTTTTGGAACATAGGTTGTTTACTAAGGGCGTGAGAAGAGGAGTGGAAGAAGGACTCCTCTAACTTGCCCTTGGAAAGTGGCGGATGGTGTTGAGTATGCACAGTATGTCCAGATGGGGGGTGTTCAGGGCCCGAGTTTCAGATCTTGCTCCTTGATTTGCAGCTGTGGCGTAGCAGGTCATAGGGCTGGCTGGGGTATTAATATATCGGCAGTTGGAGGAAAGATAATATAGAACTACCGGTAGATCTAGAATATTGTACTCGGGAGGGCGGGATGTCTTTGTATTGCAGGGCACTGCCCGGCTTCCTGGCATTTCCTAAGCCCGGGGGAGAAATGGCTGAGTTTGCTGTGCTCCGGTGTTAATAAGTCCCGATGCTGCATCGTGCCACAGTGGCGCTCTGAGGAACCGTACTGAAGTACAAGGAACGAGAGGTAAGCAATGAGAAGATCCATAAAAGAAATTCCAAGCAAGGGAAGGGGTCCCATGTCATGATATCTGAGTGCAAGCCAATGTCGTGTGCCCTAACCTGTTCAATTGCGTGTTGGGCGCTGATATTTTGTGGTGGCAGTGAAAGTTTGAATTGATGTTATTGAGGGAAGAAAGTGAAAAATTATTCGCATGTATCAAATCTCATTGGGGGCGAACGCTGTGCTAACTTACCCCATAGTGCATGTCTGGTATTGTGAGGCTCCAGTATCGTTAAATCTTAAATCCTCTTCATTAGCCTCACGTATTGCACTGCCGTAACAAATTTACTGCAGTCTAAGCTGTTGGATCGGGTAAGTGGCCGGCAGTATCCTCTCCTTCTTGCTGACATTCGGTGTGGTCTATTTTTGTTCGGGTTCGTCTTGACCTTATCTCGGGTTTTGCACTTCCCAAGCACCAGTTCTTAGCCAACGAAGTTTCCCAAGACCCCTCCTGCCTCCAATTTGGTCTAAACACTGCCCCAGAGAACTTGGGCATATACAATACGATCCGGTATGATACCTTATAATACTTGGATGCGAATCGGCAATCTGCACTTCATATCAACATGCTACCCTAATGCTTGGCTTTAATCACTACCACCAAATTGTGTACTCGGGAGTGAGTAAGAACCGGAAAACTGTTTCGGCTGATCTATACAAATCTCTATGAATATGGGGTTTATGTTTTCCGATTTTCATAGGCACCCGAGTACAGCAGTGTCCTGGCGGCCCCCTTCAGCCAAATAAATTGGCTTTCCGTGCGAAGGGAAGCCAAATTAAACTTTCATCTTACTTACTACTGTAACGTCGATATCATCCCGGTAGCCCACTGCCCCTTCCCCTACGGCCACCCACACTTCTAGAACAAGTTAGTGGTTACAGTAGCAGCTCGAGCGATTTTTTATGGAGGTAGTAATCTCACACCTAGATTATGTGTTGTCCCGTCCCTAGTTGTGGGATCTGCAATGTTGCACAGAATTGTCCGTTGACAAAATTAACCACACACCAACCATCAATGGCACGCAACCCTCATCACCCCGCATTTTCAACACCACCTAAAGAAATTTCCCTAGATTAAATATTAATTCTTACTATGATATGTATTTACATTAAATTTTTATGCAGTTTTTTTGTTTTTTTTGTTTTCGTGATACTGGTTGGTGGGGGTGCTGCTTTCTGGCCTGGAGTTTTTCTTGTTCGTTGATGCGCGGCTAATTTTTATTAAGGCACAATACTATTTCAACTGTTGCTCAGTTCTTCTAGGACGCTTAGCATGCGTGATTAGTTGCTAGTAATATCTTTTGCAGTATAGCGCTGTGGGGTACAGTTTTTATCTAGGAATGAGTTTAAGTAAACCTTAAGACTTCCTTCGCATATTGTGGTTTCACTTTGCCCTGTTTTGACCCTTCCTTCCTCTCGGCTGAGCTTCAAGATAGTGCAGTATACGCGAGGTTGATATTGTATGAGGAGGCTTCTCAAATTTAATGAATCTTGGGTCGTAATCGCCCTCAGGATAGAACGGGAAGCACGGATCGAAAGCCGCTCAGGCACCGACTCTTTACCTGGGAACGCTGTATCCTACACCCTGTATTTCATGCGGGACTTCAAGGGCATCCCGCCGTGGGTGCTTGAGTGTCATACTCGAGCACAGTAAACCATCCGTCGTGCGCCTGCAATTTTGTTTCTCCTCATAACTAGAGCAAGAATTCCTGCCGGTGATATCAGCGATGGAAAGTGGAACTGTCTACCATATCTGCTTTTTTTTTGACAGAAGTGACACCGCAATTAATCTCTCATCTGACGGATAAAAGAATCTAGACTATGAGGGTTTGCTAAATTTAAAGTGTGAGATCTTTACTGTAGAAATAGGATTTCTAATCACCCATCACCCGTCCGTCTATCTCGCACTCGCATTGGCATTGGGGAACCGAATACCTAAGCCGGGCAAAGCCCCCGCCACGGCTCCAGATCTTAAGCCCCTCCCTCCCCCGATTGCGTGGAAATATGACATTGCCGGTGAATTTTTCAAGCTCTAGGACTAGCCACTGGATATGTAAGCTGCCGTTGAATCTGCAGAGATCGAGGCGTCAGCGGTGCTGGCATCATACACCCCACTTGGTCACATAGCGTTATGCTCTGAACTTCTATAGATAGGGATGGCGGGGGAGGCCAACCCCAAAGTGCCTGAGGATTGCGGGCCTCTTGTGCTTGTTGGGTTTGATGGCTATGCTAGACTCACTGGAACAGTGATACCGTATACCGGTAATCCGGCAAAAGTCGGATTGACATTAGTGTGGATTTTCTTAAATGTGCCCAATCCCTACTCTTCTACTTGTTTAAACAATGGGGACGTTTAAACTGTGTCAGGTCAGCATTCTTCGTGCACTTCTGTTAGCTCGGTTCCCTTAGTTTCAACCTACTGTAGCTTGCTTTAGCTCTAATCCGACTTTTGCCAGATTATGCAGTAGCTGAGCCTCATTATAGAGGGAAAAATGGGGAGCTCAAACTATAATACTAGCTTGGTCTCATAGTAAATTTAGCTCTGATATGTTTAGCGAGAATAGGGTCGAGATATTAAGTCAATGGGCTTGCGCTTTCCTAGGAGGCTCAGACTTGTCTTCCTGACTTTAGAGTCTATAGTAAACATCTCCCTAAAGAGACCTTTGGCAATTTCACAGTACCCACAGAAAGACAGGCAAATTACTCCCATTTCTGGTCCACCTCCACCACAAAGCAACCGCTACCTCCTCTCATATTGTACGATAGGCTTGATTAACCAATAACCTGCCACCGGCCCCTAATAAACACATTTCGGATTTATTCGGATTTACCTAGTGTTTGACGATATATCGAAAGTCACAAGACTAGGTGAGTAAATCACATCATGCTTGCCACATCTAAAGCCTATAAGCAGAGTTCTCGTATGGAAGAAGCCTGGCAATGATGCAGCGCGGCCGCCCAGCAGGCTTGGATCACGGTTCGGAACCCAAGATGGAGTTAGTTATCTAATTTATTAGTTTTTTCGAGAAGGAGGAACAAATCGTTTTTTTTTCAGTATTCAGGAAGAAATTAGAGGTTCGGGGGTTTGACTATCACGAATCAGAGAGCTAGGAACATCACCCTCTTCCTGCTTAGGACGGAACGGATGCCGGGTTCTTAGACTCTGCCCGGGAAGAACCCCCCGTCTTACAGTCCGTCCGAACT
Organism: Tuber borchii; assembly: GCA_003070745.1. Taxonomy (NCBI): domain Eukaryota; kingdom Fungi; phylum Ascomycota; class Pezizomycetes; order Pezizales; family Tuberaceae; genus Tuber; species Tuber borchii. The sequence goes on along the minus strand of NESQ01000029.1, from coordinate 290,310 downwards.
TCTGCCCAGGAGGGCCCTTAGGTAAATACCTCACCACAAAATACCTACAGGGCCCTACTGGTTCCAGGGGAAGGGGGGCTACAGGTGACAGCTAGGCACTATTGGAAGATCCCATTTGCGCCAAGACTGCAGGTCTACTGTCAACCCCTAGGACGGCTGTCTTCATGAAAGATGGGCACCGGGCCCTGGAATCCTTACTAATCCTATCCTGGGTACCCGGGGCTATAAGCCTGTCAGAGCCCCGCAGGGCGCCCGAGATGGCCAGGAACACTGGGATACTCTCCAAAATTTGTAGTGACCGGTGTCGGTACCATAATTTTGGTGAAATTGGTGAGTGGCCTAGAGTATGATTGTATTTGGGCGGAAGGAGTCCGTCTTGCTGCCTGGGAGCACCCTAAATTCTTTCCCCTTAACAGTGAGATATCCAAGTTATCACTTTTTGAGGCGGACAGCACGCCTCTCTTGGCTTAGATGAGTCCTGTCCCCTCATTCTATTCCTCTTCCATCCTATGTCTAGCGGATCGTGGGTCTGGCTAGGACCATTAAATAGATGATATAGCTCCTAAGGGCCAAATATAACTTTAGGGTCACTCTGTTATGGACCTGTGTTCAACCCTTCGGGAGAAAAGGGGTGGTGGTGGTGGTGGTGGTTTACATAATAGGTTGAAGAGGAGAGGGCAGCTATAGTGGGTAGACTGTCCGCTCGAAGAGTAGGGAGTACCGGCAGTAGTCCTGGGATAGAGCAAAGGTGGGTTAGAGTGCTAACCACACATTCGCGGGTAAAACTTCGAAATTTAATGTAAGTGTTGTGCCCCGGCGTTATCTACTACGGCAACTAGAAGGTGTTGCTACAGAAGGAGAGTGGCACTCTAGTCAACAGTTCTCAGTCGTCCCGTCAGCCCAAGACGGGGTGAAGACGACAAAGGACGGGACGGGGTAGACGGGCGCCGGCGGCCGTCGACTACAGACCCGCAAAATTGGACAAAGAGACAAATACTAGTACTCAAATAAGTTAAGGCTTAAAATGGAAATAAAAATAAAAAGTGGTGCCAGAGGGCCAGTAAACCAAACGCCAACATACCAACTCCTGAAGTAGGATGCAAGGACAACTAAAAAATAAAAGTAAAGAGACCATAGGAGGGCAATTAATCCCAGAAGAGTGGCGATTCCAGTGATATCTCTTAAGGCGTTCTTTTCTTCACATTCACCTCATTGGGCAGAAGTCAAGCTTCACCCCAGAGCGCCCACCAACCATTGTGAACGCCAAGAATCTAATTATGAGAACGTGAAATGAAGGAATCCTCTATTACGGAGTGGAGCCTATGTGCAAAAGGATAGAGTTTGGGAAATCAGTTGCCACCCTTTGCGTATGCAGGCTCCCCCAAAATGTCTATTTCTGCACTTCCTCGAGACCTCCAAATAGAAAGCAATAACACTTGAATGACGAGTGAAAAATCGGTCATTCTAGTGATAGTACAGGAAGGAAAGAAGGAGATATCGGTAGAAATCCTCCTGGCCAACAGACCCCTTATGGATATCGTGAAGTTCCACATGGAAACCACATAGTGCCTCCCCTCTCGTCCAAGCCAGGGCGCGGGACTTTCTATGTTTGGGCCTCCAAAACATAGGACGGGACCATGATCCTAAGTTTATTGAGTGGTTGGTGAATGGGATGGAAGAAAAGGGGAGATACTAAGAGCACCAATCAAGTACAAAATTATAGTGGGGAATACTGGGCTAGTCAATGGATAAAATGTTAACTGAGGACAACGGAGATATATGTCCCCCTGAACAACCAACACCGAAAAGAAACCAAAACTCCATGAAGCTTAAAGGACAGACAAAATCCAAAGCAACACTCCTGCAATTACAGGAATTCAGGAGAGCCAGCGGGGGGGTAAACGAACGACCCACCATTACCATCAAACAACCTACAACCATCTTAGAAACTAAATCAATCAGCTTTCAAGCAAAATAGGGATCTCTTCCCGCATCAACATCGCCTGAGACACCGAGCCGGTGAATCGCTCGAAGGCCGAGAAAGGGTTAATTCTTGTGCATCTACAAGAGCCCACTAATTCAATTCCTTCCTCGTGATGAGTTAATATTGAACTACCTACACTTGGGGCAGGATAATTAGAAGGACCAGCCCTATGGGAATAGAGGCCCTCCATGTGTAAAGAGATAACCATGGCCCCAACAACTAGTGGTGAACAAAAAAGTTAGACTTGACCCAGGGAAGGCAGGATTTGGAGGGTGGTAACGTTACGGGTTAAGTTACAGATATGCAGCTGAAAGCCGTCAAGAACCAGCACTGCACATTAAAAAGCATACAACGTATGACTAATATTATACAATAATATATTTATGACCCAAGGTAATCACATTTGCGGGCTGTTATCGAATCTATCATACACCATAAGGAAAATAGACTCCTTCATAGGAAGTCACTCGAGCACAACTAAAATTAAAAGTCAATCCGAAATAGAATCGTATTTCTTCTCCTACGGAGCTTGCTTTGTGTGCCTGTCCAAAAACGTCAACCATAACACACTCATATATACAAACTTCCTAGTCCAGTGCAGCTATCTGGAATTTCATCGATTCCCATATCCATTGCTACACCAGCCACTCATTCTCAAGCGCTCACTGTCATTCCTTGTCCCAGATACACATCCTATTGGTCCATCATGCAAGCCTCCATTTTTGCAATAGCGATCATCTCGCATTCCAATATGTACAACACATCCCGGACAACGACAACGACTACTGCCATCCTCAAAACACAGGCCATTCAGAGGACCATATTATATTCTACAGGGTAATTTATTCTCCTCCCCTCTTTGCCACCCCGCTATTCCACAAATTCGCAGCAGCACATAAGAATAAAAGTCTAGAATCAAGTAACAATCCGTATGTAGATTACTGTGCTCTAGCTAATCCCCCTCTCGTGAGAGGGAAGTGAAGATAATATCTGCAGGATAATAAATTTAACCATCACTCCCTCTGTACTGTGACGTCATATAAATAAGTAAGTCACCTAGTCAAATTAAAGTATTCTTAAAGCTTAAATTGTTACTAATCTCATTTCTTGAAAACTGGAAAAAGTGATATCAGAATTCACTCAATGAAGTAAACTATATCCAAGTACATAAGGATATCAGACCTGATGTTTGAATGTAAGAACTATAATATTAAAATACTATACAAAGTAGTATAAATTCACTCTTGATAATTATTATACAACTAAAAGAAGTTTTACTTATTTAAACAAAGTATATAACAATTATAAGTATCACTGGTATATTTCTAAACTGTTTAAGGAATCCAACTACCCTTGATCTTTTGAGTCTTTTCTGAGATCTACTCCTACTACTACTACTGATACAAAATACAATATGTTTTTTCCTTTACTCTTATAATAACTATCTATAAAGTTATAGTAGCATTGAGCATTCTTTCAGTTCCTCCTTTCTCAGAATTCACTATATTAAGGGGGTATTTGGCCAACTATGATTCTGATTTGAAAAGATAATTTGACTTTAAATCCTGATTTGAAATTACATGACATTTGGCACACTATTAATTGATTTTAACCTAATTTAGAGCTTGATGTGATTATGTATTTTGAAGATGAATAAAAGCCAGGGTACATGTACAAGGGTCAGGCAATAAAGAATGGTACTGTTTAGACAAGTAGAAATCAGTTGGGACAAAAACCTGGAACGCTATGACAAACCAAGACATTCTGTCTGACAACTATATCTCAAGAAGTGAGAAGCAACGTCTATCGTGACCTCAGAATCAACACTAGTTATACAAGAAGCAACAGCTATCATGATCTTAAAATCAACATTATGACTTAGAATACGAGAAAAAATCAAAAAGCTATCATGAGTACTATAGAGCAAAACAAAACTGGAAAAAGGGAGGGAAAGATAAGGTAGAAAGAGTAAAGCGAAACTGTGGTTGCAAGCAGAATGTAACTGTGAAGGGGGAAGTGAGTCCTATATATACTAGAGAGTCCAGGATTGATCAATTGAACTCGAACAGCTTTAGCCTTTGCTTTCAATCGTCTTGAAGTATACCACAAGATATTACTCGTGCTTTTATATTGACAAGCTCTTCAACTCTAATATTGCATTATCCCTTGATATCTGCAATGCAATCTGATTCTGGCGGATTGAATCCTGAGTTCTCACTACCACAACCAAGTACAAGCAGCTCGGATTCTGCTTCAGTTCAAGCAGAATTAACTCCCCTTTCTCTCTATCTCTCTTCACCATGGAATAATCTTCCAGAAGACCCCAACTCAGAATTAGCGACTGAGCTGGATACCCCTACCTCTGTTTATTCTGATTATGAATTTAATATTGAATTCAATTCCAATATATATTCAGATTCAGATTCTAGTTCTTCATACTCCCCCAGCTTATCGTCTTCTACTTCTTCCTCTTCTTCCTCTTCTTCTTCTCATTTTACCTCCTCTGCTTCTACTTCAATTACCGAGCCCTCTATATCTTCCGTTCTGGCTACTTCTGCTTCCCAGTCCTCTTTTGCTACCTCCACTACTTCTGCCTCTATGGCCTCTGCTGCTGGACCCTCTAGGGGCCCTTCTAGTCTTTTCTCTCTTCCCAGTTCTCCTAGCTCAGCAGCTAGCTCCTTCGGGAACTTCTCCCACAGCTTTTCCAGTAGCTTTTCCAGTAGCTCTTTTAGGAGCTTTTCCTCCGGCTCTTCTGCTAGTTTTGCCACTGGGGTCTCTGCCGGTTCCTCTACTGACTTCTCTACCAACTCGTCTGCTGGCTCTTCTACTACTTCTTCTTTTGCCGTTGCCTCTGCCAGTGCAACCAATTGTGTTCAAGTTGCCTTCTCTGCCTCCTTCTCTTCCGCCTCTGGATCCTCAATCACCGTGGCGGGTGATGAGCTAGAGCCCCCACCCCTTGGGGGTAAAGTGAGAGCCAAACATCAGCAAAAAAACAGCCTGCCCCCTGTGCCTCATGTCGTTGAGTTTTACGTTTTGGCAAATTGTGAGTCCTATGATCATGATATTAAAAATCCCATTAGTTTGACTAAAGAAGATGATATTAATTCTGTTTTCTACAAAATATGAGCAATTTTTATTAAGAACTCAAGGACCTTTTACATACCGAAGTTGAGAAATTTGAGTTCATAACATACAACTTTGTAATGTAAAATGTCTATGAGATATTGATAAAAATAGCTCATATTTTGCTAAAATTAAGATTTGTATGTGATCATTAGGGGATACAATCGGAAGTATCATGATTAACTGGGGTCACTCGCGATTAGCCAAAATGTAAAACTCAATGACATAGCTCACTGTGGAGCACAAAAGACAGATTTTTTTTTTGCTGATGAATGCCCAGTGTCAACTGAGGTTGCAGCGTATATACGAGCACTATGGCATATAGCTGGCTGGCCATATAGGAAGATCGCTACTGCCGTGAGCCTTTCCCTTGGCATAGTTTACCGTACCACACAGCAAAATAGGATAAACAAAAAAAAGGTTCATGGCAGACCATGGATGCTTAGACCTGAATCACGATAAGAGCTAGTTGATATCATTACCAAATGAGCAGAGAACCAACGAAAGCCACCTACCGAAATTGCTTATATAGCAGGTATTCAGGCTAGTGGCAAAACTCTTCGTTGTTCACTAGCCCTGGATGGATACCACCGCCGTGTGACCAGAAAAAAGCCCTTTTTAGACTATGGACATATATCAGTAAGTTTCTTTTTATCCTAGTTAATTTGTTCTATATACTCTAGATTCACCATGGTATATTTTTGGCAATTAATATCGTACTCTTGTCATATGTAAACTTTGATAGTTTTGTTTTAGTTAATTATTTATTCTTATTGCGTTCAGTTCTTATATTTCTGTAGAGAGTTGTTAACAAATGTGATTTATTTTTTTAGAATCGACTTCAGTGGGCTGAGCGGTTTCAAGACTGGGCACTGGAGGACTGGCAAAAGGTTATATGGACCGATGAGTCAGCATTTAATGTCGGTGGCTCTCCAGGCCATGTATACTTTACCCGTAAGGCATCAGAAGAATATGATGCCTCCTGCCTCCTACCTCAATTCGCCAAACTGGAAACTATTCATGTATGGGGCAGTTTTTGTGGAAACCGGCGGGGTCCATTAATCTTCTGGGATAAGGTGACCATGGGACTGCACATAACGGCAAAACAATACTGCGATCATATTGTTCCCCACCTTGAGAATTTCTGGTTAGCAGTCTCACACCAAACTGAAGACTACGTTTATATCCTACAGGATGGCACTTCTATCCATACAGCAAAATATACTTCACAGGTTTTGGGAGAAAAAGGCCTCTACAATTATCTCTTTCCTTGGATTTCTAAATCACCAGACCTTAATCTTATTAAAGGTGTCTGGCGATTGATAAAAGCTAGGATTCATGCACAGCATCCACGTTCTCAGAAAACTGATACAATGCATGCTGCTATTCAAGAGGAATGGAAAGCAATTGATTCTCAAGATCTTGAAAATCTACTTGCTAGTATGACTACCCGAGTTCAGGCCCTCCTTGCTGCTCAAGGTGGACATACAAGGTTTTGATTTCTATTATCTTATCATTTTTTTTTTTTTTCCTCTTTTTCCATGCCCTCACCCTGCCCATCAAAGCAGTGTTGGATCATTCTTATCCAAGCAATTGAAGTTGATATCTTCTCACTCCAGCAATAGCTTGCTGGCTTTCTTACATTCCCTTACTACAGCCTATATGGGCGGTGTTTTATTATTTTTTTTTTAGCAATTGAGATCAACCTTCTCCCACTCTTGCAATAGCTTCATCAGCAAAAAAAAAATCTGTCTTTTGTGCTCCACGGTGAGCCATGTCATTGAGTTTTACGTTTTGGCTAATCGCGAGTGACCCTGGTTAATCATGATGCTTCCGATTGTGTCCTCTAATGATCAGATACAAATCTTAATTTTAGCAAAATATGAGCAATTTTTATCAATATCTCATAGACATTTTACATTACAAAGTTGTATATTATGAACTCAAATTTCTCAACTTTGGTATATAAAAAGTCTGTGAGTTCTTAATAAAAATTGCTTATATTTTGCAGAAAACAGAATTAATATCGTCTTCTTTAGTCAAACTAACGGGATTTTTAATATGGCGATCATAGGACTCACGATGTGCCAAAACGTAAAACTAAATGACATGAGGCACAGGGGGCAGGCTGTTTTTTTGCTGATGTTCATCACTCCTTTATCCCCTTTCATAGAGGCATCTAAACACCAAGCTTGCTCATTCTTATCTGGTCAATTGTGGCCAACATCTTTCCAGCCTAGCAATAGCTTAACCACTCTTTCATATCCTTCTATAGTACGCTACTAGTACTAGAGTAGTGCTCAGCCACAATTATCTGACATATTAGGATTGACCTGCTCCTACCCGAGCAACATTATTACAACTTTCTTATGTTTAGTTTCAGCAGCAAAAGGAGAGTTAGATTTGGCAGCCATTTTCTGGCTTATCAGGATTGACTTTTTCCCATTCATGTACTTTTCTCACTACTCCTTCGTGTCTCTTCTAAGTAGCAAATGAGAGCAGTATCTGGCTATTATTATCTAGCCTGTCGGAATTGACCTCTTTCCACTCTAGTAGGATTTCACAAGTTTTCTTTTCCTATTCAGCAGCCAATGAGAGTAGTCTCCGATCCTCTTTATATGACTTATCTGGATTGACCTCTTCCTAGTCAAGTTATTTTCTTGACATCATCCTTTTATACTTACAGTTCCTTGACTCTTTCTTCATGTTACTCGGCAGCAGCATATTTATGCACTGTTTAAACGTTCTTTTCAAACTTCTTTTCACTCGTTCAACTTTTTTGTCATTCTATCTTTGCTTTTAAAATTCTCTTTCCCTGTTACTCTTTTGAAATATAATACAATTTGTAACACATGTAGTAAGAACGGGAACAATTGAAAACTAACTTACTCTATGCTATCTGAGATTTCCTTTCTTGAATTGGTAGACAATAGTCCTACCAAAGCTGACCGTGATAGCTTGCACATACTAGTTTTAGATAAAACTAAAAACACAAGATCAAATGTAGTATCAAAGTTACCTACAAGTCACTCCGTTCCACTAGTATTGTGTCTTACATTTTCTTAGTACCGCTCTTTATTGCCTGACCCTTGTATTTCACTATTGAAATAATATATTTATAGCTTGGCATAACATAAGATTAATTCTATTATTAATATCTGCCAAACCAATTTCTCACTCAGTATTCAAGTTAGTCATTCAGATCAGAATAAAAATTTAATCATAGGGTATCTGGCATGTCCTATTCTTTAAACCATGATGCCAAACCAGCCTGTTTTAGGTTATGATACAAAAATCTGATATCAAAACACCAAGAATTAATTAATGGTGGGAACACTAAAATTAATGAGGACAAATTATGCCACCCTTAGTGGACAGGCAACTCCAGACCTAAATCCCCAAACCTACATACTACTACAAGTAAGAGAATTGGTTAATTTCAGAATTTCCTAAACTTCTTCTATTTGGCGAATAGGATTCCTTATTAACTCGTTCAATCGGACCTCACGCTAGTCGTCTGAAATTCTTCTCTCGGATACATCGAAAACTGGCCAGAAAAAAAACAGACAAAAGCCAGACCTTACCAGCAAAGGCAACTCCAAAAGTCCTAGCCTGAGGTCCAATTGAACGAGTTAGTACGGTAAGCTAAATTTGGCTCACTAGGATATCCTATAGGCTATAGGGCAAGTAGCCTGCTTGGCAAAGTAAAAGCTTAGCCCACCAGTATGGAACAAAAGCCTATTCACGATAACAAATAGATATTCTCACGATAATAATAATTATGATATATAAAACCAACCCAATAGGTTATGCTATTCACGGCCCACTACGAATAATTGTACAGCCCCCATCCCATCTAAGCCGAGCTTGATTCAACCCAACCCACAAGACCCGATCGACACCCCCACAAAGTTAAAGACAGTTAAAAGGGTTACATATATATATATATATATAAAAGAAACGACCAGATGTGCCAGATCCCATTAGTGGGGACTTTTTTCCAGAACAGGATGGAAAAAGGAAGGAAAAAAAAGCCATGAGTGAAAGAAAGATGCAATAACACCGTATAAAACACCATTTTTTTGTGTAGTCGAAAACTAAAGTTGTTTTTAGAGGGAAAAGCGAAAATAAGAAAAGTGTAATGAATCAGTAGGTAAGGTAGGTAGGTATATATACGCTATCACGACGACGACGGTGATGGCAGAATGACAGTGGGTGACCGAAACCCTGACTAAAAAGATTATGTTATCAAAATAGAAATGTGACAAGAACAAAAGGGCCAAACATGATTTCAAACAAGAAACGAACGACGGGTAGAGGGCTGGGACATCCAAACTCGAAACTAATACTTGATTTCTTTTTTCTCCTGCGCTTGCGATATTAGCTTCAGATCGGGGCTACTATTGTTAGAGTTCAGCCCAAACAGTGCTATACCGAAGGCACTTTAAAAAGAAAATGAGAAAATGAAGCAAGCAATTTTCTGGATCAATCCCATCAACTCGTCCCCTTTCTATGAAAAAAAAACCCCCGACCTTACTCCCTTCACTGCTTAGTAACCATGAAACGTGTATGAGTAGTGATGCGGAGAGAAAATCGATTAGATGTACATTAATTTTTTGGAGGGATAAGTGTCTTCTCGTTGCTTGAGGATGATGAGATTTCTCGGATGTTATCGTTCGGATTCAATGACGGAGGAGCCAGAGTTCCATCCTGAGACTCCCCACGAGATGGGAGCCTTGTAGCGCCCTCCTCGTTGGGCTTCTCAATGGGTGACCAACCACCGATACTACCAGCCACAATAGAAGGCACCATAGCAGCTGCAGCGAAGGCCGAGTTTGACCTTGACCGTCTGCGGCGCTGGGAACTTGGAGAAGGTGGCGGAAGAGTGCCGTCCTCGGCGGCATGAATATCACCCTCAGATCCACCACGACGGAAGATGTGCGAGAAGCTCTGTTTCACATTTTGGCGGCTAAACTTGAGCTGGTTAAGGCGACCACCACGAACCATCTTGAGGAAGGCAAGCTCCTCACGAACGGCCTCGATTCCCTCGTTCCATTGGAAACGATCTTGGTTGCCGACATAGATGTTACCGTTCTCTTTTTTGCTCATCCAGTCGGGTAAGATTTTAGCGAAGACTTGATCCGGAACCAACCTGATGACCACGGCCACAGGAATTGAGATGGCTCCGAGAATAATTGAGATACCCCATTGGACGCCGTTCAGCTTTTTAACACCGAAAGCATCGCCACCAACGAAAACAATCATCACCTGTCCACCGACCATAACAACGTTGATACCAATGAAGAACCAATTATTCTGGACACCTTCAAAGATATTAAATTTGTTGTCAAGCCGGCGATTACTAAACAAATGTTAATACCATTTCAAGGGACAGAAAAAGAGGAACCTACTTATACTGATTGAAAATCTGCATCCATACGAAGGTGTTGAAGACCAACGTTTTGAGTTGCTTTGCCTCATTCGCAGTATTATAACCCAAAATGTTCTTGCCGGCGAAGTTGAGAACAAACGTAACAACAAGCTGATAGACAGCCTGGCCAAGAATCATCTTCCACATAGTAATAGTGATCAAGGGTGCCGACTTAGGATCCGGTTTGCGGTCAAGAATTGCACGAGTAGGGGGATCAGTAGCCAAAGCAAGTGCAGCAAAAGTATCCATGATAAGGTTGACCCAAAGAAGTTGAACAGCGTTCAAGACAGAACTCTCGTCACTAGAAGCAACAGCGGAAACGAAGGTTAGAAGCACGGCAGTGATATTGACAGTAAGTTGGAACTACCATTAAATGTCAGTTATCGCCACCTATTGGCATGAATCATGAAATCTCACCTGCAAGAACTTCTTGACAGCATCGTTGACAGCTCTTCCCCACATGATGGCCTTAACAATACTAGCAAAGTTGTCGTCCATAAGAATGATCGCGGAGGCCTCCTTCGCTACCTCGGTTCCAGCAATACCCATAGAGAAACCAACATCTGCCATTTTCAAAGCCGGACCATCGTTAGTTCCATCACCAGTCACCGCAACAGTCTCGCCAAGCTCCTTGAGTCTACGAACTAAAATTCTCTTATCTTCAGGGCTGGAACGAGCGAGTACTTGTAAACGAGGAATTATCTGGTCCATTTGCGACGTAGAGAGCTGTCGGAATTTAGGTCCCTCCATAACGATGCCACCAGTAGTATAAATTCCACATTCGGTAGCAATGGCCTTAGCAGTAATCAAGTTGTCACCAGTAACCATGCGAACAAAGACGCCTGCCTTCTGACACTCAGACACAGCATCCGCAACACCATCACGAAGCGGATCCTGAATACCAACGACGCTCAGGAAAACCATATCTCCAAAGACATCATCAAATTCAGCCTGAGATGGATCATCAACCACTGTTCGAGACTTCTCCGGGGGCCAGGAAGCGAAATCGCGGTAGATTAGGCCGATGGTACGAAGAGAGCGGTTGGCGTAGTTTGAGATAATCTGGTTCAGAGTCCTCGTGTTCTCCTCCGTGAGTTGTGATTCCAACACCTCCGACGCCGAAATGTCATTAACAATCCGAGTACACTTGGCCAAAAGAATCTCAGAGGCACCCTTGACGAACATACGATATTTGCCGCTAGGTAGTTTAATAACAGAACCCATACACTTTCTTCCGGAATCAAAGGGGATAAGTTGAACAATTTCAGAGTTAGAACGCTCCTCACTGACCGGCCCCATGCCCAAAAACTCTCGCGCAAATCCAAGCAAAGCAGTCTCGGTTTTGGATCCAATAAAAGTTACCTCGCCATTCTCCTCGCCCTCGAAAGCCGTAGAGTTGATAACAACCGACTGGCGCAGAAGATCCTTAACCAGGGGAGACAGCATAGAAACAAATTCGGTAATTGAAACATCCTCTCGAGAATCCGCAGCGACCAATTGTTCCTTCGAATCCCCCTTGATTGACGCCGTAGGGCTCTTGTCGCCAAAACGGGCAGCCGTCCCCAAAGTCCCTGCCACCACAGTCATCTTGTTCTGTGTAAGTGTACCAGTCTTATCGGAGCAAATTGTCGTTGCGTTTCCCATTGTCTCACAGGCACGTAGGACACGGACAAGATTGTTATCTCTCAGCATGCGAGTGGTTGCAAAGGCCAAGGCAAGTGTAACAGCAAGCGGAAGTCCCTCCGGCACAGCAACAACGACAACGGTGATTGCCGTAATGAGAATGCGCATGAAACTCTGACCCTTTTCAGATGGTGTATCATCACTGCCCCGAAGCTGAACCAGGAACTTGATTAAGAGAACTATAAACAGAAGTAACGCGGAGCTGAGACAGTTATTAGCATTTGGACGTATAGCGGGAATATTAACAATAACTCACGCTCCACCAAGCTTGGCAATCGCTTCAGCCAAGTTGTTAAGCTTCATTTGCAAAGGTGTAGCCTCAGTTTCCTCTCTCAGTGCCATCATGGTTTTGCCAAAACTGCTGTGAACACCAACATTTGTGACCATAAAGGTACCAATACCCTCAAGAATTTTGCTACCAGATATAATGAAGCAATCTGACTTGTGAACCCCAGGATCATTAGCCTCAATCTTGGCCATAACCTCATCGGCAGCAGTTTTCTTCATTTGATCCGATTCGCCAGTAGCAGAGGACTCGTCGGCCTTGATATTGTGGCCTGAGATAAAGATACCATCCGCGGGGATGAGATCACCAGGTTCCATATGACAAACGTCGCCAACAAGAAGGTCGTAAACAGAGACCTGCTGAGATCTGCCAGACCGTATAACTTTAACAACGCGATCTTCTTTCTACAAGTCATAAAACATCGTGTTAGTGGGATCTTACAAGACCTCTGGAGACATAAAAGGATTTTACCTTTTTATTCAACTTGACGAATTGCCTCTCTTTCTGGTAGTCATTTCCGGCTCCTACGACAACGACAATGATAATAGCCACCATAATAGCCACACCTTCTACCCAGTCAACCTTAGCACCTTCGCCCTTCTTATGTTGACCGCCAAATGTTTGGTACAGCCCCAAAGCTAGTGAAATTACAGCTGCGCCCGACAACAAGAGCAGCACTTTATCCATAAAGGCGATCCACATCAACTGAAAGATGTTCTTAGTTTTCTTTACGGGTAGTCGATTATCTTTGAAAACACGCTTTCTCTCTTTAAAAGCATCGCTCTTCAAATCCCCCGCATGCGCAGTTCCACTTGTGGTAGTCGGCGCGAGCGGGGCTTCCCTTGAACTATGCTCTCCACCATTCCCTGCCTGATGATTAACTGCTTGTTCAAATGTTACTCTTCCATCGAGCGATGTTTCGTCAAGACTTAAACCAGCTCTCCTGTCAGTCCGCAAGCCAATCTCCAACCCCCGAAGGCCACCCAATGCTTTCAGCGCCGCATGACTCTTTGGCATATATAACCTCCCCAGTTGGCCAGGAGTGAATGCAAAAGGATTATCCTCGACGATAAATTCGGGATCATCGGGCTTGTAGGGCCTAAGCGGGTCCTCATCCTCATGAGGCGATTTATCGGCCGTTGTTGTGCCCGAAATTACAGGTTGGCCCGGGACCAGGGTCACATCTCCCTCGGACGAAGGGGTCTCGATAGAGTTCCCGCGTGAACGAGTCCCAGGGACTGCTAGAAACCCGCCATCGCTCTGTACCTTCGTTGACTTGTTGTCACGCTGAAAATAGTAAATAGTCAACAGTTAGCAAGTGCAAAAACGTAATCAAAAAAATAAAGATAACAATTGCTTGTAGTCACATGTCAGCAGAGGTCGACTTACTGGACTATTATCAGTCATTGTCACAGATGGAGCTCTCTCACTGGCTGGTGCTGGTGGGCTGCCTTCTGATATTTGTGATGGATTAACTTCTTCCTGCACAGTTGACATCGGGGTAAAGTAGAGTTGAAGTTGCCTCCCGGGGGGTAGCCAGAGGGGGATAAGCCCGATAGAGAACTACACCAGCCACTGTGGGAGAGATGCTTTGCCCTAAACACAAAGAAAGAAGGAAAAAAGACAGAATTAGGGCGTGTGAACGGAAGGAAAGCAAAAAAAAAAAAAAAAAGAGCGCAATGGTCGAGTTGATTGCCCCGGCTGATTCTCGAATGTTTGTATGTCAGAAGTCAGTAGCCGTCAACAAACAAACCGACTTTTGTTTTTTGGGCCGCTTTGCCACAGAGAGCGTATCTGGAGTCAATCCCAAAACGCTAAGCACCTCAAAGCCCACCCAATGCTGAAAGTAGCGGGAGGAGGGAGAGCAGAGGGTATTATGGCAAATGTGTGTGCCTTTAGTGCCACCAACGACTCGGTCAAAGAACGACGTGTGGAACTGATATGTCGTGGCAGCAGTTGGTGAGCAAGAGAAGTCTCAAGTTGAGGAAACAATGGAAGTGATCCTTCGATGCAAGTCTCGTCTGCGAGTAATGTTGGCACAAAAAAAAAAGAAAGAAAAAAAAAAGGAACTGTTTTAAAAGGCACTCTCGGCCATAGAATCTTTTTTTTCTTCCAAACCTCACTCGCCCCTTCCCTACTGGTTCAATGGCAGTTTTCGAAAAGGAGCGTGGACTGGCAGCTGGTGTTGAGAAAGGGCAAGCATTTGTGGGGGGGGGGGACCTTTGGACTACAAGTACACGTACAGTAGGAGAAGAAGGCGTGTAGAATGCCCCAGGCGACTGCCCGTTCAAGAATTGTTCAAGAAGGATCTAAGGCCAAGAGTTCCCAAGCAAATTGAACTTGCACTGCCTCACTCAACTAAGAGGAGGGTATGCTCGCCATCTGGCATGGGAATTTCCCGGCACTCAATTTCAACGGCCGAAACACCCCTGGCGCCTCGCTTAATTCACCAAACTGGGTCGAGCTCAGAAGTCCAAGAAAAGCCTCTTAGGCTTCCAGATCTAATGCACCCCTAACAGATCTCAAAGAGGCAAGTAAAAAAAAAAAAAAAGGCTACTCTTGACAAAGAAACGGATGAAAAATAGAGAAAAAAACAGGAGCTCCATGACGACTCTATGAGATGTACTCGAGTATAATACAACACTTGAAGGTGTCCTGCATTCAATCCAATTGGCTTGGCTTCATCCGAATCGCAAGGACAAGGGTTTGGCGGAGCCTGCTCCGTCAACATTGCTTTTTCCGCTTGGCAAATGACGGGGCGTACCACACTTCCACAGTATGGAATTCACTAGGCATTCATTATTCATTACCGTGCTCGATGCTAGAACGACCTACCTCGCTCAGACACTATAACAATCATAAACAAGAC
The DNA here is from genome assembly GCA_003070745.1 of Tuber borchii. NCBI lineage: Eukaryota > Fungi > Ascomycota > Pezizomycetes > Pezizales > Tuberaceae > Tuber > Tuber borchii. The sequence goes on along the minus strand of NESQ01000029.1, from coordinate 274,934 downwards.
CTACCAGAAATGAGGGAAAAGAAATGAAGTGAAAAAAAGTGAACACTTCATCATCACAGAAGGGTTATTTACCGTACAGTGGAACAGGCTTGAGAACCATTCCTCAAGCCAAGAAACGAGAGATGTTCGCTTTGTGACCGCAAACATCTCGCGATCAACTACCGGTACTGTGTAATAGTACTCGTCAAGATCGAAAGGCGGCCGCCCCCCCGACCTTTACTTATGCACGAAACAACCGCTCCCCCGAGCGCGTAAGAATTGAACTTACTTCTCATCGCCCCCCAACACTATTCTACTTGATAGTGGTTCATAACGATATTTGACTTGTGAGCGATAGTTACCAACATGATTCTCCTATCGTGAAGGCTGCCAGAAGAGAGTAATTGCCATGTTACTCCTGGCGGCTGTGCCTCAGGGAGAGACTTTTGGTTTTGACGAGTGCAACAGCCAATGAGAATGCTGTGGAATTCTTCCCAAGGCATCGCACGCCATTCCTTAACCGTTATCGGCGTTTAATCAACCAATGGATAGATAGAACTTTCTCCTGGCACATATCAGTAATTCATTCCACTAATCTTATTTTCTATTCACTTTATTTATTATTTATTTATTTACATCCTCATTCACCTAGCAACAACCTTGATCATTTACACTTCCCTCACCCCGTCGCGCCACAAATTGATCACAAGTTAAAAGGGGTTAAGCAGACCAGGAAAGCACAGTAATACCGTATTATATGGACAGAAACCCACCACCAATCTCCTCCTCCCCAGCAGAATATTATTATTATTTTTTTCTCTTTTTCGAGGAACCTCACAGGGCAAAAATGCATCAGCTTATTTCAACAAGGCTCTTTGCCTTCCCCCCTCCGCCAAGGATTTCCTCATTTTCGCAAGTTTGTCCGTTTGTCACTTGAAGGAATCTTGCCTGTTTGTCCGCCTACTTACCCGATTGCAGAAGAAGAATTCAAGAACAATCCGCACATTGCTGGCCTAACACGTAGAAAGTCTACGGCATTCTACGGCACGGTACAGTACAGTGCTTACGGTTAGGACCCGAAGGGGGGAAGAGTGAAAAGGTAGTAATTGCCTGAATCGGACTTGCCCCGCAGGGGGGAATTACCAATTCAATTCAATTTTTTCTCCCCTTGCGCTGATGCTTTATTTTCTCTTGCTCAATCTCGTGATGCGAGTGAAGTGAAACCCAACGTTCAGCAAGTACAATGCCATGCATTGTATTGTGGTTGCAGCAAGCATCAGAGGGGTAACCGGGTCCAGTATAGTACTTACACCTCCCTTGTATTCCTCAAGAACGATACCTATCAGCACCAACAAAACAGTAAGAAACCAGAACAGTAAGAGCCCTTTGAATAGCATTTTTTCTCTCGGAATATCATAGCCCGTTTTTAACCAAATAGAAAGAGAATGCAGGCAAGGGATAATAAGTTTGCACTTGACAAACTTTTGCGAACAAGGACTATCATACACGATAATATAGAGCCCCAAAATGGTTTAGCTAAATTTTCCGAGCCATACTGGCACAATAATTATTATCTGTGCCCCTTCCTTCGGACGGACGGCAAGCGGGAAGATCGATCTAGAGCTGTTACCAGTACGGTACCGGTATCGCACTACAGTAACTATGATACCTGTTACAGGCATCAACCACCCGAATACAGGAAATTGAAACAAACGTATGGTCGATTATCCGTGCGCATCCGTCAGCGCAACCCTACAGTTACCGTATCATACAATCGCAAGATTCAAAGTCGAAGGTTCCCCGGTAGAGTGCAGCAGCTTGTTACCTACGTACGTATAGCAAATAACTACACAGTTTCCACTGGGGCGGGCGCAAGACGAAACAAACCCGGGCGGGTGACGAACAGGGGTTACCTTTATTCCACAGGCAAACAGCGACTCCGTCAAAGCAGGGTAACAAACAAAAACTTGCTTGTTACCGATCCCTATTCGTCAGTCATTCGTCCAGTGGAGAACTGTACGGGACAAGTATCGATCCCAACAGCACAGTGCAGTACCACGCTACAAGCATTCCTTCAATCAGTTCAATAACATTAACTATCCTACCTACCTACCAGTAACTCATCCAGACACTACAAGTAGAAATTCCCAAGTATCACAACCATATGTATGATATCGTACCTGAAAAAGCGGCGGCAACCTTCCCTTTTCCAAACAAACAAACTCCCCCCGAGGCTGAAAAATAAGGTTTCGGATCCGGCCTGCCAAGACATCATCATCATCATCATTCCCTCCCAGCTTTGCCCTTATCTTTTTTTTCTTTTTTTTACAAAATTCTAATAGAAGGCTTCAGAGCTAAGCTAACAGGCTCGATTCGATTTCCTCGTGCTGTTCTAGAAGACACGGGGAACATCACGAGGATGCAATTGTCGTGCTGTTCTTGTTTCAGGTTTTAGCCTAAGGCTGGCTAGCTAGCACACTCCGGTAGGGTACGGAAGGTCTAACTTAAGTATTATTGTTATTATTATTATTATTCAGATGCATTGTTTTCTTTCCTTTTCTTTTCTTCTTTTCTTTCGATATATTTAGATAGATGGCGAGAAGGCTACGGTCCAGTTTGTGAAAGTTATCATAGAATAGAATAATTGGGCGCACACTTTGTTTTAGCCCCTGCCATACCGGTATTTCATACCCATCCACCAACCCGACAACAACAGAAACATTTATATAAGGCCCTGTTTGGCATGCCACCGAATAAAAAAAAAAAGGCTCCGTTTTTCTGAAAACAGCGTATTTCCTAATACCCAAGGTAAGAGGTGTTAAAAGAGAATAATTAAATCATAGAGAGATAGCAGATACCCCCCCCACATATTCTGTGAAAAGGGGAAATCAATCAGAAACCAGACCATTAAGCAATAGCAGAAAGGAGTGATGTTGCGAAATACTGTGGGACAAAAGAAATTCCGAGAATAACTGGAAACAACCATGGTATTTTCGGCGTGCTAAAACAGGACCTAAAACAAAAAAAAAAAAAACTCCCATAACAATGAAGGCATACATAGCATGATATTTGCTACTGTATATATTACAACAATCACTTCATTATTGCATTACCTCACAGCCTCAATTTCACATGTTCCCCGTTTCATCCATTTATTCCAAAAAGCCAAAACACAGCGCATAGCTTCGACTTGGCCTGGCCGAGTGATATTTCGTGACACACCGTCCACCCAGACCAGGGGCCAGGGTAACCAATCACAACCTCCCCCACCAAAAATTGAGGCAGTGCAAACTGCTCAGCCAATCATGGGGGCACAACACTCCTCACGAATGGTCACTCGGCGAATGGGCGTTAGGGTAAATGTCCCCTGGGCTACCGTACGGCACCGGGAATTCAAAAAGGGTGCGACACACCTAGTCTAGATAGGGCGCTGGAAAAGCCCACCTCGAGGAGAAACGTGTCAATCCTCTGGCATCAGTATTATTTCGAAATATGGATGGGGAGGAGGGCCCTCCGGGGTTTGATTTCCCTCCCTCCCTCCCTCCCTTTCAAATGGAAACATGGGGTTCCGGTCGAGAAGACGATGGGGGTAATCTATATGGGAGGTATGATGTGATGGGCGATTTTAAACTTCGTGCAGAGGTGCTGACTTAGGACCAGATGAAAATCCACTGACATTGTACTAATCTAGGGGGCTAGAAATTATCTTACCCCCTGAGTTGGTGAATCTATGGATTTTGGAGTGCTTTTGCGGAGGGAGACCGGGCCTCTGCTCGTAGATGTCCTATGCTATGCGAGTACTAGGGTCTTCTGTGATGTATTTGGAACCACGTATCAAGTATGGTATTCCTCGATGGGGGCGTGCATGCGTGTGTGTGAGGCTCCGAAAATTTGGTATATTTAGGTTGGATGGGGCGGATTCATGTCTCATGATGATTGCGGGGATGGGTGGGGAAGGTTCCTGCATGGAGTTCTAGAGCTCAGTTAGTAGGGTAGATGGGTGGGTCAATGTGAAGTGAAGACAGCGGATTGTGCTTCGGACTAAGTCAGACCATGGACTTGTTTGTGATACTTTGCATTGTTCGATTGTTGTATGGTATTGTGTTTACTCTATACGATGGCAAGCGTGCGCAGAGACTGCACTACACCGAGAAATGTTCTTGAGGAGACGGACAGCTTTACAGCACCGTGTTGAAATATGATATCATGTATGCATGCACCCATGCATGGTAGGGATCGCGCTTGCACTGTTAAACACCCCTGGTCGTATTTTCGTATGCATAGCATAGCCCATAGTGATAAACGTTACCAATATATCCGTGCTGTAGGTGCGCACCCCGCAGTAGAAGGTATCAGTAGCCGTTCGCTCATTCATCGACATCTGAATCTTGATGCAACGTTGTCGCGACAAAATCTATTATGTAGGATATAGCTCTATCTATGTGTAATTTGTACGTATAGGGTGATATTATGTCTTCTTCGGCCTTCTATCACTCGCTTGTCCGCCCACTAGTTCACTCACTGTGCGAATCTCAAGCCCGAACTTCTTCTAATTTTCTGTCTGGGATGATTTTCTTGAGTGTCTGTTATGAATGGTATACGTCAGTTGAGCAATTCATCCGAATGTGTTATCTATCGTATGACAGCAGTTGGATAGAGATAACAGAGAACTCACCGCCGCCTGTCTCGGCTCAATCATAAGCGCACTAGCTTCTACAAGCACACTCGGCTCCTCGCCTTCCCCGACGAGAGTCTCGATCCTCCCCTCTACCCACGCCTTCCTCCCCTCAACTTTCACAGTCTTTGCTTTCAGGACGACATAGCTCCCCGCGGGACTCGGTTTGCGATAATTCACTGTCAAGCTGGCGGTCATTGCGATTTTGTTTGGCAAAGCCGCGAAGCAACACCTCGCAAGCCCCTCGTCTAGCATCGTTGCAAGCATACCTCCATGAATGTACCCCGGATGTCCGCATAGTTGCTCACCCAGGTAGAACACCTGCACTATGCTCTTTCCGCCGTCTTCTACGAATGTGAGTGGTGGGACTACGATCTTCCCTGGGCCTGCGAGAGTGCCTGCGGTGAAGGAGAGGTGTTTGTATTTATCCGCGATTTTCAGCGCCGGTCGGGTTTCGCTAAAGGCCGGGTTTGATCGTAAAGAGGTGACGAGTGGGTGGTTGGAGATATGGTTGTTTGCTTCTATCTCTTGGGGGTCTGTAGGCGTGTATACTTGCAGGGTCTCCTCATCTGTGAGGGCGATATATCCCTGTGCGGCCATTATGTAACTGTAGGCTGTGAGGATGGTTATAGTAATGCCTGAAAGGAGCCAGACACTGGGACGTATGAGTGTTGTTTCTTTAACTCTATCGGAGAACTTTTGGTCTACAACAAATTATTAGGTTGCCCTGATGTGGCTATCAGGGGGAATGAGCAAACTCACAGGATGATTTCTCAATAGGCTTAAAAGCTTTAGTAGTAGCAAGGCGTAACGTAGGAGTAGTAATGGCAATGGCAGTAGGAGAGTATCGTAGAGGTGAAATCAATGGCATAGAACTTCTAAGCACCCTGCCCACCAGAGCAGGAGATCTATTCAATATAACCATATCCTTTCCTTTCCTTTCCCCTTTTTGGGAAAACCACACCTGTACCAAAGTCAACGTCAACACCTTAGAGGCCGAGGTCTGACAAACGCGGCAGAACGGGTGAACTTTTTTTCCTTCGGTGATCGCAATTCCGCCGAGCTCGAGAAGAGTTTAGGAAAAAAGTTCCCAACAATCAAACAATGCCTGTCAGTTTTCCCGAACAGGAGAGGAAGAAGGAAAAAAAAAAAAAAAACCTCTAGAGTCTAGAAAACACGGCTGCAATCCAGGAGGGGATTCCTAGACCGTGGGGCTATGTGCGAGGGAAGGGAAGAAAGCAGATGCGGGATCAAAATGGCCTTTGCGGGAATAGGTTGAGGTGTCCCCGCGTCTGTTGGCTGAAAATGTGAGTTGCCTCGGTTCTTGCTGATCTTCTGCTAAATTTCGATACCGCCAAGACGCACTAGCAAGAATTGGCACTCCTTTGCACTTTCTATGCGCCTGTCGTAGCGAGCGAGTAATCAAAGCGCCGAACCGAGGATTTTTCGCATGGGGGAGATGGTGTTGAGGTGTTGTCCGCGCCTTTTACTTTCGCTCTCCGGCCCCGGTGTCGGAGGCGGAGAGGCGTCTTGCAGTAGAAACTCGTATTAAAGACAGGATCTGGTAAGTTTAACCAGGTTCGGATATGTTACCCAGAAGAGTTCCTTATGGGAGGTTTTCCCTCCCTAGAAGGAAGGTCTCCCACTTCTGCTCTTGTGTCTAAATGCACTTGTTACTCTGCGTTTCTACTGCACCTATGATATCCAACCGATTGTTTATTGGCCATGTTCTACTGGTACATCACGCAGGCACGGAACCCATGCTTCATGAAAAATGCTGCAGGGCGATTTCAAGCTCGGGGTGGCCGCAGCAAGATATCGACCACGTATGATAGGGCTTTGGTGAGAAGATATCGTTGGTGGAGTTGCCGTGGCTGCTGCACTTGACGTAGTCCATCGGAAACGAGTGATTGCCTGTGCGGATACAAGCATGGAGCTAGCCAACTGTCCGTCTTGTACTTGCATTATCTGCAATGTTGCCTTTCTGTGATACAGGAGAGTGTTGTCCTTGTTCTCCCTGTTACCCTTGGCTTTTTCTTTGGATATCGAGGGGCTAGGAGGGTGCCCACCTACTTGATATCCTGATAAGGTTTGCGTTTGGATAACTGATTGTCCCTGAGCGCCAAGCTAGAGAGTATGGTTGATGGCTCCATTCCCCCGGATGAATCATAGGGTATCACTCTGCCTTAAAGAGAGGCTATAGCGATAGGTATGAAATGGGGGCGAAACGTCATCAATAGTCAATCGATTGGGCACAACACTATTCCCATAGTTAGATTTTATCCCGACATGTATTTTTCCTAACTGCTAATTGTTGATTGTTGAATTTTATTAGTTTTTTAATGAAATTGAGAAACTGTGGGGGTTCATTGAAGATTTCTGTAAAGATAGCGTTGGGATGTGCTGGAGCACTGTACAGCGACGTCCGTCCGTAAAGTTCCCATACCCTTCTTTGTATGATACATCAAGAACAAGACTTCCTAACAGCAACAGAATAGCAAGGGCCTTTTAGACCCCTGTTTTCCGAAATGCCTAGGGATACTGTAAACCTTTACCACAATTTGTTTCATTGGATTGTGGAAAGAGGGGCTAGTAAAGCGTTTCTAAGAGCTCGTGGTACTTGGAAGGGTACAGGAACAGCTGTATGCGTACAGTAATTAAAAAAGCTCTCTGCGTTAGCACTCTAGCTCTAGCGAGACCTCGGACGAAATTTTCGATTCGAGGAATCGAGCAAGGTAAGCTCGAATCACAAAAAAACAAGACAATTAGAGTATAGACTAGTTCCATGCACAAGCTATATTCGCTATCGAGTCGCTATCAAACCGTAATACTGCTCTTCCATAGCTTAGCCTGGGGAGCTCGCCCAACCCACTCAGCCGCCGTGGCATAGTAGAGCCTAGAACTTTAAACCAATCACGAACACACCCTCCGGCGGAAAGGAGGAAATAACCCTCGACCCACCTTGTTATCCACACTTCATCTCAACCTCATCCAATCACTTTGTAGTTCTCGTGGTCTCTAGTAGAGATGCTAAATAGGGGTTCAGGCACAGAATTTAACCTGATAAATATCCCATTCAGTAACTCACGCGCACACTGGGCGCAGTTATAATATAGCAACTTGGACCATCCGTCCGTCCGCTTGTCCAGTAAAAATGTTGTATTAGCGTTCTCGAACCTCTGGAAGGAGAAGCAGCTGAAGCTTATGGAGTAGGCGGAAAAATCGCTTGAGGGATGAAGTCTTCTGTAGCCAATGGGAACATTATATGGGCTCACTGGGGAACGATTGGAGTTTTGGACAGTGGTTCGAAATGAAGGCGATTTGGCGTAGGGTACTAGTACTCGAGCATAGTTCTTGGGTATGATATCTACGGCATCTTGGAATTGGAGCTAATGTGTTAGCGTATGTTTTACTGCAAGGCCGGGGCACTAATGGATACTTTTGTCCCACCTCAGCTATAATAAGTTTCCGTGGGTAGTTCACCCCCCTAGCAAGTGAAATGCCACCTACCGTAAGTTAACCCCCAAAATTTCTTCACCGTTGTAGTCTGTTATTAGGCCTGCACCGCCTACACTGCTACACGCTACCCAAGGGCAATACCACACCGAAGCTCATCACATGAGTAAGACATCCACTACCGGTAGGATAGATGGCCCCTGCGTCAATCAGTTTAAATCGCCCGAGCGCAACGCCCTACCGGTACCACAAGGATACGTGAAATTCCTCGAAGAACCACAAACGGGATAACACGATGCATAATATTTCAAACACGGAGAATTCCTCTACCTGTGGTGGCCATCAACGACATAGCCCCCCGTTCCACGACACTTGTACTAACTTTACAAGTGTACAGCATTCGACGGATCCAGGATAGCCGAGTGTTGTGGCTGTGGCTATGCTATATGAAATCCGTCTTTGCTGCTGTATTTATTATAAACCTCCGACAAGCACACTCTCTCAGGTTCGCGCTAGGGGGCATGGGATTTTGCATGTTGTTCGTATATCCTTGTCTCGAGCCTGCTGTAATTAAGGCTCCAAGAAGGACGCTACTTCCGAAGTCATCTCGAGAAAATGTGGCCTTAGATGTAGGGTAGAAACTTATTGGTTGTGATAATAGTATGAGCTATGACTTAGCCGTCGGTGTGCAGTGTGCTCGTAATGTTAAGGCGTTTTTTAAAAGGACTAGCATTGCATAAGGCCAAAATTTGGCCCTTTTTCTCTTGGATCTTGGGAGCATGCAACAGCAGTTCTTTTTGAAAACGCTTCGACGCTACGAGTAATCATGAATTATGATACTTGGGGTATATATACCATAAGAGTTGGGATACTTGGACCTCACGCTAGGACGTCCAAAATTCCTCTCTTTGGATAATAGGGGGAATCACCCCAGAAGAAAATTGGGACAAGTAGGCTGGAAAAAAAGATACAGCAAACCTTACCGGGGGAGGAAGCTCTGGCGTCCTAGCCTGAGGTTCAGTAATTCTGCCGGTAGTTCTTACGGCACAGGACGGGAAGTGGGGGCTTACTTGAACTGCCTGATACTGGTACTAGTATTGCACTGGTCTATTCTCTACTAATCACTCCCTGTCGGGTACTAGACAGCTGTCTAACATATAAGTCGCTAGAGTGTAACAAACTTCCCTTGACTCGTAGCAGGCAAGAAGTGTCCAAAAACAGGGCTTCGCGAATACGGTCGCAGCCCTCTATTTCAGACGGCTAAATTCCGAAAAACTTGTCTGGTACAACAAGTGATCTGGGACAACAGGTTAGGTTTTGGCATAAAGAAATTTAGGACTCTCGGAGGTTCATACGGGACAGCAAGGTATCCGGATTATCGAGATCTGGGATAGCGGAGTGTGGCTGTGTGTTATGGAGGAGGTGTATAAAAGAATCCGCGAATATCTAAGCGTTAATATAAATCCACAACCCCTGTTTTATGCAGTCCTTGCCTGCTATGTGTACACAATAGGTCCTTGTTGAATACAGCCTGGCCCAGTAAAGAATAAGATAGAAACTCATAGGCTTATCTGCTTGTATCATATCATATCAAACCACTATCTCCCCATGTGCCAAATTATCTCCCGGGCAAGGCATTATTCTAGCACCGAAGATACGATTGCACCCTAAATCTTCACTGAGATATCCATCTCGGACTCCCTTGGGTTCTGGCTGGCATCATGGGCGGCCTAACATCCACCCAACCCGCAATCCGTTTGGCAAACTTCATCAGCAGAGCGGGCCAAACATTGTGTTTCTCAGCAATGTTGCACAACTGCACATGCTTGTGATGTTTACATTATGATAGGTTCGGTAGTTGCATTGACAACGGGATTGGGGATGAGAGTGCTTTGTGATAGGCTGTGTATGCGTCGAAGCTTTTTTTTTTGATGTGGTGGAGTGAGCTACTGTGTGGCTGGGTGCGGATGGCGACTACTATATGGATCAAGATATTTACTGACGTTAGGAGCGGAGGAGAAGGTGGGCTAGGTTTGGGTCCAGGGTGATCCTGATGTCATTCAAAGGCGTTGAGTGACATTAATCGACATGAGGGCGATGGGAGGGAGGGGCATTATGGGATATCGTGAGATTTACACGCCTGGCGTTAGGCTTGGCTTCTAAGTTAGGTAGACGAAATATAAATCAAAAAGGGATCAAAAAAAATCCAGGCGTATCACCAGCACAGCAAAGAGGCGCGCTCAACAGGCACACATATCCTCTGGTCCATTCCGTATCCTGTTTGTTGCGGCTCACCCCCAACAAACTCGAAAATCCTACTCTACCTCCTTAAACCAAACCACCAGCCCCGCCTTCCCAACGCCCACCCCTTCACTCCCAGGCGAGACTCTGAGCATCTTATTAAAATACCTGTCTACAACCCTCAACCCCGGCTTAATCCACCTGCCACCTTCCTCCTCTTGTTCGAACCTCACGTTCTTCTCTCCAAGGACCGGGAAGACGAAGAGTCTGTACTCGATTTCAGCTCTGGAACTCGGCAATAGCTGGACGAGGATCTGCTTAGGGCCCGAGAAGGCGAATGCTTCGTTGGCTTCCATCAGTACATTGAAGGTCAGGAAGTAGTTGGTTGGGTTTTCGAGGGTGTAGCGGACTATTAGTACGTTTGGGAGAAGTGGCTGGGTTAGGGTTGGGGATGGGTGGATCAGGGCGGCAAGGACACGGGGTTCAGATGGCGGGACGGGAAGGCGGGGGACTGGGAGGATGGTGGTATTTAGGGGGGTGGAGGGGAGGGAGTCGCGGCGCCACTGGAGGATTAGGGTTACGTCAATTGAGGCCGCGGATCGATCCTCCAGGGAACGTTTTTGGATGTCAAGAGTGAAGGGGAGTGGGGTGGGCTTTGCTTGGGGGAGGACTAAATGGAAGCGATTGCATTAGCATTTTATGGGAGGTAAAATCTGAGATGAAAGAAGAGGTGGAGAAAGGGGGAGGTTATACGTAATGATTCTTTGGGGTTTTCATCTGGTATCACTCGGCAGACTGCACCTTCTCCACCGCTTTCCACAGCATGGATTGGAAGCTCCCAGTTCTCAACTACCACTGCGCCTCCCCCAGTGGTGGATAGCGTAACTGTTAGACACCATCGCTGGATGATACCGAGAACCCTCTTTCCATTCTCCCATCCAGTGCCTTCTTCTAGGGAAAAGTAGTCTGGCCACGGGTCTGGATGTACTCGGGGAGAGAAGTCAAAGGCTGTGGAAAATGGGTTGACGATAGGAATTTCGGCCATAACGCTTTTGTGAATAGGGGTATCTGGATCAGAGACTAGATGGTAATGAGCCGTTATCTCAATTGCACAGTCGGCAGGTATTGATGGTGATGGGAAGCATATTGTGCACTTGGTTGGGGGTGCGGATGGAGAAAGTTTGCCCAGTGGATGTAGCGATGCTGTTGCTGGCTCTTCTACCCCATCAGATATCCAGGTTATTGACGGCACTATTTCTCTATGTTAGAGTCGCACGGGATGTTTGTGTTGTGTGTAACTCACGATCGTCATCCACTGGCCATCCGAGGATCCGCAGGCCTATATCAACTATAGCGTCTTCTTCTTCCCCGTTTTCAACCGCCAGCTCGATATTTACGATCTCGTTAACGTATAGCTCACCCTCAACCGTACTCCTGGCTGTAACTTCCATTTTCGGTGGCCTAGGCATGATGGTCAAGGTACCAGGCTCCTTAGCTCTAAGGGGTTTCTTCTTCAGGGGTCCGCCTTCCTCCCCAACCCACCAAACCCCGGTACCACCATTAGGTGCTGTGTGTATTAATTTCCTGGTTATTTGATGAACAGATCGTGTGGAGGGCGCATCGACTCTATCGTCATCGTCGTACTCTGTATCCAGCATAACCATGTAGTCTAATTCGAAACCCTCTGTATACATTACAAACGTTGCACATATGGCCTTGGCATCACCGGCTTCGCGAAGGATAGACGAGAACTCGTAGATTCTGGTTTCCCCCGGCGCGAGTGAGAGGTCTGTGTTTGCGACTAGGAAAGATTTGATGGATGTAGGGGAGGGGAGGGGCTCATCGAGAGAGTGATTCTGCTCTTGAACCTTCCCTTTAAGATTGATTTTATTTAGTTTCGAGTTTGGCCGTGGGGGAGATGGAGTATGCCGTAGAAGTATGGTTCGAAGATTTCCTTCATAGGAGATTTTCAACTCCGAGAAGGCTATTGGTGCTGCACTGGCATGAGCATCTGAGGATATGACTAACTGTGAAGTGATGGAGTCTCCAGCGTGGACATTTGGAGTTTCAAAAGAATATGACGCAGTAACTACAGGGAAGCACAATTAGCTTTGCGATATGTTGAGGTATTGTCATTTGGATAGGGAGCCTACGGAAGCTAACAACGTCGCCTCCACGGACCACCAGGGTAGGCTTGACCTTGACTGTTTCCACGCCTTCTAGAGATCGAGAAAGATCATATCTCCACCCTCTTCGCTCTTTGAAGACAGAACTACACATCAGCTCTAACTCGGCGATGACAACACTTCCACCTTCACCAGCGTTACGCCCGCACTGTACAATATTCCATAAAACATCTTCAAGAACATCCCACCATCCTTCTTTTCTATATATTCGCGCCACAGAACGTAAATCCTTCAGTGCTTCGCCCCAAAGATTTTGGTCCTGTGGCGCTTTGGCTATCTTCAGCTTCGCTATTTGAAGCGCGATCGAGTCTACCATCCGCTTTTGGTGGCGGGAATCAAATTCTCGTCTTGCTAAGGAAAGTAATGATAATTGGGAGGAATTGTGGTCGGTGGCGCTCTCTTCTTGTGGTGGTGGACAGAGATAGAGATCGTATGAATCGGCACTATCACTAATGGATATCCTTTTTGCTCTCCTCGCCCGTACAGACATAAACTCGGCAGCCTTGAGATAGTAAAACCCGGCGTGATGCAGCAGGTCCTGTGGGCCTATTCGCTCACTAACAGAAATCTGCTTCTCGGGTGGCGCATATATCACTGGAGGTTCCATGCCGTCGATGCCTACCCCAAGCATTGGCGCCCGAGGTGAGGCTGGAACAGATACATTGAAAACTGGAAAGTTTCCACTTTGTATTAGTTCACCAAGGCACTTGTTCCATCTACTCATCCACGCTGCGAACCCATAGGTTTCGGTTCCCCTCCCTTTACGATCTAACATATTTGTCATGTGCGCCACATGAGCGCTCCATCGGCGTTTGGCAGCGGTATATTGTTCGCCCCAGAGATGGCAACGAATTAGCCTTAGGATGGTGATATCTGCCAGAAGCCTGGCTTGTGTCCATCGGTCGCTCCAGGAGGTTGTTGTTTCAAAAACCTCTGTTAGTAGCTTCTCATATGCCGTCTCGTAGTTCCGCACTGCAGTATCCATTTCCTGCCGGAATTCTGCGAATATGCCCAATTTGAACTCATAACGGAGGTTCCATGCTTGCTGAGATAATGCCCTGGAGGAGGGTATCGTAGGTGGGGGCACAGAGCCCTTATTACGCTTACGCCGTGAGTGCTTAGATAAGTCACGATAGTACTCTATAGCAAGTGGGTATAATGTGCTCAGAAAATTGAGAGCAAACTGCTGCAGCTCTACCGCGGAGCTATTGGCAGGAACAAAGAAAAACGTAGCATTGGCGATTAGATTAGTAGACCGTTTAATATAACCTAGCCTATCATCAATCCGTGGCGATGATAGAATAGACTTATCGCTCATTAACACAACAGCAAACTTGCTTCTGTAGCCACTGCTTCGAGTTTCGTCACCACCTATTGATGTTGAGATTGTAGACCCTGCAGTAGGTGAGAAGTGCTTCTTTGCAGCATTGATGGAGGCGATAAGTTCGTTGTCTCTTAAGCTTTGTATATTCCCGTCATTGGACTCGGTGTAGAGCTCATGAAAGCAGACAAATACTGAAGGCAGTAGAAGTTGGTGCTTCCGAAGCCATAGATTTGAGATAACACCGTCAGGATATAGGGGAGAATCGGGAGAGAGTGGGGAGATGGGTGAATGTAGCGCTCGGGTTGGTGGGATTTCCGCTCCAGGTGCCAGATCTCCAGAAGTCGGCGGGGCAGCTTTACGGGGCGGTAAGGTGTAATTCTAGAAATATCTAATTAGGGCATGTCTCATAAGATCAACAAGAGAAATATCGAAGATTGCTCCACCCTTCCAACAGCTCGTATTCGGAATGCTGGGCTCTTTGCTAGCCGCTCGGCACGGCCCGCCCATACTCCAGACGAGGCATCCAATCTCTGGAAGTATTCGAGAAGCTGCACACCAGCACTAGTGGTAACAGGAGGCAGTTCTGAAGAAGCTTTGAATCCACCATCCTCGAGAAGAGGATACGTGGGAGTCTCGGTCTCGGGCTCGCCCAGACCAGAAAGCACTAGCAGCGGAGTCTCATGAGTGAGAAACTCGACAGGATAGGCGTCCATTATGGATGCTGTTGACAGGGCACAAGGAGGGAAGAGAGAGAGAGAATAACCAAGAGGATGGCCCCTTGATATTGAACGAACAACCCGACTTAGGGAATGGCGGTGGTCGGCAGGTTACGGTGATTGTCCGTCGACAGAGGAAGGGCTTGCCCTTGCGCCTCAAGCTACGGTACTTTTTATGGTCTGGTAATTTTAGGTGGGGGAAAGTGGAGACTGAGATGCTCTGCGCATAAGCGTTGACGGCAGAACGCAAGGGAGCCGCACACACACGTGCCCGCTGACTGTCTCACTCGTCTTTAGTTGTTTGTTAAATAATCCTCCCTTGTTGATAAACCAGCCTAGCCCAAACCACCAAACACGCAACACCCTTCGTACGGACAGACTTCATCCAGCCTTTTTCTATCTTGTCGCCCTGTTTATTTATCGCCTGAACAGCTTAAGCTTTAGTTATGGCAGCAGATAGACAATACCTCACTGAGACAATAGCGTTTGTTCACCTTCTTCCCTATGCTTCCTCTCTTTCGCGCACTGATAGATTCCAAAGGACTAACCCCTTCATCCTATAGGAACGTGAAAAAGGTTCTTGCAGCGCAGTCGGATGGTGTGTTTCTGCGCTTGAGCCCTATAAACCCTCGTGCTAGATATTGACTTTTTTAGGGTCTGAATCCGACGACTCGATAGCCTACACATCGAATCGCGGTCGCAAGCTTAAGCGCAAGGCCCGCTTCGTCCACGAAGGAGCATTGAACGATGCGAAAGGGCCGAGGGTCTATAAGAAGGTGTGCAGGCACTTCTATATAGTGAAGAATGGATGGGACTAACGGCGCGTTGCGGGGTGTGTTTAGGAGATTGAGTTTTACGGTAAACGGAGGAAGATAATTTACCAGAAGGAGCCTCTTCGGAAACGAAACGACGATTCGGAATCAGATGCTGAAGAGGATAGTGATGATGATACGACGAGTGTGTCCGATGATTTAGATCCTTATTCGGAGATCAGGATTGATAGTATTCTACCTCTCTTGTCGCATTATGCTTGCTCGGGTCCTAAGTTGAGTACTAACAAACAACTTCAGAAATTCTTGCACCATGCGAAAACGCTGCAGATTTACCATCGCATCCCTCCATGTCCCACATATATACTTCAAGAACGCTAAACGACCTCCTCCAACAATCGCTCACGAAACTATGCGAGGAACAAGCCCACACAACGAAGTTAAAGAATTTGCTTACAGTTTTCCTAGGCGACGACCCCTTTGTGAACTTAGAGAAGATGCAATGGCCGGACGAAGACTTTGCTGCAATAGCTCGGGAACGCAGCGATAACCTTCTCCGGGAGCTGGGAGGGCCATTATTGAGCGCTCGTGGGAGTATCTCGAATCCTACAACTACTGCCCTACCATCGGTGCCGGCACCATTACCTTCAGTACTCGCAGCACCAGCACCGGCCACATCAGCCACTGCAACCTCCCCATTAAAACCAACGACAAATGGCGACTTCCCTACCGCCCTACCTAAAGACCCTATACCCTCCGCTACCACCACTATTACAACCACCACCATCACAACAATAACAACTGGCTCCCCCGCCTCCTCCGAAAACCCCCCACCCCTCACGGCCACCACAACGGCTGAAGACATGGACCTGGACCCACCCCTGGCAGCCCCGCTAAAAACCGAACCCACCACCCCGCCCACCCCCCCGCCCCGGCGCATGACGACCCGCTCAACCCAAAACTCCCACCCCACCTCCCCCCCCCCAATCTCCCCACATCGCCTGCAAGAAATCGACCCCTGGTTCTTCCCGCCCACCTTCCGTGTCGACCCCGACTTTGGCCTTCCTGCGCCCGAAGCCGCCGAGACGCGGCACCTCCTCTCTTCCGCCGTCCAGCACCAGGATGAGTTCCTGCGCGGCCTGAATAAGGTCCGCGATGGCCTCCTGCGCGCCGAGAGATTCAGAAAGTACGTCTGGGGGTGGTGTAGAGCTATGGAGGGGACCAGGGAGTACCTCGCTGCGGGGGAGGAGGAGGAGGAGGAATAGAGGAAGGCGGCGTGGACGCGGAGGTGGAGGCTGGTGCTACCTTAAGCGATGGCGAGGATTACTATGATCCTGTCGTGTGGGGCCTTGAGGAACCCCTAGAAAAAGGTAAAGAGGAAGAGGAGGAGAATGGCGGGGAGGTGGTTAATGCTGGGAAGAAGACTAGGGGGAGGAGGACTGTGGGCAATTGATGTAATGATCGTGAGAGGGAGGTGCTTTTTCATACTCGTTTAGCTACTTTCTTTCTTGATATAGTTCGGTCTGGTTGGTTACTCTTTGTCGCTTCACCTCACTCCACTTCTTTTCTCCTTATTTCCACCGAGACTTTCATTTCTCTCCCAATACTTTGTTATTTCTCTAAGCTGTAGTATACTTTACCTATCTGTCTGTCTATCTGCCACTGCATTGCACCTTGTTGTGGAAAATAAAAACTTGGCAAACCCCGCGTGCGCCTGCCACACGGCATGAAAATGATCTCCATGCAGGAATCCTACCGTAAGCCACGATTTGGTAAGCGAGTGCCTGCGCTAGCACTTCCGTTAAGCTACAATGCCATACCGTGCCCGTGTAGGGGGCAGGCTAGGCCACAACACACCAGCGATCTACTATACGCAGGCAAGCGGAATTGGCTAGGGTATACTCGCCGTTTTGTCGGCGAGGAAGTCGAATGCAAGGTCACGACGAATATAGCGCAGAGAGAAAGATAGAAGGAAGAGATTAAAATGGATCAACTCCATGGCTAGACGGACCCTCTTGATACTTTAAGAGATTATCAATCATATTCGCTCGAATAACCTTCCTTCCCCTCTCCTACATCCTAAATGAATAAATAACTAACATACTGAGCAGAACCTCAACCAAATCATCTCCCATTTTGAAAACGGAGAGAGGGAAAAAGAGATAAAAGGCCTACGGCCAACCTCGAAACACCCCGCACCTCTCCAAATATTCAACACTCACGCATCTCGGATATTCAAGTAATTGGCGGCTGGGGACACGGTCCCAGGAGGTACCAAAGACTGGCCATAATGGTATTGCGCAAATTTCCTATTTTGTCAGGTTAGCTCCTTGAACGAACAAGGGATAAAGGAGGAGGAAGGAGGGAGAACGGAGAGAGGGGAGAACAAACATTGGAAGAACATGTACGCTCGCATTTATACCATCCCGACCAATCCAGCCATAGCATTAGTGCTTCAAGGTCCTCTCTCCATTTGAATATGTGATGGTGGTGGCTGCCGTGCTCGTCGTCGCTCTCATCTTCATCGTCCTGAGCGGTGGTGAGAGTAGGATGCTCTACTATCTCAGTATATATTCCGAAAGACAATTTGCAAATTCTCGATAGTACGCCTTCCACCGAGTCTGCCAGGAGTTTTTCTGATACGCCTAGATGGGTGGTGTTTAGCCTCCCGGTATACTCCTTTACACATCTCGTCTCAGCTTCTTCAACGTTGGAGCCAATTTCGTAGAATGGCATTATGAGTGCATGTGAAAGCGCACGGAGTTTTCGGTAAAGTTTGGATGGAGGCACGTGGAAGCGGGGTATGTTCAGCAAAGTGCGGAGTTCAAGTAAGCGGGTCAGGTATCTTCTTGCGATGCTATTGGAGACTTCTTGCCAGTCAGTGCCAGAGCAGTAAAGGTCCTTATTCGAAAGGTTATCTTCTATTTGCTTCTTTATCTCTTCTGCTTGGGAGTGAGTGATGTTTAGTAGGCGGTGACTGCGCTTTGCGTTGAGAGTGCCCGGCGGAGTTAGGCCTGGTATCGGGACGCTATAAAATGTTGTCATTCTACAGGTGTCAAGTTTAACCCGGGCTTCGGAGGTGCCAAAGTTCTAGAATATAACAATTCCATTAGCATAAACCGAAGAAGAGTGAAATATGAGTATTCCCACCCATGAAGCACTTCGCATCCATTCCCAAAAAACCTCGTTTGCATACTTAGACAATTGATGCCGGGATGGTGGGTAGTATGGATGGTATGGGTGGCCTGGGTGGCCGTCCCCGGGTTCTCCGGGCTTTCCGTGCTTGGGCGGTGGGCGACCCCACCTAGGCGGGTGATGGTGGCCTCTCTCGTATGGAGGCCACTCACGTCTGTGCAGATGGAATTCCGGTCGTCCCCCACAATGACCTCTGCCTGGGGGGTGGTGATGTCCGCATCCAGGTGGTCCATGATGGGGGTGATGTCTGGGTGGCCCGTGATGCCCTCTTCCGGGGGGGTGGTCTCCCCTGGGCGGTGGATGGTCTGGTGGTTGGTGAGGATGATTCCTTTCCGGAGGCTCATGTCCTCGTTTAGGAGATCGGCCATTGCCAGGCCACCACGATGGACGCCACTTATGTTTTCTGCGGTCATCAAGATGTTCAGAACAATCATCATGCCTAATTCTTTCATGTGGGGGATGTTCAGGATATCCGTCATGCTCTCCGCATGGCTGGTGACCATCCGGCATGTCGTTGTGTTCATTTCTAGGAGGCTCAGGAATCTTCGGAGGTTCGGGGCGCTTCGGAGGCTCAGGAAACTTAGGGGGCTCGGGGAGCTTGGGAGGTTCGGGATGCCTCGTGGGCTCAGGGAACTTGGAAAGTTTAGGATGCTTTGGGGGCGTCGGGTATGTGGGGGGCTTCGGGTGGTGGGGAGGCTTTGGATGGTGGGGAGGCTTCGGGTGCCCAGGACGCCCATGCCCGGGACAATGTGGATGTCTCCACCTTGGCGGCCACCAACTTGGCGGCCACCACCATCTCCATTTTCTATGTCCATGTCCAGGAGGATGCCCATGACAAGGAGGATGCCCATGCCCCGGTTTTTTGTCCTCCCCCTTTGGTTCCTCTCTTGTCACATTCAGCCTTGAAACCAACTCCAATCCCACCCCAAAATCACACCAAAGAACCTCACTACACTCGTTAGCAAACTCCTCAATAGGCTTCTGTAAAGGATTGGCTCAAACTCACAAGCCAGAATTCATCCGCACAAACCCTTCAACCCCGAACTTACCCCCCCACTCGCACAGCTCCTTCGCCCTTGTATAATCGTATCCCCCCGGACCCCTCTTGCCATCATCATCATCACCGCTGTCATCCTGAAGCTGAGCATCCCAAGTATAGACTTTTCCATGCAAAATCACGTCCTGAGAATCGGTCCCGCCAGAAACCAGCACCGCGCTTCCGCCGTCAAAATATAGAATCTTCGATTCCTTCGTTGTGGAGTAAGTGTTTAGAAATAATTGCTTTGTGCGATGTGCGAAGATTCCGTATGACATTTCACTATCTCAAAATTAATTACATGCAGACTGGAAGGGGGAGGGGGCGGGGAAGGGTGACAAACGAATCAAAAGCCAGCCATTCCCGGTTTGGCGGGGCATCTCCATCCCGGCGTGCGTGGTATAGCAATGTCTGTGGATGGATGACTCCAGGTACGACGGAGAATCCAGTCGGAGCGTATACATTTGCCCATTGCGAAAGGAGACCCTGTAAAGATGTGAATATGAAGGTGGAGGTATCTTCCTCGAGGGTGGTGTTTGTTTCTGTATGTCCGGTGAGGGGGAATTGCTCTGCTGCGGTGCAGAGGCCCAGGAGCGGGGGTATTAGGAGGATTGGTTTTGGGAGTAACATTGCTGCTACTGTACCGCAAATTTCTCTGGCAGAGCAGAGGGGTAGAGGAAAAAGTGCAAAAGGAGGAGAAATAGCAGGAGGAAAAGTAATACTTCGACTCTGACTTCACTGTATTTTAATGCCCCATACAACCCATGATCCAACACACGTATGGTGAAGACCCCAAGGCCGCGCGGACACGACCGCCATCCAATGAGGATTGCTTGATACTTAAAGAGGGGGTAGTATTTTTTGCGTATGGATGGACCACTCAAGGTTTGTTCCCAAATCCCTGCTTGGCCCAATAAGTGTTTCTAAGAATTGGTTGGGGATTGCCAATGCCGCGCGTATGGTGGTACAGTACACGTCCCCAGCATGTACGGAACGAACACAGGGGGGATCCTGGGGTGGAATTTAGTATGGCCGCTCAGGTGCGCACAGACAATCCACCATACAAAATTCTGCTTCCAGGATCCCCCCTGTGTTCGTTCCGTACATGCTGGGGACTTGTACTGGCAGGCATCGATCAAGGAGTCCTAATATGCGGGGGTGGAGCCTCCGGCAACGAGACAATGCGTATCTACCGGTACCGGTACGTAAGTTATCCGTTACCGTGCTTTTGTTCATGGACTAGGACGACTACCGTATTGGGATTACAAGTACTCGCAGCCCAAGTTCTCTATTAAAGTCGTCTCCACCAATGGCGAGCGAAGATGGTGGGCAAGTCATGCTTGATCACTCGTGGCTATGCCGCGTCAGCTATTGGAGGTCGCACAGAAGAGGTCGGAGTTGAAGTGTAAAGTAATGGGACTTGAGAATGAAAGAAAGAGAGAGATAGACACTATCTTGCTTGTTCGCCTATAGACGCGCCTGAGATTGCGGTACTTATAGCAATCTGTACTATGAACATACATCGATATGACTCTAGTCATTTCCTCATTCCTCATGTCCCAAGTAGTCTGGCCATAGGCCGAACATGTCCGTACCACATATCACACTGAAGTCATACTTCCGACATCAGCCTTGCGAATTTGCATGGTTGGCAATAGTATGGCAGCTCGCCCTGAATCTGGCGAATAGAGGTCGTGAATTGTATGGGAGGGGGGCTTGGGCGAGGGGAATTGGCCAATTGGGGGGGGTATTCTAGCTACTTTGGGGATCGAGAAGCATTCGGATCGGACAGAGTGCGCATTTGCGGTGGGGGGATCGATTGCCTCGTATCAAGTTTTATGGTGTGAAATGCTGTGAGAGTCCTGCCTTAAAAATGTTCTGGGGGGCGTTCCCCCTTGGCGACTGCTACCATATGGTCAATGGAGTTGGTGGCAATGTGTCTGGAAGCTAGTTGCGTGCGTCAGGTCCTACACAACCGTAATAGACAGTGTGGTGTCAGTTCTTTAGGTACGTTCGCATCTGGTATTACAGTGCTTGAACTCTAGTCTGAGTAGGTGTGGACCGGGAGATTGTGTCACTGCGCGGCGCTGTCCTAATAAGTGGGCTGCAACTGGATTTTAATATTCGCTGGTATTGCTCGAGCGATTGAATGTCTACTACAAGTATCTCTTTATAGTAAGGGTTGCGCACTGCACAGCTGCTAGTAAAAAATCTTAGGAAGTTGGCATTGGAATGGAGTATTTATAAATACCCAATTCATTGAATCTACGGTAAGAGTCTCCCCTTTCTCTCCGCACTTTCTTTCTAGAAGCTCTATACCTCTTAGTCTCACATCTTGCAGTAGACCGATGATAGGTAATTTCCTCATCCGGCGTACTGTAGAATAGTGCAGGGTCGATGGTTAAATCATAGTTTTACCAGTGTCATACCGCGAAATGTAGTCTAGACTCTATTGTATCTGTTTGCATAGTGCAATGCTTGAGGATGAGAAAAATTGTCCTGCTAGATTAATTGGCATTTTGCGGATATTGGGCCTGAGGGTGATATTTTACAGGATAGATTCAGGTAAACTCGATGGTGCTACCTGCCTGGGGCAGCGGGATAGGTTCTGGTTGGGGCGAGCGAGTGAAGGAAGGGGGGAAGGATAATTAGGACAGTATAATTGCCCGCATAGGATTATAGACTACAATAACAGACTGGTTGTCGAGCAAAAGAGGTAGTGGGAGGCGCGAATGAACTATCTTTCTATTCAGGTTATCACGATATCTCCTCCTAGCTAACTTGGAGGTTATTACTCGCTACCCTCTCGTGCTCAACACCCCATTGTCCAGCCTACAGCACTTGTTAACCCAGAAAACAATGTGTACCATTATCCGCTTTACAACAAGAGTAACTGTCGATGAACTCTACCATTACAGAACCGTTGCTCTACGTTCCTTTTTCTATACCCTATACACTCGGGTAAGGGTCGTTAGATATGTACCGCTGTTGCGGGGCTGTACTGTACTGCGATTTCCTCAGCCAGTAGGAACAGTCTACCACGAACGTGCTGGGAGCCATCCTCGAGCAGTTTGTTAGTAGAGCGGAAATCCCCGACCACGTATGAGAGGCTTTTCGGAAGTAGATTTTGGGGGGAACCGAGATGTACGACTCCTTGGTTTTGTAAGAATATCGGAGAAGACTATTGCGTTGGTGCCACAAGTTTTCATCTATGTCGATGCTCTAAGTGAATCTCTTCCGAAGAATCGACTAGGCATTCTTAAGTCACGGCGAGATATTATTTGCGAGTCTCTAAGTACCCGGACAAACCTGACTGGGAGCTCTATGTCTGCGATGCCTGTCCGTCCTTGCGGGGGTGATATTGAAGGATATCTAGAGGTGAAGTTGGATGGCGGCACCGAGCCTAGCCCAATGGGGGATATTTTGCGGGCAGGCATCGTGAGGACAATTCCTGGGAAAAGTGGGTACATTCCTAGTCCTGATAAAAGCATGGGTTACTTGCTAACAATAGAGTCACGGCGCCCCATCTTAGGGCCTCGTGAAATGTTTTTTACCAGTACCTTCAATCCTTCTGGAATTGTTTCAAATCGGAATTCGAATTAAAGATGTCTTGTAGATAATATATTAGTATAAAAAACTTATTCTACAGAAAAATAATTATTACATTAATAATATTATTACAACTATTTACATGATATGGTGATGTTTCTACAAAGCAACTGCTGTGTTAGGGCTTTATCTGAAATGGAAGGTACCATTGCCGAACAGCCATTGGGTTCCTCCATTTTGGAATGGAAGGGAAACGGTCGTTTGTATGTAAAAACGAAATGGGCCCAGCGCAACGGAACAGGGCCTTACCGAACAAACATGATGCGTCTGTAAGTTTCCTATCGAAGCGGAAGGGGCCTAGTCCCATATCCACACATATCGACTCACTAACGGAGCTCTTCTGACTGAACCCTCTGGATTACACCACCCCCATACTAAAAGAATACACAGGATTCAACACCCCGGGTAAATCTCTCTACCTTGTCCCTCTACTTCTCTGACAACATTATCTATATTGCCTTTTCCCCTCTACATCTTCCCCACCCCCCACCCCACTCCCTTTTCACCCCTTTGTCCGTTGGCGACTTGATCATCACAATCATCAGTATAGATACACCGACTAGAACAGCGGAGGGATAATGTTCCGTGGCTCAAATGTATGCATCATGGAGTATACTCCCGGCGGCGCACAGGAGTGAGTGAGTGAGTGAGTGAGTGAAGGAGTATGAGCCAGCGAATAAGGCCAATTTACGAAGTATAGGATGCTTCCTTCAAAAACAATAGTCCATACTGTCGGTCATTAAAAACCATATCCATTGATTCCCTTTGACACGGCACGCAGTCGTACACTCAGGGAGATTCCCCCCCCCTACTTACTCTCGCCTATATCCTAAAATCACGCATTGTCACTCGTGATGCGCTCAGTAGCTAGAATCTACTGACAGAGACTGTCCATCGTGCCCTAGGATAAAGCGGGGATTCCAGAGCGTAGCGAGTCTTTTGATAGAGTAGAGCGGGTTTGATGTGTAGAGTAAGTTATGTTAATCTCCTGCTCCCGCTAGTGCCTTACTTTATTAAATAGACTATAATATAAAGTCAAGGTCAAAATCCAGTAATAAATGGCACACATTCCAAGATTCCACTCACGTGCGCAAACTAATATGGAGAAAGGAGGGGAGGGAAAAAGCGCACATTTTGGTTAATCGAAAACTAACTCCCGCAGTTAGATTTCTTGTTAGAGAAACGTTGCCATACAATTTCCTCTTTTTACCCATCTCTCCGTCCACCCATCCAGGAACTGAGCGAAGCGACAAACCAAACAGAAAAATTGAGGTGAAAATGAAAGAGACATGGGGATAAAACTACTTGAAATTAGATGAAAGGTAAAAAAGAAAAAAAATGTTGAAATTAAAGCTAAGAGAGCGCCCAAGAGAGCAAAGGGGAGGGGGGAGAAAATTGGGAGACATCGTAAGTAGAAAGAGGGAGATAGTGAAGTCTAATCATCAAACTCCTCGCACCCAGCAAAGTTAGTTTTCGCAATACGTTCGGCCTCCTTTTTCTCAACTTTGGTTCTAATATCCGCAATGAACCTAACAAGCTCCTGGATCCTTGTAATGCACTCCTTGAACCCGTCACCCTTCCACGGATCTGCGTGAAAAGCATTGGTTCTGGTGAAATCGGGATGCTCGAATCCGCCGACTTTGGAACTCTTGAAAAAGCTGTCAACGTTGGGGTTCCATGGGCCGCAAACTCCAACACCTAGACCTCTCTGATGAGCCATGGTAGTGACCCACTCCGAATTTGAGAAGCTGGCACCCCAGCGTGTGTCGGGGATCGTCCCGAGGCCGTTCCAGGAGTTTTGAACACCATCAGGATACGCAGACCTGATTTCGTCGGTATCGAAATGTTCATACTTTGTTATATCGAATTGATAAGTGGTCCCTTTGATCCAAAACTGATGCTTAGTCTTGAGGGTAAGAGCCTCGACCGTCATCCCAGGGAGATTAACATAGCTAACTCTAGGAACCAATCTTCTACGATCAGGGGCGCCGCCGACGGGCTGGCCCACAGGATCAAGCACATCAGGTATTTCTTCGATGCGTATCTTTCTCACAAATTCGGAGAATATGGGATAGATGTCAGTGTCACGGGTCAGGCTATGTGTGAGAAGTTGGAATTGCCAAGCAAGATCATTTTCGAGATCCATGACCTTGAGATCGAATGGCCCTCTTTGCTTGGTGGAATGATCACCAGCCTTGATGGGACCTCCTGCCCCAGGCGCAAGCTGTATCCATGTTCTTGTGCCCACTTTATATAGATTTCCGGCCGAATTCGCAACGCCTATTGGATGAACTCCAGGGATCTTCTCAAACTTCACCTCCAGGCGGAGGTCATTAGTACACTTTTTGTCGTCATGTGTCCTGCAAATCAGTGTAGCATGGTACGCTGGTTCCATATTAGTTTCATGGGGATGCAAGCCAGCGGGTGCGCCATTGGTAATATTTGTATCGTAGGCATTATCTCCGAACATGAAGTCACTAGTATTGGTGGGCTGAAATAAGTCATGCCTAACAAAGCATTCGTGAATGAGCTCCTTCGCTACATTCTCGCCACCAATGCTAAAGTAAATCAGTAACTGTGCTCGGGGTGGCTCTGCTTAGGTGATCACTTACTGTCTGATAAGCTCTCCAGCTGCCTGTGGATTCTTAGCCATCTCACAAAACTCGAGAAGCTCAAATTCTTGACCACGCTCCGGCGCCTTGTAGCTGAATAGCATCAACGACCCGAAATGGACTTTCATAGTGGAATGCCCTCTGTAGTACAAAAGGTCACTGAGTCCCTGCTGAACCACCTTCTTTAGATAAATGTAGTTTGCCTTCTCAAGTTTGGCCCTTTTCGTTTTCCACATTTCCAGCCATCCCGCCTTAGGAGGGATCGTCGAAAGACGAACCATCGGCCCGAGGTTTGTCTTTAGACGCTTGATGGTCACCTGACGATCTGTAAAGTCGTGCTCCATTATCAATTTTACAGTTGCTCCTCTAGGGTTAGAGCTTGGGGGATGGACAAGCATCTTCCTGTTGGGTTTCCTATTTCTTGCTGCCACTTCACAAAACACACCGAACATGCGCTCAAGGCCAGCGTTCACAAGCGCTTCATCCTCGCCCGCAACATGAAAGATGCCCTCAGCGCGGGACATGGTAATGTAGACCTTATTTTCGTATCTAATATCATCAAGGGCTTCGAAGCTGGTTCCCAGGGTTTGTTGAGGGTCAATTTCTTTTGCTGGCCAAACAAAAACTCCATTGAACGGGAGGGGCTTGTCAGCAGGTGGCTGTTGCCGATACTTTTTACGTAGCATCGCATCGTTCGCTTGTCGGTCAAGCCATTTTTGCTTGCGTTCGCTTGGGGCCGCTTTGACCTTTTCCCAATTACCACCTGCACGACGAGTCTCAGTCTCTAACTCATGCATAATATGTTGCATCAAGGCATTAAGGTCGTGCTTCGCCGCTTCGACTTGTTCTTTCGTTCCCCATATTCCAATTCGCTACACTTAAAGTTAACAAGAAGCTTAGGCCTGAACTAACGATAGGATCACTTACAGGATCATCTGAGCTCTCTGGAACTGATAGATGGGTATTAGTTTTTATGGCTATATAGGCAAGATGATTGTTTCTAAGCCCGAAGAACGACTCGTCAAATTGTGTAGGGCGCCGGACGGGGAGACTCATATAATCTATCCACAACATTAATGATTAGCTGGTCAAACATTGCTCAATAGGGAATATGGCTGGAGAGTAACACCATCAGCAGGATCTCCATCTCTGGCCCGTTTATCGTTTGTCGAATCTCTCACAAAGCCATCTAGGCTAGCAACAAACTCCGCAGGGTCTGAGCCACGACCCTCACCTACGCCACCCTGCTCTTGAAACACATTCGAGAGAGCAGGGACCCCAAACATAGACTGCCCGATCACTGCTGGTCCATCGCCTTTGTAGTATCCACCCTTGTAACTCCTGCGATTTTTCGTGACGAACGGGCGCTCACTGGCCGAAGGACCGTCCGGCTGCGAACGCGGTCCTTTGTACTTGACCTCTAAACCAGAGGGGCTTTTGGGATCGGTGTAATATCTAGAATCCTGGGATAAATGGTTCTTCTGTGGTTTGCTAGCGGTGCTATTGGACGCAAGGCGACTGGAGGAGTCTGTGAGTTGGATTTCACCATTGGCCGGATGAGGAGAATGCGAGCTTGTATCCGCCGGGAGAGTAACTAGATCAGGAATTGGTTGTAGTGTTTGAGATTTACTTTTAGCACCTCTTCTCTTCACGGATCTAGGCGCACGTGGGGGTTCCCGAGGAGAGGGGGTATCATCGTCGTCCCAACCCTGGGCATTGAGTAATTCGTAATCCATTGGGACTTTAAGACTAGAGGGTTTGGCGCTGTCTAGAGTAAGTAAAATGGGTTTCTAAAGTGGAAGGGTAGTAACAAATTGGGAGTAGCGAGTAAAGTGAGGTGGTGAGAAAGAAGAGAAATTTTCAATTGAAGGAAGGAATGGCCCAGTCAGGCTGAGAAAGAGATGAGGCAGTTCCCCCGCAGCATACGTTGTTTGCGTGGAGAGAGAGCAGGGTGGTTGCTGGATGGTGGATGCTTGGTGGTGGGATTTCTTCAGGTGGATGGTTACCTCTGGCGGGGAAGGTGGGCCTGACTGTAGGTCCATCGCTTGTCGCCCAACCAGCAACCGCATCATTTGCTATCTTGTGCGCACAGACCAGCCCGCGCAAAGCAACGGCAACCCTGAGAAACCCTCTCGTCGCCACGAGGAATAAATCGCGTGTTCCTCAGCACCTAGAACAATTTACCTTCTCGAATACTGTAGACGGACCTCTCGTCCCCAATGGCTGAACCAGTTATTGACGAAGCTCTCCGTGAGGTATGTATCACTCCTACCTCCCTCATACTTAACTTTACTGTCCGTCTCACTGAAATATTACAGAGGCTCAAGTCAGCTCTCTGGTTCTCCATCGGTAAAATTGTCGACGAGGAGATCCTTCAGCTTAATGTCAATGCAACTCCTCAATTCATTGGAGCTCTGACTGAGATGGTCTGGGCGCAATTAGGTGGGCTATCATAATATCTCTGAATCCAGATCCACTAATAGGATTTTCGGGCTAGAGAACATTAGTCGAGATCTCGAGTCGTTCGCCAGGTAGGTCGACTACCCGCTTCCTCGCCTCCTCACCTTTCACTATTGTATTCACTCAGACCAATTCTAATCCATTTATCAGGCATGCCGGGCGCTCCACTGTTAATACCGACGATGTTCTGCTGCTTGCTCGAAGAAACGAAGGACTGGGAGAGCTTTTGAAGGCCTTCGTTGATGAAGAAAATGCCGGGAAGCTAGCGGATAAAGGCAAGGGGAAGGGAAAGGGGGTTGCAAAAAAGTGACTGGTTGTGTGACCCTTTGTAATTGGGGAATATTGGTGTCAACATTTAATGGGAGGAATTAAGATACTTTCCCTTTACCATGATGCCACCATTACAACTGGATACATTGGTGGTCTTCGTGCAAGTATCAGCACATAGACTACCGTACGGTATTACTCGAGAGTCTATCTATCAGTCATATGGATTTGCTATTCTACAGTGACATAGTCCACAAATGCAAACCTTTTTTTCCCCTTTCCTTGTTTTGATTCGGCGAGCTAGTCAGAGCCTTTCCCTATTCAACTAACGGTCCCCGATCAGGACAGGAGCTCGCGAACATCCAAATACACAGTCCCCGTCGATTGACTGGTAGTTAATTCCATATATTTTATCCTCTTGTAGGCTAGGATGACCAAGGCTCGAGCAGTCAGTGTAAATAATAGCGAATTGTGTGCTGGTATCTGGGTGAGTACGGTACGGTATCGTATCTAGGTACCCCGTGAACGTAAAGTGCCTGTACGGTGCTAATTACCGGTTTGGCGATTGAACTGTTTCCATCATGAACCTAGTCAAAGATCCCCAACCGCCAAGTCTGACGTACTAGGGGGGGGTCAAAAAGGTCGGAAAAAAAGATCGGCAGGGTCAGGCGGGGTCGTTGGGGGACTGGTTGCTTCAATGGAAAAATTCTTGTCTTGCAGAAAGCCAGAGACCCGGATTGAAGGTATTGGTGTCTGGCACCTGCTACATGACCACATCGATGGTAGGTTGCTGATATGTGGTTCAATATATTCATTTATTTGAGTCTCTTAAAAGGACTACTAGTATTCCAAAAGCCTTGCTTCCCTTTCCCCTTCTGGCCTTGATCTTTCCCTTTACACTCTCAATAGGATTTCCAGGTACATTGACAATCACTCTGTTAAACTGCTCAGGTTTAATGGCATCATGTAACAGTCTTCCCCTTTCCGCCCACCCTCGCTGATCAACTCTTCTAATCCTTGTCTCGCCACCTAAAGTTTTCCGACCTTTTTGACCCACCCCCAGTACAGTCGACACGCATTGCAGCACAATCTACACCCATTCGTAACCTTAGAATCATATAAACAAGGAAACCTTCATCCCCAGATTTCCTTTCTTAATTATAATATTTAAGACGCCGGACGGAGGCCGCCCCTTGAGTTACTCTTTCCACTCCAAGCACCCCGCCTCGAACCCCAATTCATCTAACAACAAAACCCCAATACTATCAAACATGGCATCTACAGAAACCTGTCAACTCAACGAGGCGCACCCTCCCAAAGAACGTTCCATAGAAGTTTTTTCGGCCGTCCTTCCAGAAATAAAATCTCAACTTCTTTCTCTGCGTCATTTACATCCTCCTGCATACTTTGATGCGGTCAAAGACCTTTCCGATAATGACCTGACTTCCTTTACGGTTGACAACCTGGAGAATGTTCGTGTCGGAACTACCGCGGTAAAGCCAAGCCCCTCCCCGGCACTAATGGACCGTATTTGCTGACAAAATTCCTGCAGTACGGAATGCATATTTTCGGAAAGATACAACTACCGAAGAGTGACGACGGTTATATACATGTGAGGGTATTCGTTGGGGGAGGAGAGGCGGACAAATGCAGCGTCCATTGCATTCATATCGAAGCAAAGGAAAATGCGGAGGGTGGAAAAGAGTTTAGGGCGATCATGAAGAAGGAGGATGAGTTGAAATGGTTTAACGAATGAGATAGCCTTTAGTCGAGATAATTAATTATGAGACTCTTTTTTTTCTTCTCTGCATTATGGATTACAAGTACGTACTGGCAGATGGAATTGATACTTGTAGAATCTGATACAAGTAATTCATTCAAAAGATAACGGAGGAGCCCCGTGCCCCATTCTAACACTTAGTGGCAGTTGCTCGCGGAATCAAGTTTGTTTAGCGCTCGCACAGTTTGTAGTCTAACACTTGGAGGCAGTCAGTCCCGGACGGGATGGTAATAACCTGCTAGGATTTGCCAGGCTACCAATCAAGAAATACTGCTATCATAGTGCCATTGGTTAGCTTCTTAGTCAGCAGTGAAGCTCATCGACAAACCTTTCTTATCGGGGGTGCTACTATTCAATTCTCACCCAATTAACATTACAACCCCTCATTTACTTCTCTCTATATCGCAATCTTGGCCGGTATTGGAGTTTAGGTTGAATATTTGCTCCCGTTGAAATAATCCTAACTTACTCGAGTACAGTGCCTCATGTTAGAATCCGGTGATAACCGCATCCACCCCACACAAACCAACCCCGCCCTTCTCCTTTCCTTCAGTTGCAGCCACTCTCTTTCACAAGCGTTCCTCTTTTCTTTTCCTCTAGTCAGATGGGGGGACTGCTTAACTCTTCGTCTATATATACTAGTAGATCCCCCCTCAATTCGTCACAATGTTTCATGCCTCTTCTTCTATCAAAAGATCTATCCTTACCACAAATACCCGTCTACCATTTATTCGGAAAGCAAACATGTCCTTCAAAATTCCAGCTATCGACAATGAGCCCAATGTACATACCTTCTCCTTTTATTTCTTAGTAATATGGGCTAATAGAGCTATAGAAACACTATGCCGCGGGATCCTCCGAGCGTAAAGCTCTCACAGAAGCCATCCAAGCTCTTCGTTCAAAAGCCCCCATTACCGTTCCCCTCCGTATAAATGCAGAATCTATCACTACACAGTCTACAGTCCCTCAGTTTATTCCCTCGTCACACGCTACTACACTCGCTTCTTCTTCACAAGCTTCCAAGGAACAAGTTGCTGCCGCCATCTCATCCGCCCTTGCAGCTAAGCCTGCATGGGAGTCCGCACCATTCGCCGACCGTGCAGCGGTATTCCTAAAGGCAGCGGAGCTAATTGCTGGAAAATACCGACCTGATATTATGGCAGCTACGGTCCTTGGCCAGGGGAAGAATGCATGGCAAGCCGAGATAGATGCTTCCACCGAATTAGTAGACTTTCTGAGGTTCAACGTTTTATACGCTGAGGAGCTCTATAAGCAACAGCCCGCAAAGAATGCACCTGGTGTTTGGAAGTATGCCTGACCCCCCCCCAGTCTTACCAGTCTAGAAACGAGCTGATGCATTGTGTCTTGGTGGTTTAGCCGCGTCGAGTACCGCCCATTGGAAGGTTTTGTCTATGCTATTTCACCATTCAATTTTACAGCTATTGGTGGCAATCTGCCCATTGTGCCGGCTCTTCTTGGCAACGTTGTGATCTGGAAGCCCTCCCCAGCTGCAATCTATAGCAACTACCTGATTTACCAGATCCTGCTTGAGTCGGGCCTTCCGAAAAATGTTATTCAATTCGTACCCGGAGATGCAGAATCCGTAACCGATGCCGTCCTCTCGCACAAGGAATTTGCTGCGCTCCACTACACTGGCTCCACTGCTGTTTTCCGTGCACTCTACGGCAAGATCTCCCAGGGTGTAATTGAGGCTAGATTCCGCTCCTATCCCCGTATTGTGGGTGAGACAGGCGGAAAGAACTTTCACCTCGTTCATTCATCAGCCGATGTTCGCAACGCAGTGGTACAAACCATACGTGGTGCATTTGAATATCAAGGGCAAAAATGCTCAGCTTGCTCACGCCTTTACATCCCAAAGTCTATTTCTGAGGACTTCCTCTCCCAGCTTAAGGAGGAGACTTCTAAGCTCAAAGTCGGTGCACCAGACGAGTCATTCGAGAACTTTATTGGACCGGTTATTCATAGGGGGTCTTTCGATAAACTCAAGGGCGTGATTGACTCTGCCAAGCTAGATTCGTCCCTTAATCTTCTAGTCGGCGGAAAATATGATGACAGCAAAGGATTCTTCATCCACCCCACAATCTACGTTGCCAACTCTCCTGACCATAAACTTTTCAACCATGAGCTCTTTGGCCCGATCTTGACTGTTTATATATACCCCGATGAGGATTTTGAGGGTGTTATGAAGACTATTGATGAGAGTGGTGGTGGATATGCACTTACCGGGAGTGTATTTGCCAAGGATAGGATGGTTATTAGAAAGGCTGAGGATGCGCTCAGAAACTCTGCCGGTAACTTCTATATCAGTAGGTTTCACATGGTCTCACTTGCGAAGAAATTTCTAACGGACGGAAAGATGCAAAGTGCACAGGTGCTGTTGTCGGCCAGCAACCATTTGGTGGAGCCCGGGCCAGTGGAACCAATGACAAGGCAGGAAGTATGAATATTTTGACAAGGTTCGTTAGCGCGCGATCTATCAAGGAGGAATTCACGCCTATCGATAAGGTTCTCTATCCTAGCAACGATGCCTAGACTTAATGTTTTTTTCTTCCCTTTTATGCCTGGGTCGCGATGTATAGTACAGCATTTCTTTTCAAAAGTGGACTGTTTTCAAATTTGGGGCATAAGTTCTCATTCGCGTTGCCATCTAAACCTTCCTTGTCGATAGCCATCGGATCATGGGAGGGCCGCCGGGAGAATTTTATTATAGTACGGTAGTACGGTAAACGCCACATTCCAGCTAGATCCCAAATCCATAGTCATTCAAAACTCGTAGAAAGCAAGAGGTCTATCTACAAGCTTCTGTCAAACTAATCCCAAAGACAAACTTCTCGATACAATCATCCCCACCAACAGGTCCCGACATTATTGAAGGATTGAGGCTCAATGCCAAGCTTCCTCCTCCCCACCAAGAAAAGCTTCAAAAACACACCCCACCTTGAATATCGGTACAACCCTCGTTCTCACTCCTAAAACAGCACACATCTTCAACTCTCACCCGATTGCACAATCCATCAACTCTCACCGATCCGCATGTAATTGGCCACGAACCTCCACCAACTAGAACTTGCGCCTGCCTCAAGGCCCAACCATGACTACTGCCACCCCCGCCGCTGCGATCTCAACCACGCAAGTGATCAGCAAGCCCCCCCGTAAAAATCACTTCCTTTCCGGTGGCTTTTCGGGAGTCCTCAGCGCGGTCCTACTCCAACCCGCAGATCTGCTAAAAACCCGTCTGCAGCAAAGTCCCCCTGCCACCTCCGCCACCCGCACATTGTTAACAACCCTCCAACAAATTGCCTCCTCCCCACAGCCCGTTCGCTCACTATGGCGCGGCACCTTACCCAGCGCTATCCGGACTGGTGTGGGCTCGGCTCTGTACTTTTCCGCGCTCAACACAATCCGCAGCGGTTTCTCTAGCCGGTCTAGTACGACCGCCAGCAGCAGCCTACCTACACTCTCGCCACTAGGGAACCTTGCCTCGGGTGCTGGCACAAGGGCGGTAGTGGGGTACATGATGATGCCGGTGACTATACTAAAAGTCCGATACGAATCCAGCCTATATACATACCCAACATTATTATCCGCCTGTAAAGACATCTACAGAGCTGAAGGAATAAGAGGATTCTTTAGTGGCTGGGGTGCAACCGCAATCCGCGACGCCCCATACGCGGGGCTATACGTAGTCTTCTATGAGCAGAGCAAGAAGACACTCTCCCGGTTCTGGCATACCAAAGAGGGTAGAGGGATGGACGTCGGCACCGCTGCGGGAATAAACGTACTTTCCGGAGCTGGCGCTGCGACCCTAGCTACCGCGATCACGAATCCGTTTGATGCA
Organism: Tuber borchii; assembly: GCA_003070745.1. Taxonomy (NCBI): domain Eukaryota; kingdom Fungi; phylum Ascomycota; class Pezizomycetes; order Pezizales; family Tuberaceae; genus Tuber; species Tuber borchii. Next base: position 240,769 of record NESQ01000029.1, on the reverse strand, counting down.
TTGAAGACTAGGATCCAACTTGCTCCCGAACGCTACAGGAATCTATGGCACGCGGCGAAGGTAGTCGTGAAGGAGGACGGGAGGTGGAAGGGACGGGCGCTATTTGATGGGTTGGGGCTGAGGATTGCTAGGAAGGCCGTTAGCTCTGCAGTGGTTTGGGGGATATATGAGGGATTGGTGCGGTAGCCTTCCTCCTCTCTCTCTCCTTGGCGGAGGAGAGGCCGTGGGAGTGGAGATGCCAGTAGAGCAGATAAATGGAGTTCTCACATGTAACTCCTGGTTTTAGCATTGTGGAGAAGAACGAAAACAAAAATGGAGTGCATGGCGATAATGTTAGAGCCCATCGATAAAATAGACCGTTTTTTCTTAGGTTAGGTGTTCACGGCTACTTAATGGATATGGTTATCATGCTTTTTCTCTTCTTTCTCTCTCCTACTGTATTACAAGGCGCTTGTTTGTCCCCGCGAGTGAGATACTATGATGAATATCATTGGGACCCCGAAGGAGCGTGAATCACGACCACCGAGATTACTGCGCATAATTACTCTGGCGAGCGAAGGCGTGAGTAATCTAACAGACACTCTCTTGCTTTACAGGTTAGGATCAACACAATCGTTTCGACCACCCCTTCGTTCCACCTCCTTCCCAGTACTCCAAGGGGGTTATCGAACAAAGTAAGACTATAAATCTCCAACTAGCGCCCCTTCATCCGATATCCCCTAGGGCTACCGCACCCATCACCTGCGACTAAGTTTGTCTTCCCCTCTTTTTTACCTTTTTTTACCTTTTTTTACCTTTAACGCACACTTGTTTCTAATTAGGAGTTGGTGTTGGGCTGGGAAACTGTGAGTTAATAGTACAAGCCGAGTCAGGCTTCGCTAGTGAGTGCCTCTCACTTCGTATAGGGTATGAATCGCTTCCAGGCGCTACGTTGGTAAAAAGCTGCTGAAAAAATCGTAAGTAGCATCTTATAATATGATATTATTAAAACAAAACAAGAACAAAAATAAAATACGCACATAATCATACAAGTAATAATATTATATTATAGAATACCCAAGATGGTTAATTACCCTTTTACAAGTGCTATAAGTCGCGTAGTCCGGCGGTGAATTTTATGGCCTAGGGACTAGTATAGGCATAATATCATAGTCTCAATCTCTCATGGGGTAGACTACCAACCGCCACTTCAGGACTATAATACTTGTAATAAGGTTAAGGTCTCCAATGCCACGGCTTTTCATGTTTTATCCCCCCAATACCACAGCGTCCCACTAATGCCAAAAGAATCTTATAAGATCGAATGATAATCTGATAAATAAAGTTTTTTTCTTTTTTTTCCCTTTCTCTATAGGGCTATATTATCTAGAATACAAGAAAGCAAGCAAGCATGGAGGAAAGAAAATTTGCTGTTAGGAGTAAGGTTGAGGGTAGGTAGCTGAGTTATGACCAATTCTCTAATTGGATTGGATAGCGAGGCTGGGAGTGAGCTGCCTTACCTCACCAACCCGGATTCTTTCTTTGGGTAGAGGTCCCCTGGGTGGACGAGTAGGTGGAAGTTCCACATAATTAAATTTTGCAATTGGAATAAGCTCACAATGGGGGACAGGAGGAGGAGGGGGTACCTGCTGTAAACCTCAGTCTTAGCGGCAAAGTTTCTTTCCTCCATGGCTTACTTTTCTATATCATGGATCATCGTTCAATCTTATATAAGATGTTGTGGCATTGGAGACCTCATCCGTTTACTTTAATACCTGTAGGATAGCACGACAGGAGATTTCTCATAAATGGTGAGAGACCTATGGGCCCGGGACTAATTTTGTATAATAATATATTATTATGAATGGTATGAGATGGGGAGTTGCCAGTGGAGGTGGGTGATGAAGACAAGGGGGAGATGTGTCGAGGCCTGGTTGTGAGGCCTTGGGTAAGAATCCGGCCCATACAGAGAATTTCGGGAGAGGGATAGGAAGAAGAGGTGCTGATAGGACCTTAAAGAGCGGGAGGTCCCACGATTATGACCTTCCATGCGAAGAGCGCTTTTGCTAACCGCGGTCATGGGGCGTCATTCAGGGGAATGAATTACTCTACGAGCGGCTGAGGTGGGCTATGATACTAAGGATGAGAATAAGTGCCTGGAACCGGCGACCGACGGTGGGGCTAGAGCTAGCAGACTAAACACTGGAATTAAAACTGTGGGAAATCTTTGTACTGGGCATATTTAGACCTGTTGCCCAGAACCGGTTTGTCATTTGTTAGTGTCTCCAGAGTCTTTTTTTGTGCTGCTGACTTGGTACTTGCGTAATATCTGGCGGTTGCCGCTTCTGGACATTTAATGTCACTACCAGTAGGGAAGTCAGAATTTGCTTAAGCTCTGCGGGCCTTTGCATAAGTGCTCGGAACCTCCTTCGAAGATCTGCTTCATGGGCGAAGCGCTTTATTTTATTATTATGTTGCCCACTTTGTAGGCTCTCTTTTAATCAAGCCGATAATATCTTCTTTGCCCAAGTTGGGCTTGCAATTGGGCTGTAGTGAATACTCAAAAACTCACGGTGTGATGAATATACTTGTATGATCCTAACTTATACGTCATATCTCCCCCCATAATGGGTGACTCGCAGCTCCTATGAATGTGGAACAAAAGCTAATTGGGTCTCCTCTCATTGTACTTGCCAAGGTCAGTTCATTAAGAGGGCATTCTTGAGATATAAATATGGAATGTGGTGAAGTTGTTGGAAACTAATGATAGTCTGTAAAAACATGTAGCGTCGGGAGCCTGCTTGCAGAGATAAGATAATGGGGTCACTGATTGCCTTGGCATGGAAATGATTGGCTGGCGCTACCATCTGAAACAATCACCCCTATACAAACACGTGAGAGCAATCCCCGCTTTTCTTGGCCCTGGGTAATGAAAAGTTCATCAACCTCCTCACGACACTCCCGTACTTATATATTCGAGTACTATCATCTCACCTGCTGCTGAGCCTTATCCGCTAGAAACACATCGCTAATGGACAACCGCGAATCGAGTCTGAGTAGTGATCCCTGCCAGAATAGCATATCGCATACCCGTACCGACAACAAGACAACAAATAATGTTAGTGGTAACTCGAATACGAACTTTGCGAATGTATCAAATTGCTATAATAACACCATCAACGTGGGAGTAAGTGAAAAGTCTTTGAGGATCCAAGAATGGTTGTCGCCGCTCGAGCCACATGCAAGGCATCAAGATGTGAGAAGCCGGAGGCTGGATGGTGTTGGGGACTGGGTTCTGCAGAAGAATGAGTTCGAGTCATGGAATAAGAGTCAGGATAGCTCAGTGAATCCTACTCTTGTATGTTATGGAGGCCAAGGGGCTGGAAAGACATATATAAGGTAGAAGAGCATATTCTAGAGACTAATGGCATAGACGATGCTAACAGGGAACTAAATCAGTTCATTGGTGATAGACACCCTATGTGAGCAAGCTTATGGGCAGAATATTGCCGTTCTGTTCCTCTATTGCGATTACCAGGCGCAGAAAGACCAGTCGGCAGTGAATTTGATAGGGAGTCTACTCAGGCAGATTGCCCTGGGAGCAGTGGGAATTCCAGGTGAAATTCAGAGTGCTTTTGACAAGTCAAGGCAGGGAGGTGGAAAAGGTCTCCGATTACCGGAGACGCGGGAACTGTTCGTCAAAACAATCAGCTCCCTTGACCGAGTATATATCTGCGTCGACGCAATGGACGAGTTATTGCCCCAACATCGGTCGGAATTCCTCCGCGCGCTACAACAGATTATTCAAGAAGCACCAAATACGCGGCTATTTCTCACAGGGAGACTGCACATTCGTGGCGAACTTGACAAGCATCTTACGAGAGGAGCCCATACCATACAGATTGTGCCCGACCAAGGAGATATCGCTCGATACTTAAGCCAGAAGATGGACGACGACGATGACCGAGATCCGGACTTGATGACAGAAAATCTGAAAAAGGATATTATGAAAACAATGTCGGAAAAGGCTTCGGGGATGTAAGTAGGAGTAACTCAATTATAAATTCGGGCCACAGATTGACATTCTGTTCAGGTTTCTGCTCGTTGCATTAAATATAGATGCAATCTTAGGCGAGACCACATTAGCGAGGAGAAAGAAAATGTTGCAAAAGGTGGCTACGACTGGTGTAGATCTGAACAGTGTGTATGACCAAACACTGGGGCGAATAAAGGACCAGAAGGGAGACCGATCAAGACTTGGGATGGAGGTCCTAATGTGGGTATCCCACGCGGGGCGGCCGTTGCGGATCGACGAACTCTGTCATGCTCTGGCAGTTGAAGTGGAGGCAACAGATCTTGACCTTGAGAATGTCCCTCCGCAAGATACAGTGCTAGGGTCATGCTTGGGACTTGTGGTAGTTGACAAGAAGACATCAACGGTCCGGCTAATCCACTACACCGCTCAAGAATACCTTTCTCAGCCTGGTGTATTGCCTGGTGCTCATAGAATACTTGGGCAAACATGCTTGACTTATCTGAATTATGACCAGGTCAAAAGGCTTCCGGCCAATACCGTTTTGAACGTGGGAGATATATCATTAAATTTTCTCAAATATTCATCTTTGCATTGGGCGGGGCACGCAAAAATCGAACTCTCCGACCACGCGAAATCACTTGCTCTTGAGCTATTAAGCCGGTATGGTGACCACATATCTGCTACCTTACTTCTCGACAAAATCTGGGTTTACAATGATCGCCCATCTACCCATCACCTATTTCCCGGTTTGCATTGTGCATCCTACTTCGGAGTTGATGAGGTCGTAGCTGCTTTGATAGAGATGCAAGGCTGTGATATCAATCAGCAAGACTATTTGGGGTTTACACCACTCATATGGGCTTCTCGACAGGGAAATCAAGGGGCGGTGATGCTACTACTCGCACGGGATGATGTCAATCCCGACAAGCCAGACAACAATGATCGAACACCACTCTGTTGGGCTTCTTCAAATGGGCACGAGGGGGTAGTGAGACTACTACTCGCACGGGATGATGTCAATCCCGACAAGCCAGACAACGATGGTCTAACACCACTCTGTTGGGCTTCTTATGATGGGCACGAGGGGGTGGTGAGACTACTACTCGCACGGGATGATGTCAATCCCGACAAGCCAGACAACGATGGTCGAACACCACTCTGTTGGGCTTCTTCTGGTGGGCACGAGGGGGTAGTGAGACTACTACTCGCACGGGATAGTGTCAATCCCGACAAGCCAGGCAACGATGGTCTAACACCACTCTGTCGGGCTTCTTCAAATGGGCACGAGGGGGTGATGAGACTACTACTCGCACGGGATGATGTCAATCCCGACAAGCCAGACAACGATGGTCGAACACCACTCTTTTGGGCTTCTCTCTGTGAGCACGAGGGGGTAGTGAGACTACTACTCGCACGGGATGATGTCAATCCCGACAAGCCAGACAACGATGGTCTAACACCACTCTGTCGGGCTTCTTCAAATGGGCACGAGGGGGTGGTGAGATTACTACTCGCACGGGATAATGTCAATCCCGACAAGCCAGACAACGATGGTCTAACACCACTCTGTTGGGCTTCTTTAAGTGGGCACGAGGGGGTAGTGAGACTACTACTCGCACGGGATGATGTCAATCCTGACAAGCCAGACAACGATGGTCAAACACCACTCTGGTGGGCTTCTTACAAAGGGCGTGGGGGCGTGGTGGGACTACTACTCGCACGGGGCGCTGTCAATCCCGCAAGCCAGACAACGATGGTATAACATCTTGAGGGTCGCTTCTGTGTTCAGGCATAGGAAGATTATAACACTCCTCCAGCTTCGGACAACTCCACCGTCTGCCCTTGATTACGCTCAGAGCGCCAGACAGAGATTAGCATCCATTCTCTCTGCTCACACTTGTATATATCCTTTTCATTGTAGTTTCACTCGACATACTCGTTATCAGCCTAGGTTCCGCCCTCTCCCCGTCGTCCCTTCCTGTCACCTAACGTCTTCCTACAATCTCTCCCTCACTCCCCCCCCCCGGCTCTCTCTTTCTTTTCTGTTTTTCCTTAACCCCAATCTTTTATTTCATTTCATTTTAGGCATGGGCTTGGTGCATAAAACCATCATGTTTTGTATCATACTGGCGTTTACACCCCTGGTTCCTTCTCGTGGTGTTTGGTAGAAGGCGACTTACTGTATCTGGGTGCTCAGGATTGTGGCTTGGTAAGTTACTGCTTTCAAAGTGTCCCCTTTTTCTATACATATAGATCTACCTCCCCGTATAATAATATTATACCTTATTTTCTTTCATCTTTTGCACCAGAACCCTGGTCTCCCATATCCACCAGCAACTGCTTAGCCCTTGCGTCTATCATAGAAGAGTGAAGAATAGGAGAAACATGCCAATACCGAGGGGTTTCCAGCGAAACTTGCTTCCAGTACGGGGCTAAACCCCGCCAAGGTCTACTACGCTCGCATAGCGGTCTTCCACGCCGAGTTTGGGATTTTAAGTCCTAGCCTATATTCGACACGTATAATATCAATGTAAATATATTGCAATAGCAGTTGAAGACCCCATACATACCAATCAACAAACTACGACGTAAAATATATATCAGCTAAGGCCTCCAATGCCACCGCTTTCCACGTTTTATCTCCCCAATGCCACAGCGCCCCGCCAATGCCACAAGAATCCTATAAGATCGAATGATAATCTGGTGAGTAAAGTTTTTTTTCTTTGTTATTTCTCTATAAAGTTAGTGCTATATATAGGATACGGGAAAGCAAACATGGAAGAAAGAAAATTTGGTGTTAGGGGTAAGGCTGAGGGTAGGTAGCTGAGCTATAGCTAATTCCCTCATAGAATAGCGAGGTCGCGAGCGAGCTAGATAATCAGGAAAGGTATTATACCAACTCGGTTTGCCAAAAAGTTGCCGTTGCCTACCTCACCAACCCGGATTCTTTCTTTGCGTGGGCATGCCTTGGATGGACGAGTAGGTAGAGGTTCTACATAATTTGCAATCGGAATAATCTCATAACCGGGGGGAGGAGGAAGGGGACCTGATGTCAACCTCACTCTTGGCAGCAGAGTTTCTTTTTTCCATGCTTACTTTTCTGTATCATAGATCTGGTGCTATAGAAAGAAAGAAAAGTTTATTTAGTTATCAGATCATCCATCGTTCAATCTTATAAGATGTTGTGGCATTGTAGGGATAAAAATCTAATATGAATAGCCGTAGCATTGGAGACCTTAACCGTAATATTATTTTAGACAAAAAAAAGTGTCACAGGGAATGAATGGAACCTTAATTTTATATCTTCATCCTACTTTCTAATACTTGTAGGATAGCATGGTAGAAGATCTTTTATAAATGGTGAGGGACCATGGGCCCGGGACTAATTTTGTATGATAATAATATTATATGAATGATATGAGATAGAGAGCTGGAAGCAGGTAGTAAAAGCAAGGGAGAGATGTGTCGAGACTTTGGTTGTGAGGTCTTGGGTAAGAATCCGGCCCATGCAGAGAATTTCGGAAGAGGGATAGGAAGAAGTGGTGCCACGATCATGATTTCCCATGTGAAGAGCGCTTTTGCTAACCGCGATCATGGGATGTCACTCGGGGGCATGAATTACTTCACGAACGGCTGAGGTTGGCTATGATACTAAGGATGAGAATAAGTGCCTGGAACCGGCGACCGACGGTGGGGCTAGAAACAGCAGACTAAACACTGGAATTAAAACTGTGAGAAATCCTTCTACTTGGGGGTATTTAATCCCTCTGCTACCAGGAACTTTGTCATTGTTTGAATATCTTCAGAGTCTTATTTTGTGCTGTTGAGTTATCGTAGTAGCTGGCGGCTGCCGCTTCAGGACATTTAATCTCACCACAAATACCGGTACTTGCGCCCCAGCTAAGTTTCCGGCAAGTCGTGGTGCACCGAGTCTCGGATTTTGGTGTATTTTTTTCATTGATCAGCACCGTGACCTAATTTGCGCGCAAGTAGGAAAATAATTTAATAATCTGCCTGAGCTCTTCTGGATGTTGCGAGTGCTTGGAACCTCCTTCTATGACCTACTCCATCAGCGGAACGACTTATTTTTTTATGCTGGCCACTTTGTATGTCCTCCTTCAATCAAGCTGATAATATCCGCTTTACCTAAGCTCAGCTTACAATTGGATCTTAGGGAAATATTCAGAAAGTCAGGATCAGATAAATATACTTGCAAGTGATCCTATGCATCCTGCCTTCCCCATAATAGGTGATTATTACCCCTTGTCCCACATTCCTACCAGCCTCAAAAGCCTCTCATTGCACTTGTTGAGGCCAGTTAATGAAGAGGAAATTCTTGTGATACAAATATGGCATGTGGTGAAGCTGTTGTAGACAAGTGGTAGTCCATAAAAACTTGTTCAATCGGGAGCCTACTGTACTTGCAGAGATTAGGTAATGGGGTAATTTATTGTCTTAGCATGGAAGTGATTGGCTGGCGCTGCCATTTAAAACAGTCATGTTGCACCAATATGAAAGCATTCCCCGCTTTTCTTAGCTTAGGGGGGGAAGAAGTCCATCAACCTCCACGATACGCTCCCATACTACCGGTAGTGTGTTGCCATATCATCCCACCTATCGCCGAGCCTTGTCCAATATGAACTCATTACCTAGCGAGAGCGGAGGATCAAGTCTCACTCGTGATCCTTGCCAGTATGGCATATCGCACACCCGTACCGACAATAACACGACAAATAATGTCCACGGTAGCTCGAATACGAACTTTGCGAATGTATCAAATAGCTATAATAACACCATCAACGTGGGAGTAAGTGAAGAGTCTTCGAGGATCCAAGCATGGCTATCGTCTCTCGAGCCACATGCAAGGCATCAAGATGTGAGGAGCCGGAGGCTGGATGGTGTTGGGGACTGGGTTCTGCAGAAGAATGAGTTCGAGTCATGGAGTAAGAGTCAGGATAGCTCAGTGAATCCTACTCTTGTATGTTATGGAGGCCAAGGGGCTGGAAAGACATATATAAGGTAGAAGAGTATTTTTTAGAGATTACTGGCATAGACGATGCTAACGGGGAACTAAATCAGTTCATTGGTGATAGATACCCTATGTGAGCAAGCTTATGGGCAGAATATCGCCGTTCTGTTCCTCTATTGCGATTACCAAGCGCAGAAAGACCAGTCGGCGGTGAATTTGATAGGGAGTCTACTCAGTCAGATTGCCCTGCGAGCAGTGGGAATTCTAGGTGAAATTCAGAGTGCTTTTGACAAGTCAAGGCAGGGAGGTGGAAAAGGTCTCCGATTACCGGAGATGCGGGAATTATTCGTCAAAACAATCAGCTCCCTCGACCGAGTATATATCTGCGTCGACGCAATGGACGAGTTATTGCCCCAACATCGGTCGGAATTCCTCCGCGCGCTACAACAGATTATTCAAGAAGCACCAAATACGCGACTATTCCTGACAGGGAGACTGCACGTCCGTGGCGAACTTGACAAGCATCTTACGAGAGGAGCCCATACCATACAGATTGTGCCCGACCAAGGAGATATCGCTCGATACTTAAGCCAGAAGATGGACGACGATGACGACCGAGATCCGGACTTGATGACGGAAAATCTGAAAAAGGATATTATGAAAACAATGTCGGAAAAGGCTTCGGAGATGTAAGGAGCAACCCTATTATAAATCTTGGTCACTGATTGACATTCTGTTCAGGTTTCTGCTTGTTGCATTAAATATAGATGCAATCTTAGGCGAGACCACATTAGCGAGGAGAAAGAACATGTTGCAAAAGGTGGCTACGACTGGTGTAGACCTGAACAGTGTGTATGACCAAACACTGGAGCGAATAACGGACCAGAAGGGGGGCCGATCAAGACTTGGAATGGAGGTCCTAATGTGGGTATCCCACGCAGAACGGCCGTTGCAGATTGACGAGCTCTGTCATGCTCTGGCCGTAGAGATGGAGGCAACAGACCTTGATCTTGAGAATGTTCCTCCGCAAGATACAGTGTTAGGGTCATGCTTGGGACTTGTGGTAGTTGACAAGGAGACATCAACGGTCCGGCTAATCCACTACACGGTTCAAGAATACCTTTCCCAGCCTGGTGTATTGCCTGGTGCTCATAGAATACTTGGACAAACATGCTTGACCTATCTGAACTATGACCAGGTCAAAAGGCTTCCGGCCAATACCGTTTTAGAATTAGGAGATATGTCATTAAATTTTCTCAAATATTCATCTTTGCATTGGGCGGGGCACGCAAAAATCGGACTCTCCGACCACGCGAAATCACTTGCGTTTGAACTATTAAACCGGAACGGTGACCACATATCTACTACCTTACTTCTCGACAAAATCCGGGGTTACAATGATTGTTCATCTACCCATCACCTATTTCCCGGTTTGCATTGTGCATCCTACCTCGGAATTGATGAGGTCGTAGCTGCTTTGATAGAGATGCAAGGCTGTGATATCAATCAGCGAGACTATTTGGGGTTTACACCACTCATATGGGCTTCTCGACAGGGAAATCAAGGGGCGGTGATGCTACTACTCGCACGGGATGATGTCAATCCCGACAAGCCAGACAACGATGGTCGAACACCACTCTGGTGGGCTTCTTTTAATGGGCACGAAGGGGTGATGAAACTACTACTCGCACGGGATAATGTCAATCCCGACAAGCCAAACAACGATGGTCAAACACCACTCTGGTGCGCTACTTTGAATGGGCATGAGGAGGTGATGAGACTACTACTCGCAAGGAATGATGTCAATCCCGACAAGCCAGACAACCATGGTCAAACACCATTTTGGTGGGCTTCTTCTGGTGGGCACGAGGGGGTAGTGAGACTACTACTCGCACGGGATAGTGTCAATCCCGACAAGCCAGGCAACGATGGTCAAACACCACTCTGTCGGGCTTCTTCAAATGGGCACGAGGGGGTGATGAGACTACTACTCGCACGGGATGATGTCAATCCCGACAAGCCAGACAGCAATGGTCGAACGCCACTCTGGTGGGTTTCTTTCAATGGGCACGAAGGGGTGATGAGACTACTACTCGCACGGGATGATGTCAATCCTGACAAGCCAGACAACGATGGTCAAACACCACTCTGGTGCGCTACTTTGAATGGAAATGAGGAGGTGATAAGACTACTACTCGCAAGGGATGATGTCAATCCCGACAAGCCAGACAACCATGGTCAAACACCATTCTGGTGGGCTTCTAGAAATGGGCATGAGGGGGTGGTGAGACTACTACTCGCACGGGATGATGTCAATCCCGACAAGCCAGACAAACGTGGTATGTCACCGCTGGGGGTCGCTTCTGTGCTCGGGCATTGGGAGATCGTAGCACTCCTCCAGTCTCGGACAACTCCACCGTCTGCCCTTGATTAAGCTCAGAGCTTCAGAGATTAGCGTCTATTCTCTCTCTGCCCACACTTGCATATATCCTTTCCACTGGAGTTTCACTACGCACCCGTTATCAGCCCAGGTTCCACCCTCTCCCCGTCGCCCCTTGCTGTCACCTGATGTCTTCCTACATTCTCCCCCTCATCCTCCCTCTCCGGTTCTCTCTTTTCTTTTCTGTTTTTCCTAAACTCCAATCTTATGGTGTTGAGTAGAGGGTAACGTATTGTATCTAGATGCTCAGGATTGTGGCTCAATACGTTACCGCTTTCAAAGTGTCCCCTTTTTCTATACATATAGATCCACCCCCTCGTGCTGGGGGTTTCTGGTGCCGTTGATAGAGTCGGTGGGGGTTGGGTTGGTTTTTTTCTTTTCCTTCTTTGTAAGCTTCCATGCTAGACGTATCGGTCCCGTTAGCCAATCGAGAGAGAGACCCAGAAATCCCCAGATACTAAATATTGGGCCATTCGTAAAGCGTTCTCATCCGAATCCTTTATGAATCGCCGGGTGCTGCGACCCACCTTCAAGAGTACTGGTTTATGGCGGCAATTCTGGCTATTTTCGAACACCGTTACACGCAGAAGTCTTCATCATCCTCCCCCTTTCATTGCGCTTTTCGCAATATTCTCTATAGCTTCAGTTTTCAATTACCACTTTGTTGCCACTCGGAGCTTAGTAGAGTGATATTTCATGACTACCATTCTCTCTTTCCCCCCCCCTCTCCCATTTCTTGCCAAGATCATGCTATAATTAGAATAGAGTTGTGCATGAGTAGCTTTTTCATACTGGCTTTTCTAATGGGGTTGCGATCGGAATAGCCTATCCATTACAATGATTTTCAGGCTAGAAGAGGGGCTTCCATGAAAGTTCCCCATAATATTATTATTATACGAAAAAGGAAAAGAGTGAAAGTTAGGATAAGTAGATATCACCCTGTAATATAAGGATTTTATTGAAATCCCACCATATATCACAATGAAATGGTTGATAAGTAGGCATGTATCATAGCCATGTTAGCCACACTTGGGGGTATACAGAGCACAAAGAGAAAAAAACTGATACTATACGAAGATCTTGAGAACAAACTACGTCCGACATCGAGTAATACCCCATGACTCCTCTTCCTCTTCCTTTTCCTTCTACATAAAATCTATCCTCCAACTATTTAAGGGTAGAATCCCAGGATAAAACAGTTATTATAAGTTTGGCCACCACAAAAACTTAAAACTTTCGCACGACGGACAATTTCATGACGAAAATCACAAACATTTATAATAATAACAAGAACTCTCTTAGTACCTCAAAATCGGATAGGAAAATTATTGTGGGATTTCTCTCACGAAGGGGGGCTACCCCCCGCTTCACTTGAAACTTTAAATGCGGAAGAAGCAAGATCAATAAAATTTAATGGTAATGTCCCCAAAAGTTAGCTCCGAAAGCTATGGCACTCGTTTTCCTCCTACATTCACCAATCCGGGATCCTCCTTTGGCAATAGTTTACACTCCTAAAAACCGTGAAACTCAGCATCAAAAGGAGGATAAAACTCAGAATCTATAGTTGTTTTTCCAGATCAAAAGAGGAAAACCCATTCTTTTTCACCAAAATGAAAAAAAAATGAAAAAGAATATTCTCTTATTTATTTTTTTTCTCGTTCTTCTGCTACCCCGCCGATCGCCAACCTTTCAGGTCTAGAGTCGGAATCTACCACCTCGTAGCAGGTCTGATTTACCCTACAGCCCCATTGAGGGGTGCTCAGGTCATCAGTCTCCCAGTTCCCATAGGGCAGGACTTGAGGAATTCTCAGTTTCCCTGTCCCTACGTGAAGGAATATTCAATAATAACTCATAATGAGAAGGATTGAACTCCTGGGCTCCCGCTAATTGCACAGGGGGTTAATTAGTTCTTGACATGTTAACCACTGCGCCAGCTAGGCATTTCACGCGATGTTACTCTGGGAAGAAATACTTATCCTGTCATCAGGTGGCTAGACAGCATTACCGCACTGTTAAATATCGAATGTATTATCGGTGCAGAATCTGATGGGATAAATTCTCGGGACAAAGGAAATCATAAACATAGACCGCTAATGACTAAAGACAAAAGCTCCTTCATGTGCGAAGGAGCAATCGAAGTTAGCATATCAGTGATGAAGAAAAAAGAGGATTTCACTGCTGGCAAGAGGAGATTCGGGAGGGAGAGGGCTAAGGATGACAGGTTTGTGGCTAAAGGCGTAAGGCCCCGGTAAATCAACAAGTATACAATAGATGAGTTCTACGATACTACAAGAAGGTCGCAGGCAAGACCGGGCACTGTACTGAACAGCTATTAGATAATACACAGTTTTAAAGAGCTGAGAGAGAGAGGTGTTAGGCACCAACTAGTACTCTAGCCGAAAACCTATTAAATAAAAGCACTCAGGGAGTTGTTTCGTTCGAGCCATGGTACAAAATTGTCACGCCTCTGGAGATTAATCTTCAAGTATGATATAATAGATTCACCCTGCTGGCAGATCTCAGAAGTGGTAATGGACGCTAACTTAGCTGCAATTAAGTTACACAGGCAAAACCCCGGGATTGTAGGATGAGCTCAATTAACCATTGATTAGATAAGTCCTCCCTAATTCTAATCTGACTTGTAGAAAGACTCCCAGTTTCATCTCAAGTGTGGGGTCTCCGGCGTACCTACCTACCTATAATACCTTCCCACGGTGAGGCCAAGCATCTTACCTACCACCTTCAAGATAGTAACGTTAATTGAGATTACTCACCACAAGCATAGAACATAAACGTGGACGTCCATCCGAACGCGCGCGTTCTACTACTACAGCGTTTTCACACTGTTTAGAAAATACGGGGATCATTAGTCTATGCAGCAGTGTTTGATCTACCACAAACTTTTACAATTCCAATCCCCTGGGGGGATACTAATGCATTGCGGTTACATCTAGGTACCCTCGTGATGCCGATTTTAGCTCAGGTTGACAAACGAGTTAAAAATCATGCTGTAGTGGAGAGTATTGTATGGTTCGCCTTATATGTGCTTCTTCCCCTCTCCAATCCAAGAACCATGCCCGCCGAACGCGCCGAACCGGCACGATACCACATGACAAAACAAAATCGTAGTAGGGCCAATCACTTGGGTCGTGAGTGAGTGAGGCGTTTGGAAGTAAGGGGTGAGTACCGGCAGGTATGATATTCCAAGTAAGTAACCCGCCCTACCGTTACCGTACTATGCAGAATTATCCCAGCCAATAAACCAGCAGCAGTCCGCCATTCTACCCACCCGAACACCCAAAACACGATAAAACGCACAACACCAGCTCGAGCATAGCACGTACGTATCATAACGAGGGAAGCATTTCGATTACCTTACCTTACCTAAATGGGTTCCCGTCCCCGGCAGTCCACTCAAAATCACAACCGCCACTGCCGCTACCGCTACCATGGGGCGCTTACCCCACCACCACCACCAAGTATCATGTCATAGCTCCACCTGGAACCTAAACTCTGAAACAGCAACCGTAAGGTACTGTACCGACAGCATGGTAGAGTGAAAAGTACCGGTACTACGAAACCACACCATACCACAAGGTTATATGGAACTGAGACACGGGGGAGGGGGGAGGGGAGGGGGGGTTGTTATGTAATATCTTGAAGGTATTTTCGGATATTCATTACTCCTTGAAAATACCCGTGATACAAGTGCAGTACAAGCATCTAAGTTAGCCCTGTCCTGCCATGCCCTACCCTATCCGAACAAAAACCTCACCCACACTACACACGCACACATACGGTACATCGTCTATAAGCTTAACCCCGTTGAATCAATCCATCCATTAGTAGCCGGTTTTTAAAAGTTCTCCTGAATGGGATGGGATGCAAATAAGTAATTTAGTTACCGTATGGAATAACTGATAGATTAGCGCTACTCGCGCCAGATTTCGCAACTCATGTTCTGTAGAGTAGCTTACATAATCATACCACACCTAAACCCAAAATCCCATAAATAAATAAAACTACCATAATTAGTTTTTTTAACCCCGCCCTTTCCCTAGAACCATGATAATATTACGATACCCCCGCCCAGCTCCATCCTATAATATCGTATCATACCGTTCCTTATGCTATCTACTCGTGACTGACTGACTGACTGATTAAACGCAGTTCGTAAACCCCAACAAACAAACAACCCCTAAGATATATACTGTACACCAGTCAACCCTTTTTCAAAAAAAAAAAAAAAAATCTTAAGCCCTACTGTAGATTAATTATGATGCCACGCTTTCAAAACCGCATTAATTTTTATACTAATAATATTATTATAATAATATTATTATCATAAGGTTCGTAAATTCTGCCTTTAGATGATATGCTACTAAACAAACAACCGCTGACCTTACGATATAATACAAAACTCTGGCTGTGCCAAGTTATCACACGACACCAAGATCCTCCGTGAGAAAAGTAAAAGCAAAGCAAAACTGAATTCAGCCCTGGCATGTGTCTAGTATGCAATATCAGTTCGTACTCGCGTATTATGACACACATTATAATACCATGGAGGGGGATAAACTACGTACGGTGCTGTACCACTGCCACTACCGGTAAGTTACCGCCCCCGCAATATTCACAAAGGTTCCAGTTCAGTTTCAGATTTTATTTTGTTTTGTTTTTGTTTTATTTCCCCCCCCCCCTCCGTGGGGTATTCACTCATTTACTTACCTTCCCCCCACCCCACTACGGAAATCTGGGGAAGGAGGAAAGGGAGGAAAGGAGGGAATGAATAGACTACGATACGGTACACTAGACATTCTTATACTGAGTATTATTATGAGCTACCGTATAGTAATTAGTTAAAGTTTAGGTATTTATGTACAGTATGAGAGTACCGGTACTGTATGATACATGCATCTATCATACCTGCCGCTAGATTTCGATCATTATACTATTATATTATTGTGGTGCTGTACCCTTCCCTCTGTCTCTATCTCTCTCTGTCACCGCCTCAAATATCAGCAGGGACGAACGCCGGTATCATACTATCAGTAGTAATGATAATAATAGAAGTATAACTTGGTATCGTGCACTAACTTAGTTCAAGTCTGCCAGTACGGTATGTCTGGCTTTTTGCCAAGATTTCTGATTGGTTGATAGAGGAGTAAACCTTCTCGGTGCCTTTTTTATTTTTATTTTTTACCGCGTTGAAGAGCTGTGGGGATGTGTGTATGGAGTCGAGTCTATTCTCCATCTGCATACCAGAGAAGAAGGCTGATGAAGGGCCTACCCAGTAAGTGGGAGGGGGAATGGGTTCGAGACCACTGGTATCGGTATGACACTACTGCATGGATAGCGCAGGGACGGACGAACTGTGGCCTGTCGATGCTTACTAACGAATGGAGCTGCAATCAAACCAGATCACAGGACCTGCACTCTTCTAATCTGTCACTAATTTAGACTTTCCCATCACTTTGCAACTTTTTCAATAGGATATCGTACACACTAGTATGAAGGTAGAGTAACGGTGTAATCTAAGCCATTTTAAAGGTAGGGTAGGTGTACTAGTATAATATATGTAACTCTTCCCCTTTCTTTCTCTCTTTCTTTCCAAACCGACCAGAGCAGACCAAACCAAAACCTGAGGAAAAAAAAGAAAGAAAAAAAAAGAACCCTCGCTATCGCGAAATTTACAAACATAAAAAAGGAAAAATTGAATGAGGATGGATGGAAAAAACAAACAAAAAAGGGTATGATAATATATGATGCTTAAGTGGATGGGAACAGGAAAGGAAGAAAAAAAAAAAACTCCCAAATTAAACAGGAATTTCCCCGCCAACCGACCGACCGAACCCCGCATCCCGTTTTCCCCTCCCCCACCAAAGAAAATTTGAAAACCAGCCCCCCCCCCCGTACCCCGCCCTTTGCACTGTAACATGATGATCGTGAATAATGTGAATGAACAAGGTGAACGAGATGGGAAAAAGAAAAGGAAGAAAAACCAAAAACCAAAGATAACCACCCAGTATAGCAAGCAAACACGCGAAAAGAAAAAAGAAAAGAAAACAAGACAAATAATCCCCCCACCCCTCGACCATAATACCCCTCTCCTGTTTCAGGCTCCATCCCCCACCAGAATGTTATCCGAAAAAAACTTTGTAGCTCAGATCGTCAGGGCCGTGGTAGATTCTATTGTCTCCTAATCTAGACCTTGCCGGAGCGGAAGATATCCGTCCACTTGATCTTGATAGGGTCAACCCTTGCAGTCTGGCCGCCGCCGGGGGTCTGTGTGATGGTGACCGGGAGCGCCATCGGGTACGGCTGTCCCGCAATCTGGACGTACTTAACGTACCCGCCATTGGGACCGGGGACGGTCGGGGCCTTGTCGGCAGCCTCTTGGATTTGCCTATAGTAGCCTTTTACACCCGTTAGCCTTTGGCGACCCCGAGGTGGAGAAGCAGGCGGGGTGGGGGGTAGGAAACAGAGGATATGTTTACCTCGAATTTCCTTAGTCCGGGCCCAGAGGTAGTTTTGCTCTTGTTTGTCAACAGCACGGTGGACGAGGAAGGAGTCGGACTGCATCGTTTGTTAGCTCTCTCATTCTCTTTGGGTTAGTGGGGGATGCAAACTGACCTCCTCGGTGTACGAGATCTGACGCTCGTCAAGTGCCTCCTTACAAAGGTGAATCTTAGAGAACTTGGTGTAGGTTCTTCGGGTAGGTTGTTGGAGCTGCGGTTGGGCCGGCTGGATGGCCGCCAACCTGTTTGCAATCCCAACCTCAATCTCCTCCTTCCTCTTTCGCTCCTCTTGCTCTTTCGCGCGAGCCGCCTTCTCCTTCTCCTCGAGGAGTCGCCTAGCGGCCTCCTCAATCTTCCTGCGCTCTTCCTCCTCTTGTCTCTTTTTCCTGTCCGCAGCCTCTTTCTCCTGCTTCTTCTGTAGCAGGAGCTTCTCAGTTACCTTTCGTTCGATCTCGTCGGTTCGGAGCTTCTCAAGCCTAGCGTTCTCCTCTGCCTGTTTCTTGCTTTCTGATTCAGCTTTGACTTGCTTTAGTTGTAACTCAACATTCTGTAGATGCTTAGTGAGTGTGGCAAGCTCTTTGTTGTGATGATGCCCATCGGGACCATGATGAAGCCCAACCTCATTACCGGTGATCTCATAAGAGTCGCAGGAATCGCAAGATGGAGAGCGGGACCGATGTCCGCGCGCTTTCGAGTGAGATCGAGAATGAGTCTGGGAACCGCCATAGGAGGAGTTGCTATAGGTTGAACCTTCCCGGTAAGTCTTGCTGGAGTAGTAGTAGCTGGTCCC
The DNA here is from genome assembly GCA_003070745.1 of Tuber borchii. Taxonomy (NCBI): domain Eukaryota; kingdom Fungi; phylum Ascomycota; class Pezizomycetes; order Pezizales; family Tuberaceae; genus Tuber; species Tuber borchii. The sequence continues at coordinate 222,037 of NESQ01000029.1, read as the reverse complement.
CTCGCTAGGGGATGCTCGGCCCCTACGGGCGTTGTTGGCTACCTCGACGTAGACAGGAGGGCGGTTGCGGGATCGCTCCGAGTTAGACCTAGCCATCCCCCCCCGTTGGGCAACGCTTAGAAGCGGACCCGCATGGTACTGTCTGTCCCGCCCACGGTCTTCAGGGATCGAAATGAATGGGTCTCCGCCTAGGGTGTTTCTTCGGTTTCGGGAGCTATCGCGGGAGTGCGGTGGTGAGATGTTTGGGGAGACCGGGTAGATCATTGGAGAGCCAGGGTCTGCATAATGAATATCTGGGGAGCTGACGCCGTAAGAGTATTCCGATCCCACCGGCCCCATCGGCGGTGGAGCCGGGGCGGGCTGGGCATAATCATATGGTGGGTTTTGGCCGTATTGTTGGTTTTGGTAAAAGGCGGACATGATGACTTGGTTGGGGTAGGGTGACTTGGTTCGTTCACAAGACGAGCCGGAAACGCTCTACTCGGGAGCACAGTGGACGAGTTTTTTTTTTGGTCCTAGGGAACGGGCTCAAGGCTCAAGGCTCAAGGATCAAGTACACGAGGGGTTGTTTAAGGTGGTGAAAAAAAGATATTTTGATCAGCTGGCGGGAAAGGCTGGCAGGGAAAGGCAAGTTTATATAATTGTACTCGTACTTTGTGGTGTTTGGTAGGTGGTGTGTGGGTTGATGGAGGGGAAAGGGAACAGCAACAGTTAAAGAAGGCGGATACTGAGGACCTTTTTAAGGGTGTCACAATGGGCTTCAGGGTTAAAAGGGAAAAAAAAAGGCAAGATGTGGGAGGGGTGCCAGTGTGTGTGTGTGGAACGAGCGTAGGGGGGCAGAGCAGAGAACGCAAGAGTCTGAGAGTGGTTGTGTGTGGTGGGCGAGCTGGCACTGGCTGGCACTTGCACAAGCATCCATCAAGCAGCCGGAACGCAAGAAGGCAAGCAAGCAACACCATCAGCAGCACCTGGGCGGCAAAGCGAGACGCTCAGAATGAAGGGAAAAGAAAGAGACAAGGAAGAACATGAAAACCAGCAAATAAAAAACTCTCAATTCTATTTTTTTATTATTTTATTTTTCCCTTAGGCTTCTCACCTCCGGCTAACTAACGAACGATCTACCATCCACGCCATGCAGTACTATACTATACCCATAATGAATTCAATCAATCAGTCAATAGAGAATATCTTACTTTTTTTTCTTTTCCACCTTCCAGATACCACAACATTCCCCCTCTCCTATCACATTCCCATTTTGCCCTTCCATCTACCCAACCAACAAGCCCAATATACGCAAGCATACACATACCATATCACGGGAATACCCTCCCTTTTCACACACTATTCCTTCACTTCTTCCCATATCTTACACTACGGTACTCACACCGTACCTTACCGTATTCTGGCAACAAATAAGGGCAGAACTTTCCTGAATCAAAGAGTGATCACAGTGTAAGCATTTGTCTATCCACTCATTATCAACCATCCCATCCCTGTACGGGTAGTGCCCTCATATTTCAAATCCAGCCCTCAACTCACTCACTCACTCGCTCCATTTCCCCTTACTCACACTCATATGGGCAAAAGTTCGTAAGTGATAGGGAAGAGTGTAGGGAACTAGGATATGGTATAACCACAATGATGAGGCTCAGTTTGCCATCCACTTTCTGATACCCGTCTCTCACCGGAACAGCAAACCAAAACTTGAGTTGTCCAAGACATTTTTTTTCCTCTCTCTCCCTCTCTTTTTTTTCTTTCTTTTTTTTCTTTTTCTCTCCTTCTGAGGTTCTTGCCAATCACCCAGGAGAGAAAACCTTAGGTGGGGCCGGGTACGTTCCAGCCCTCGAAGGGAAGAAGGTGGGAGATGGATACTCAGTAGGCATGAGTCACATTTGTTTCTCACAGCCAATTAACCATACAACGTCGAATCACCACCGCCCCCTCTCCCCTCCCAATTCGCTGCGCACGCATGCAGGATGCAGTGGAATCGCTGGTTCTCTTGTTCTATCGGTGCTTTTTTTCTCCCTCCAACTAGTTATACCGTATCCTTCTCCTCTCATTCCCCCCCTCAAGCAATTGAGTGGGTGACGGAGAAAAACGCAAGCGCCGGCCCCGGAGCGAGTAGGTTAAACAGGCGAAACGCAAAAAGAGGCGGAGCATCTACTGAAGACAACACAAAAAGAAGGCTCCGGTTTTCCTCCCTTGAGCCTGGAAGCGGGAACTACATCATCATCGTCACTTCTGCCTATCCTACCTACCGTTACTCTAGGGCAACCCTTGAAAAAAGAAGGACAACTAACGGTCGGTACACATGTTACGATGCCATCGTAGAGTTTGCCTTGCATGCCCATTTTCCTCCCATTTTCCCCCCTCCCCACACCAGGAAGGTTAGAAAAGAACGGGAAAGGGGGAGAAATGAGATCAGGGCAAGGCAACAAAAAATAAAAAATAGTATCATAGGAAAACCACTTCACTAGATTTAATTAATTAGGGTTGCCTTACCCTTATCTTACCGCGCCTATCATACGCGAGTAGCGCCCTGGCTCTAGCTTCCGTTGTATCGGGTACACACATCACCAGCACAATTTACTTTGGGGACAAGGCAGCTAGCTACTAATACTCAGACACAATGTGCGCTTCGCTTCGCACTGTCCACAGCAAGTTATATAACTCCGCGTTCTCCCCTCTAACTCATCGCCGTCCCCGTTGCTTTCGGGATTGGGGCACGGTGCTGAGAATAAGGAAGGAGCGAAAGAGGGGGACTTGAACGGAGAAGGAAGGAAGGAAGGAAGGAAGGAAGGAAGGAAGGAGGGAAAGAAGGCAGAAAAAAAGTACCATTGTTTTTACCCAAAAAAAAAAAAAATGCAATAAAAGCTTATTACTTTTTTCCTTCTTTTCGTTCTCAAGAGAGCATCAGGGGTTCTTCCATTTCTCATACTCTCTCACAGACGAACAAGCAAGAAAAGAATAAAGGAAGGAAAATGGAATAGGTCAACTTTTTTCTGTGTTGTCCAGTGGAAAATGGCGAGTCCCAACTTTGTTGATTCCTCACCCTTTTGGTTAGTGACTCCTCAGTTCACCGCCTGACTAACATTGTTCGGTGGCTCGAGGATCTCTCTCGGGTCGTACCAACAGAATCCCCATCTTTCCAGAAACCCGGGGAACAGGCAGGCAGGGGAGAAAAAGAAGGAAAGTGTTGGACAGGAAGGGGGGGCAAAAATGCAAAGGAAGGGGAAGAAGAGAGGGTAGCAAAAAGGAAATACGGTGTGTGTGTGTGTTGTCAATTGTTATCAGGGACCCAATCAATTGCGCTGTTTACAGATTGAGATGGATGGATTGACGATAGATGGATGGATGGATGAGTCGAGATGATGGGATGCGCATTTGCATGGAAAAAGGGAAGCAGAAACGGAAATAACATGCTGTGGAGGAGGGGGAAAAGGGCGGAGGGAAACAAGCAAGGAATGAACAAACGATGAGGGAGGCGGACAAGGAGAAGGAGGAAGGCAAAAAAAAAAGCGGAGTAATCATCTACCTTTTGAAACTCTGCTTTCCACTTGTACCTCGCCAACTGGAGCACATTGATCCTCCTTCTCTCTTCTCACCCTCTACTCCTGTTCACCTTTTCACCTCCTCCACTTTTCTTTCCTTACACTATTATTGAAGGATCGTTCAAAGTATCTCGACTTGTCTCGTCTCACTCAAATTCCCCACAGGACCCTCATCAGTGGGAGGGAGAAGCTCCTACCGGAATTCCTCATTGGACTAGTCGCATTGGCCGAACAACGCATTCCCTGCATGCTCTACGCGGTTACCTGCCGGCGTACATCCTACCGCAATCTGCCCCATATCTTGTTCACAACACCCAATTCACCACTACTGTGCGAGCACTTTACGGCACTTACAGTGTTCGCGCGAATACTTGAGCACAGACAGAAAATGGACCCCTTGCATGATATATAAAGTGCATATTATTCACCCATTTACATCTATTTATGGCATTCACTTCCTTCCAGCCACAAATAGGCACAGAGCGGTGCTTCTGAAGGTGGATTCATACAAAGTTCAATTCTAAATCCTCCCGGCATGGTTTGAGGATGCCAAAAGGGAATGGATGGATAAGGTATGCGGAATCTTGGTTGGCTTGAAAGGGGATTCGTATATTGCTCAAGTTCGGAAAAGTAGTGTGGCTGGTTAGGCTAGCCAGTAGTTTGCGTGCCTTTCTGGCAGGCATATCGCCGCATATGTGTGTATCCGAAGGCAGGACAGGTCATGTCAAGGAGCTACGGATTCGCCTGAAGCAGAGATCACTGGGTAGGTCGGGGTATCTAGCCGACAATGGCTCACTTCTATCCAACCCCAGGTTAACCCAGCCATCTCTATACTGTCAGCAATATCTAAAATAAATATTCCGAAATTGAAAGATTAAAATTTTTCACCAAAGCTACCACCACTCCGCATTGAAAATATCAACTGAGCGAGAATGAAGCATGCAGAATTAATCTCCAAAACTCCTGGGATCTACTACAAAAAACAAAAGAAAATAGAAGGAAAAAAAACCTCAGATCACTTTCATAAATTCAGATTCGGAAAAAACTCCCCCATGAATATCTGCCCACGTAACATGAAATCTGTAGGAGCTGTAAGAGCTGTAAGAGGAAAATAGAAATGCACACAAGTAACAGCAAGGATGGCAAAATTCAGGCTAGTCGCCATCCTATCCGCTTCGCTGTAGCTTCTTTGCTCCGATGTTCCTGCTGTAGTCTGTGGCTGCTGTTGAAGTAGCCATGTTTACAACTGGACATCATCATCATCACGACTTCCATCTCCTCTACCGAACCATTCCAACCGAAATAACCGCTTCCCACCTTCTTTTGAACCTTCAGGAGTTTTTTCGTTTTTATCTTCTCGATCACACAATCCTCGCTTGCGTGTCCCTTATTTTCTGCTACTCCACGCTACACCTCTGGGGGGTCCCGCTGCCTGGCAACCCACGCCTCCCCCTTACTCATCTCGCATGGGTGCCATGAAGATCTTCATCTTCGGTTGAGGATCTGGTTCAAGTTATCCTGTGCCTTCTCAAATGTGGTTTCGAGATAAGTGAATTTCTTCTGGAGGTCTCTGATATCGCCCTCAGCACTCTTTTTCTCGTTGTCCAGGCGGGTGAGGACGGAATCGAGGTCTTCCATAACGAACCTGCAACCGTACACCATGATTAGAAATTTATACAATTAAGTCAATATCCCAAAGAAGGAAGCCAGAATCGATGGAATCTTCAGGTGCAAAAATGTTATGAAGTTGTATTGTGCGTGTGCAGGGAAAAAAAAGACTGTCACACAGCAAGAAAGTACATCGAACCACGCAACCGCGCAACCACTCAACATGGATGACGGGGGCAAGATAAGGAAGCCACCATACATTTTCCCGACGCCTTCGTACACCTTTGTGGATTTGGGCAGCGTATCCAGCTCTTTGGAAGTCAGCTGCAGAAGCCGTATGTCACGCTGTTTGGCCGCCATCTGGGACTTAACGATTTGGAGCTGTTGCTGGGAAAAGACGGCGCGCGCCTCGATCTCTTGCATCAACTATCAATTCGATAAAACCGGATGGTAACTTGGTTAGCTTCGTTTCGTATTTTTTCCCCCCGATCTAAATTCTCCCCCTGAAAATGGGAAGGGCAGATATGGAGATAACGGAGGTGAGAGAGAGGCATACCTTCTGGAGGGCTTCATTTGGTATCGACATTGTAGTGGGCGAGAAGTTGTGAAGTGTTGAGGCAAAGTGTGCGGAAAAGAAGTGAAAGTGTGTTACGGTAGAGAAGGCGGGCAGTGCGGGGAGAGAAAGTGAGGTCGTTTACTCTTTCCCCGTTCGCTTACCGTAGTGGGGTGAGGCTCTGCTCGGAAAAACAGGGATGTCGTGGTCGCTCCCTCCCGTCGCCGCAGAGATGCGAAAGAACAGCTGACTATAATATTATTCATATCATAAAACCCCCCTCTCGAGACATATTATTAAAAGCTTTCCACAAATACCCGACACACACATCCCCAGAGTTGTTTCATTACCAAAAAGTCGTTTCTCAAAAGAGCCCTATGGGTACCCTCGATCAGCAAATCGCAATCGAGTGACGATCCGTGAATTCCCAACCAATGACCCACCACCCCCAGAAGCTTTTTACCCTGGCTGGTCAAGCAAAAACCCTTTCCCAAGGCAACAACCCCGATAAATTACCTCCCACCAACAAAAAAACAACCCCCCACTGAAACAGATTTCCCTATTCCCAGGGGAGGGGGAGAGCAAAACTGAGAGGCAACCCCCCCATTTCTGCGAGCCGCTTTGACTCCAAGTGTCGACTCGAGCTCCGTCCCATTCGGCAACTAACGCTCTGCAGCCACATCTGGCCTGTCTCCTTCTCAGGGCAACTCCAATCGGACACACAAACGATCAGATCAATCATGCAACCAAAACCACGCTGGCAAACTCTTGGCAAAACGAGTGATATGGAGTGAAGTCTGGATGAGTGGGACAAGGCTGATGAACGGACGAACACGCAGAAATGCGCACACACACTGCGCACCGCACACAAAATAAATAAATTATCCTACCATATGCTACTACGAGTAGGGAGAATTGATTCTCGATCCGTGGCTCTGGTAAACCTCTGCAACAAATCCAGACACGTCCCCGGTGGTGGCACCGCAGCCTTGTTTGCTTGCCTGTTTGCTTGCAATATAATAGAGCAGGCGCAGGCACCCACCCATCCACACATACTCGGAAATTACACGCAGGTGTAAATATCTAGCAGGGTTCTGCTTTTTTATTTTTTTATTTTTATTCTAAAAAAAAAGGGGGAATAAATAAATAAATAAGTTATGGAAAAGGTGGCTTGAGAACACCATATATCGAGCACCGTACCGATCCAGAGAGGAACCTCGAAGGTTTGCTTAGCCTGACCTAGCTGCTCTCCACATACGATCCCTTAATCTGTGTGCAGATTTCGCAGCTTCCTAGTGCGGTTAATGGCCTTAGGCTAACCTAAGCTCTTTGCCCAAGGTAATATGGCCGGTAGAAAAGATCTATGCGATTAACACATTCGAACTATTGCTGAAAGGTTACAGATACGGGCGAAAGGATGGTGCCCCTATAAAAAAAAAAGACGCAAGTGCATAACATGATGGTAGTACTTGAGTACCGTACTGTTGGTATAAAACTGCGCCTTTCGGATATCGAACACATTTCTTTCCCCTTCCTCATATCTTTTTTTTCCTGGGCTTTTGCATGTGTGTTCCTGCTGGTGCCTGTCTGTCGATCGGCTTACGTTTGCTTCCTGCAGCACACACATCACGGATCTGGTACCGGTATCATAACATGACTTGATATACATGCTGTATGGAATTCTCTACCAGTCGCTTGCTGACTGTGTCCTCCGCAATGGGCAGACGTCATGGAAACTCACTCGGACTTGGCAAAATAAGGTATGTGAGGTATCGTAAATCAACCCACTTCGCCAGAAAGGTTTCTTAATCCAGGAAAGGAAGGGAAAAAAAAGGTTTGTTGCACTTGGAAAGTATTTTGATTATCCTAGCATATTTGATGACTCTAAGGGTACGGGTGCTGGAAAGCCTAGTCTAGGTGCTCTTTTTTTTTTCTTTTCACCTTCGTTTTTTCTTTCCTCTATCTACTGTATGTTGTGGTTGACGGATGTGATAAATTTTAAATTTGTTATACATATATGGATATCGATAGCTTTTGACACTGGCGTGTTGCAGCTGCACAGTAACGTCCAAGACTATTCTAGACCAAGCAGATCAACACGGGGAAGGCGTGGGAAAGCCCGTCAGGTATGGTGGGGAACCGGCCCCTTGAATCAATCTGCCTGGGCGCCCTAATACCGGTATCAGTCGACTTTGAATGACGAAGACTCCTGAACAACAATACCTACCCCAAATATAAAGCTGTTAAAATTTAATGATAGACTAGAGAATAGGGCAATTGAAGCAAATTTAATGAGCATGAAGCCTTGATCCAGCTATTGGGGTTTGAAGAAAAAGAAAAAAAAGGCAGTTAATTGAGCAATGTCACTCCCAATTGTTTACTATTAATGGGCCGGTTGATATGCTAAAGCTGGAGATAACTGCATATTAATTTGGAGGCTCGATAGTTAACTTAAGTTAACGTACGATTAGTAAGCTAAGATAATATGTCCCTGTAGTCAGCTCTGAGGAGCCCCATACACAGTAGCAGCACTAGCTTTTTCCTTTTCCTTTTTCAATCTACAAGAGACATCGGCTATTAGTTCCTCCTGATCCTCCCCTCGTAGAGGGGAGGAAGCGGCAGGTAAAAAACCACCCCTCGTGTCTGATCTTCGCCGGGGCGAGCAGCTAACCCTACGTACATACCTACGCTAGCTAGCTACCGTACTCCAGTTCCCCGAGCAGAGCGGCACAAGGGTGGTTAGACATGCCATCACTATCCGGGGGACATGTGGCCATTCAAAAAACACACGCCCGATCCGCGTGCCGGAGTCCTCGGTTGCAGTAGTACATACTCCAACACCTCTGAAGAAAGGACCAACACTAGCTAGCATCCCCCTTCATATTTCTATTATATCTATCTATCTATCCATCTGTCAGTCTAGCGCGTCACCGAACACCACCGCATCCAACAACGCACGCTATATAACATAATACGTAAGCGTTATTCCTCACATTAACCTCGTACAGTACACATCTCTCAACATGATGGTGATGATGATATCCGAGACTGAAGCTCCAGGTGCCACGTAACTTGAAGGGCGTTCCTGTCTATCTATTCGTGCCCTTGCTTTTTACAATTAGACTAATGTTAGGCCAGGGCGTGTTTGAGGATATGCGGTGCTCAGTGTTGGTTTTGAGGGGGGTGGGCGTGCGAGTTCTTGGGGGAGATCGTTGGGTGGAATGGGATATTGTTATGAACTTGGCGTCAAAAGGTGTTTGTGGATGGTAGGTGAGTTTGGGCACGTAGTGGAGGGAACGTGTTATCAATGAGGAAACAAGTGTTTACCCCAAATGTTTGTTTGTTTGTTGTGAGTTTGAGCCAGCGTGGAGGAGGGGTTGGGGGGAATTTTATATTCATGGGATGTCACTCGTTGTGCAGATACTGACCTGGGTATGATAAGGAGGTGCACAAGAAAAAACGCCCTAAACATTCTCCCGTTGAAAATTTGGAATCCAAAACCCCCACCACCACTTCCCTGGGGATAGTAAATTTCCTCACTTTCAAGGGCCAGGGCTATAGTAGAATTAAACATCTCTCACGCGCCCAGTCAGCAAATCACATCGCTTCCCATTTCGAGCCCCCTACCGGAAGCGTAAGATACCGTATCATAAAAATCTCGCCTTTAATGAACTGGCCTGGACTAACTTAGGACTTTTTTCGAAATCTCCAGTATTATATAAGAAAACCAAGCTTTTGAGAATTTTGGATGAGATGAGATATTTGGCCTATCATCATCAATTCCAAAAAACTTGCCCCCACTTGTAAACTGTCCTAGTTCCAGCCCAGTTCATTTATTAAAGGCGAAATTTTACGGCAGCCCTACTGCCTCCAATTCTCCTTGCAAATCGGCCTGCCAAAGTGCACATTTTGCCCTCAATTTAACATTCTTTGTAAATAAATAAATGAAAAACCAAATTCCAAGGAAGAAAAAAAAAAAGTGATTCCCCGGTTGCCCTACTCTATAGTAATTTCTAGTATTGTTTTGCGGATTAACGTAATCCGTGTCGCTGGCCAATGAAAATGCTTCTCACAAATTAAAAAACGGCAGGGGGTGCTGTTTGGCTAACGGGTTTTGGAACTATGATACCTTGATTGTTGAGGTATAGGTTCTGTGGGAGAGTTAGTGTTAAGCGAGGTATCATGGTTTGGGGGGAGGGGGGTTGCTAGGGGCTTGGAGGGCATGGTCTGGGTGGTTACGATAGGATGATTTGAATCATGAGATATCACTCTTGTTGCTTTGTAGAAGAATTGATGCTTGTATTAAGGTCGTGCGACTGCTACACCACACCTTGGTGTACGCCACTTAGGATAACAATATTATAACCGTAGTATTATACGATAGTTCGGCTTTCCCAGTAGGGTAAATTTTCCACGCCATTCGGAGTTTTACTTTCGGCTCATAAAAAAAATACTTCTTTACCTATCCCCTTTTCCGTTAGGTCACTAACATAGTATCCTAACCTGGGGAGATTCCGTTCTAGGAAATTAAGAGAATAGTAGGGGCAGTTGGGAACCCTTAAGTCTTTCAAACACTACCAACACCCCCCCCCCCCGCGGCGATATACTCCATCGAGTGACACCGAGGAAGGACATAATTTGCAGAATACTAAGCTTATTTCCCCGTCTTTCTTTTGCCCCCCCGCAGACAGGATCACTACCTCTTAGATTGAAAATGGAGCCGCAGAGCACTGTTGGTGGCGGGGTAGTCCGCTCGAGGTAGGATAAATCCAATGCGCCAACCACTCCCTTCACCATATCCAGGAACCTCTCACCCGTGAACAAGCAAGGATAAAGAGAAAGAAAAGAAAAAAAAGCATCACTATTTCTCCCATTCATTTTCCAATTAGTGTACATTCACAATCTACCCACCTCACATAAACAAGTTCCCCAAAACCCCCCTCAACCCCCCTCAACTCTGGCACTTTGAGCCAGCCAGCCCTTCTTCTCCTTCTGTTCGCTCATATAATCCTCATCCCCTCCACTCCGCTCCTCCGGGACGGTATCTACCAAAAACATACTTGAAAAATAGAGGAAACGGGGGTGAAAAAAAAAACACTCCACTCCACTCCACCTGTTAGTATTCAGCATGAACTCGTGACAAAGCCACACAGGATGATCCGTAGCTCGCCAATTTTACCAACCCAGATTCAGACCCCGATCCCCCAGTCCCTCCTCAGGTTAACTTAACTTAGCATGCAATATACCACACCAATAACACTAACTGTAAGAGCAAATAAGGGGTTTGAGAAACGCCAGTATCAGGCGCTAGGACTCCGTGTAGTATAGCAACCGGGTGACTACGGCCTGAGCCGGCTGGGGGGGTTTTCAAAGCTCTAGTTCGTTCGGAGTGCTATCATATAGAGATGGTATAATAATTCTATAGCCTCACCTTCCTCGTGCTATGAGGAAGTTTTCAGCAGTGTTCTTTAGCAGTGGTCCATAGGCTATGTCCGAATTTTCGAGTCTAGCGTTAAATTACTAGTTCTCACGAGTCATCACTCGATGGGCGAGTGATTTTTTATGTATCTATGCGAGTCTATAATAGTGGGGATCTGGATATCATAAATGCTTCTAACTGACTATCGTATCATATATCTCTCTATCTTATCATCATGAGCAGCTCCCCCCCCCTTCCGTTTTAGATCCCAAGACAAGGAAAAGTGAGATATGCAAAAAAAAGAAAAAGAAACGAAGCCCGATTGTGACAATTGCAAAAAAAAACCAAGAAAATAAACACTAGGATATACCCCTCCTCTCACACCTCGAGACACATAAACCCCTACTTGACAGTACTAACCAAATCCCTATACAACCCCTTCAGATCTAGCACATCTTGGCGCAACTCATCCACCAGCTCACTCTTCTCGCCGAGCATCTCAAGCGTGTACTCCTCCCTGCGCTTGAGCTCCTCGACCTCGCTCTCCAGCTCCTTCACGCGCTTCTCTGCCTCGCGGCTGCCCTCCACTTCACGGACCATGTCGACCACCTCTCTTCGGGCATCGTCCCGCTGCGCCTGCGCGGTTTCCATCTCCTCGCGTATGGCGGCTAACTCCGACTCTAGCCGACGGATGGTGGAGGACATGCGCTCTACCAGCTGCACGGATGGGCCCGCGGCAACGGTTGAGACGGAGATCATGTCTGGGTGGCGCGCGAGCGATTGCGGGTAAGGGGATGTCGGGGTTTGGTAAATGTAAGGTCCTGTGAAGGAGGTGGTGGTAGTGGGGTTTATGGAAGTCTCGTAGAAGTCGACGGGGACGGGGTCGAGGTCCTCTTGTTCTGGGTCGGTGGTTAGTTGTGTCGTGGCGATGTTTTGTAGGGAGGAGCGGGGGGAGGAGTTGTGGATTGGGAGGGAGTCCTGGCGGATAGGAAGTGGAGGGGTGCTAAAGCCTCGGCGGGATGGTGGTGGCGGTAGCTGCCCTGCGGGTAAGCTGGTCAAACCCAGACCCTCTGGAGTGATTGGTGTTTCCAAGGGTCCCGGAGAGCGGGAGTTCTTGCGATGGTTATTATTGTTAGAACCTAGGAAGTAGCTTTCGCTGGTGGATAATGAGCCCGAGAACTTCTTTGTCGAATGCGCAGATGCAGGCGGCAGAAGTGGAGCCTGAGGTGGCGGCGAAAAAGCGCGAGAGGCTTCAATCCATTTTGTGCGCTCTTCTTCTAGCCGTGTTTGCAGCTCTTTCTGCCAGTTCTCGCGCTCTTTGGAAAACCCAAGATTGAGTGCAGAAATCTCCTCCGCGTGTTCTTTCTTGAACTTCCCCAGTTGCTTCTTCGACGATGTGAGCTCCCCTTCCAAGTCGTTAATTTTGGACTGCGAGATTTCCAGGTCCATGTCAAGGGTTTTGGATTTTGCACTCTGTAAGAAGAATTATTAGAGTGTGTATTTCTAGATAGAGGCGATCAAGTATACCAATTCTCTGGCTTTCCTTCGCACGTCCGCTTCCTTCTTGGTCAGCTCGTCCCGCTCCTTCTCCAGGTTTGAAATCCTGCCCAACATGCTCCCTTCAATGCCCTGCCAATTCTCACTGGCAATGGCGTACTGCGTCTGCAGTGTTTCAACCTTTCGTAAAAGCTTTGCATGAGCGTCTCCCGAAGCTCCGCTAGAAACCTCTTCAGCTCTGGCTCTTAAAGCCTCCATCTTGCTTTCCATCATCTGTAGATCCAAGTCAGCCATATCGCACGATCACCCAAGTTATATAACAACGCACAGATTGCTCTCCTTTCAACTCCTCCTCCATTATTCTCGCCCTCTCAGTGTCCCTCTCCATCTTAGCCTTCAGATCCCGGACTTCGCTCTGTAGTCTCTCCTCAGTCAGCGCAGCCTCACTTTGAAGTCTCTCAATCTCAGCTTTCAATTCAACCGTGACCTTCCGCTCTTTCTCAAGCGCCTCAGTCTGAACTCTACTCTCCGCATCCTCCGCCCTATCCGTAACCTCCTCAAGTTTCCCCTTAAGCTCAGCAATAACGCTTGCAGAACTTTCCTTCTCCCTCCTAAGGCCTTCCACCTCGCTCTCAAGCCTCACAGCCCCTTTAACCCTCTCAGAAGCCCTCTTCTCGTTCTCCACAGCACGCTTGGCTTTCTCTTTTGCATCAATAGCCTCTTTCTCCGCCCTCTCCGCACGTCTCTTAGCCTCCGCAGTAGCCTTCTCTTCCTCCTGGGCCTTGGTGCGGAGCTTTTTAATTGAATTCTGCAGCTTCAGCTCATTCTTGCTCAGTTTCTCCCCTTCTTCCAACAGAAGCGCAATCTTCTCTTGAGCTTCCGCGAGCTTCTTTTCTAGCCCTGATGGTGCGCCATTGGCTTTTTGTCTAGACGCCTCGGCGGACTCGCGCGCGAGGTAGCGGATCTTGTCTTCTAATGCATCGATGCGCTCCGCCGCAGCGTGCGATTCCTCCTGTCGCCGGGCTTCGCATAGCGTTAGGTCCTCGCGGAGGAGCGTGATTGTGGTCTCTAGGTCTTCGTGGGAAACGTCAGCGTAGCCATTCGTCTCCAGTGATCCGCGCGGTGATATGATTATTTCCGGGGGAGGTGGGAGAGCCGGCGGTGGGTCGGTTACGGGTTTTGATGTGGGTGGACGCGCGGGCGACTCTTGTGCTATTGTAGGTGGTGATGGCTCGGGTTTGCAGCTACTACTGTCCCTTCCATCGCCTTCTTTATTATCGTCCTCCTTCTCTCTTCCTATATCTTTATCTTTATCCTTGTCCTTTAGCGATTCCACCGGTTCTCCATCTTCGACAATGGGACTCCGACTCCTGCCTCGTTCCTTCCGGGCTGTCGCGGCTGCTAATCGTTCCTGTAGACTTATTCTTCCGGCTATTCCCCCATTATTAGCCTCCCTAGGGTCTCTCATAACCCGTAAACGAACATACCTTTGACAGCAGCAGTATTCGCAGCTTTCTCCTCCGCTTTCGTTTGCTGTAATGTCGGCTGTGGGGGTGGTGTAGTAGTTGTTTGTCCCCCGGGCTCATCCAACAACACCTTATCCAACCGACTCTCCAATCCCGCAAGCCCCTTCTGTAGGAAATTCATCCTCTCTCTCTCCCTCGCCGTTGCGGCTGCAGTTGCTACGGTATCGCGACCAGTACTGTAAGTAGCGTCCGGTAGGTTAGGATAAGTTAGAGTGACTGTTGAGTATTTCCTTGGCGAAGGTGAAAAAGCGAGGTTTCAAGAGTTTTGTGAAACGCGTGGTGGGGTGGGGCGTGGAAGATTATTGTTATTTTTAGAATGGGTGTTCCTGGGTTGCTTGCCTGTCAGGATTGCAAGCGGGCGAGTTGCCGCAAGCCAGGGCTGACTCGGACTTGTCACTTGTTTCCGGGTACAGTACTAGTACCGTACTTATATGCAGATACTTTACCATAAGGTGAGAAGGGGGCAAAAAATCGCTGGAAAATTCGGTGATACTAGCATGAGCGAAAGGGGTCCCGTAAGGTGTGGGTGTAATACCGGTAATACGATACCGGCAGAAATTAAGGACTATCAGAGTTAATACAAAAAAAACCTACTCCCAGTGAACAGATACTACAAAATACAGCACCGCAAATCGTGCGGTACTCTAAGCTGTCATAGTTAAGAAGCTGCCACACTGTACTGTACTACCGGTAGTACTGGTACAGCACGTATGTTCTAACCCTTTTCAAAGCATCATGCCAATATTCTCTCTAGTGACTTATGAACTGCGGATTACATTATTTTGTATGATATGGCTCTCCCGAAACTGCGAGTAAACTAGTTTTTATAGCACAGGCCACATAAAGTACCGTATAATACGGGACTATTCAAGCCTTACAGGCGGTACCATACTGGTACCTGGTGTAGCCCGTCATTTCCGCGAAGTAAGGGCTGCAAGGCAACAATTCCCTGTGAATAATAAAGTATCTAAAAAGCCTACAAGGAGAAAAGAAAGGAAAGTAGAGAGAAAAACCTCTAAAACTGCCACATCTACTACCATGGCAGCGCCCAGCTCCCATATCACGCCGTAGATAGACCCGCCGGCACCTACCGGCCGGCCCGGTGCACTATGCCATAATATACTACTACACGATATCGTACACTCACACCTTTTTCTTAATCTCCCCATTCAACCCTGCTGAGACTCCGTTTCTGGTCCCGTTCGCTTCCCCGTTTGCAGCCAGTCCTTTCCTCCTCCTAACGACGGGCAAACTCCACACCCTCTCCCAAACACACTCGTACTCCCCCTGCTTCCCATCCAGACAAGACCTCAGCCAGATCCCATAAACAATGTAATAGTACGCCCCCCAACCCGTAAGTAAATGCCACCACCCGTGACCCTCCAGCAACCATCCCCACGGCATACCCACCGCTCTCCTCGCCAGCCGCAGCTGCGAGCAATACGCATTATCCGCGTTCCAGAGGAGGAAGCCGCCCAGGAAGAAGCTCAGGCCGTAGCGCACCATCGTCCACATCCGGGTCACAGTCGCTGATTGCGTGCTGCGGAGGCGGGTTTCCATCAGGTACCAGGAGCGACAGAGGACCACGGTGGTTAGGAAGGCGTAGGCATTTTGGTGGAAGATTGGGTCTTGCAGGTGGTGGTAGATTAGGGTTATTGAGCCGGCGATTATGAGGAGGAAAAGGCCGAGAAGGGTTTGGATTGTGGGGGTGTGGCCGTAGCCGAATGTTGCTGTGGGAGACGTCAATTTATGTATAGGAGGCAGGGGGAGAGGGAGGAGGTTACCCCAACACATCAGACAAGTAGTGTATATCATACTTAGTTCGTCGACTAGCTGCATCGAATCTACACCCACCCACCGTCAATAAGCCCCATCGCTGGACAAACCCCATACAAAGGAGAGAAGGTGGGGGGTAGAAGGGGAGCCTACACCATAATGTAGCATGGAACAGAAAACTCCCACAGCCAACAAGTAGGTACCCCAAAAATGTAATCAAAAATATCCTATCATGTCCTTCAGATATGCAATTCCTGAGCCCTTTCCAACCAAGGTACATGAACATGCCATTTGTGAGGGTATTGATGATTTCCGCGCAATCTGTTGTCTCGCCTTGCGTCAGCCATATGGTATAGCACGGACATTGCAGTAGAAGTAGCACTCACAAGTCGTAAGGTAGTAGTCCTCTTCGCACCAACTGAAGCGACAACCGTTAGCATCCCACCGAGCACAGTAGTAGTGGTGGGAAAGAGAGAAAGAAAGAGGAAAATACTTTAAAGTAGCCGTCTCGGGCCCCCATCCATGGACCTTCTCCGGTCCATATGGAAGACTCCACCACATCTTTTTCTCAAAAGCGGTTAAGAAAGCGTATTTGTTTTTGTTTTTGTTTTTTTCGGGGGGGCGGGGAAATTGAGGTCGCCGCACCCTAATCCAAGCAAAGAGGAAGAGAAATGGAAAAGGTTGCACTTTAAAGACTCTCTAAACGCCGAAAACAGTTTCAATCCAATCCAATCCGTCGACTCTACTTCCTTACTCCCTTCCCTTCCTCTCTCTTTGATTCTCTTTCAGCCGAAGAGGAAAAAAGAACAAACTCAACTTACAAGAGCCACAAAAGTGCGTTATGATATGATAGGGTTGGTGTGATAGGTACCGGTATTTTATCGTACTAGTCGGCTAATACGGTAGGGTAAGCGAGTGAATAGCAAGCAAGAAAAAGTAAAGAAACGAGAAGCAACGAAGCAAGAGCTACATAAGTAGGGAGCCTTTCAAGAAACCCGAAAATTGGGGTGAGTGGGAAAGAGAAAGGTTGGGTGAGAGTGATGGGAGAGGAGGGGACTGGGGTTACTTGTCTAGCTAGAACTCGACAAGAAGGAAAGGAAGAGGAAAGTGTCCTTGCGAGCCCACGTTCTTATAGGTGGTTTTACTGAGGCAGGATACCGGTACTGTGTGCGAAGCGTGGGGTGAAGGTGGGAAAAAAGATAAGGCGGGAGCCGCAATGATGCAGATGCCAGGTGCTGTTGTATGGTACTCGTGTAGGACAGTGCCGGTAACTTATAATGACCTTTACTCTATGATACGGGTGCCCCCGGGGAACGAGAACCGAAATAGGATGGATGGAAAAGCTTGCCTGTAGACATTAACAGTTAGGATCTCTGTACTAGTACAACACAAGCAACCTTAGCCAAGCTATTAATGATCATGACCATGACGACAATAAACTAGAAGCCGTTCTATCATATATTACAGCCGTCATATAAATCTAGATACCGCCATACCGCATTGCACAGTGTGTATAACCCATACTTCCTGCTTCATCCCTGCAGATATCACAAACGAAATATAATAAAATAAAAAGGAACTGGAAGAGTTGAATTCTCCCTCCTCCTCCACCAGAAAAAATGCCAGCTCGGAACACATGTTAAAAAGCGCACCCAAACTCCGAACGCATCACCAGCCTATGGTAGACCTTTACCTCTTACTTGTGCTCTCCTTCCCCCACCAAGCCCCCCAGCTCTCTTGACACCGATCGAAGGAACGGGGGAATCAGGTCGATTTCTTCGCTCTCTCGCGTTCGCGCTTGGCATAAATTGCGCCAGTGAACGGACTGTTCGTGGTCAGTCACCGCTTGTTCATGTACGGTCATGATTTACAAAAGAAAAAAATTGCGTGGGGACGAGAAGGGAGGGAGGGATTACGCACTCCTCAAACATGAGAGCGATTTTATAAACGACGAATACTTCGGCAGTCAGGAGGAGACCGGCCGGTTTTGCGAACCTTGAGAGTTTGGTAACTTGATCAGCAAGGGCGAAGGTGGTAGCAAGGGGGAAGTCTGGTACTATTACTTACCAAAGCGCACTTCCCAAAAACGCCATGGTAGACCCATAGTACATGGGCGCATCGGTGACATTGAATGGAAAGCTGGTTACGCGGTGGTCCATCAAGATGCCGAAGTAGTCACCTTTACCAACCCCATCCTTATCGTCAGTACGGTCCTTTTCCCCCCTCCTCCTTCTTAACAGATAACACAAGGGGAAGAAAGGCGACAAACCAAGATAAGTCCCCGTAAACCCTAACGCCCACATGGACGTCAAAACCAGCACATTCCCACAAAAGAACAATACCGCCGCCGCAAGCTTCACGGCACCAGTCTGGAGAACATCCAATGACGGTTGCTGTCGCAGCGCCTGCTCGTAAAGGAAATCTCTAAAGATCCCAATTCCAAAGATCACGGCGGCAAGGAAGTAACAGCCGTAGCGGGAATTGCCCCCAAAGAGTTTGGTTAGAACCTTGTTATGGTATTCTTGCCGGGCGACGACACTGTGTCCTTTTGTTAACGGCTGGCCTGATCAAGAAACGAGAAAAACGTACTTCCAGAAAATAGGATTAAAAGCAATTGATCCCGCAGCAACTGTTTATTGTCGTCAATTGAATTAGTTATTGTCCGCAGCGAAAGAATGGCATTGGGAAACCATCTACTCACCCAGCAAACTCTTCTGGTTTAAATCAACTAGGTCCATCATCGTCGAGTTTGCGAATAATTTCGTAGACATTGTTCTAGGCGATTACCTAGTGATAGAGGTTATTAGGATCAAGGGGTATCGGGAAGTTATCAGCAGTGGTGATGAAGGCCAGTTTTTTTAGAGTGAGGTATCATACCCTGGACAAGCTGGATCGTGCCCTGGGAGCGAGAGGGTTAGGGCTGTGTGATGTAGAGCCGCGTGGTTGGCTGGTGGAGAACTGGAAGCAACGTGTTATTTGGAACAATCCTTGTCTCGGGGGATAATGACATGTGTTTTCATAGGAAGTCACTCGGGGAGTGGTTAGTGCAGTTAATAGGTTAATGCTATGGAGCTCGAGCATAGTAGCAACGGTGGATGCTGGGGGCCCAATACCGGTATTGTAACATTCACAGGCATAACATCAGGCATAAACCCACTATATGGCATTGCAACGAAGCCACACAAGCCCATGCAGGTGCCGTGAGTCTCCCGTCGTACCGTGGGAACTGGAATACGGTAATTGAGAATCTCGTATCACTTTGGGGTCACCCCCCAATAAGGCCTGTTGTATTATTATTTTTCTTTTTACTTGTCTCAACTGAGGGCTGAACAAGAATCTTTCGTCTGTGTCTTCTCCCCCTAATCCGAAGGGGGAAATTCCGGACATCCTAGCGTCATTTTTAATTACCCCAGCTCTAACAGTCTTGTACCTCAACCTTTCAGGGAAATTTTTGATTGTTGCCGGAGACCTACTCTAGGACCTTCATCTGCAAGAAATGAGTTGGAATTTCATTTCCGACTTCAAAAAAATTAAGGCACCTCATAGTAATGCGTTATTAGCTTTCTTTCTTTTAAACGAACAGAGCTAGTATTTAGTTTACTATCCTACCAAACGACACTTAAACTAAATTATATAACATTTCCATAGCTCAGCCCAAGCGATAAAGCTGACGATCAAACTCTGCGAAGTGCCAAAGCCTTCTCCCTACTCGTGATGGAGCAATCGAATAATAGAAAGTGTGGGGATCTCTCACATACTTCCCCATCTTCCTGGTCGGAAGGCATCTCTGAAACAGCAATGCGTGGAAATCCGAACCTATGGGCTATGAACTATATAGAGTCTATCTAAGTACGTAAATCTTCTAATCTGATGATTTGGGAACCACTAATGTCCAAGACAGCAACATAGCAGTTACCATCCGTACAAGTGTATTCGCAAATAGCGGCGGTAGGGTGTATTCTACTAAACTTAGTAGTGAAAGCTTCCTCCTGGGGAATTACACCTTAACTTTTGAGCGAGGGTATTATCAGTGCCCATTATATTCTTCTCTTGTTCCTAAAACGGGTTTTGCACTCATACTATTTGCCACTTAGGCCACCGCGAATCATCTTTGTGGGAAATACAATGAACCCCCTACAAAGTCGTGATAGGGCGACGGGAGTACGCAGGGGATATTTCTGGGCTATCAAGCTATCTAAAGGGATCTCTTCAATAACTTGAGTCTCTCCTTCACATAATCGCTATTACGGTGGTCCGAATAGGCGCAGTGTAAACCCGATTTTAGGGAATATAAGATTATTATATCATAACTAGTGATGTGCCGTCTCCCAATGGCCAAGATATACAGGGGAAAGTTTTCCCTTCTGTATTTGAACTTCCTGTTACTATTTGCTGATAAAACTGCCAGCACAGATGGTGCGGGTGGGCTCGTGAGCTCATGGGCTTCCCCTGATAAGAAATGGCCCATCTTCTCTAGAATGGCGCCGGCGATAGTATGAGCTTACCATGGCTTCCGTTCGGGGTCCGGCATCTTGAACTATCGGTAATCGTTGGTAGGCTTAATAGTCATTAATTTTGGCAGCTATTATTATCATTGCCATTGCCCTAATCATGGCCCCTCGAAAATAGCAATCCCGAATTCAAATTCCCGGTTTCACTGGCATCCACGGGCATACCAACTTACATAGACGGTGACTAGAAATTTATGACTCTTTGAAGAAACTTCTTAAAGAGTCTAATACAGAATTCTGGTAATGGGTTGAACTGGAGCATAGCGAGGTGGGGACGAGGGTAGTAGGGCAGCGGGGGGATTTGGAGCTATTTTCCGGTTTGCAGTCTGCGTCACCCAGATGTTCACTTGCCAAGGGAGCTATGCTAGAGGAGAGTAACTGATATAGTGCTCCAATTGGCGATCAAAAAGGACGATGGAAACACCAAACCTGGAGTTCCCTAGGACCTCAGTTAAATGCCAGTGGGTAGGCGCGCTGGGGCATGAGTATTGCCCAGGCGGAGTTACCTAAGGTCCAGCCCTTAGGACCAAAGCCTTCCAGCCCTATCTATGATCTTACGATAGCGAATAAATCCCCCATCAGACCCAGGCGTACTAGAAAGCCTATTATCAGTAAGCTTTTCAAAAGACCCACGATAGGAGGGCTAGAGCATGAGCGCAAAGGACAGAGGTCTGCTCTTAAGCATTTCGTTAGCCCTTCTCAATCCCTCTCACCCCAATGCATCCCCATTGCCAATCGCAACCACGATGTATCTCTCGATCTAGGAATCTGGAGTATCGCAATGAGGCGAGAAGAATCGCTTCATGTAAGTGGATGCAGTGCCCGTCTCGGGCTTTTAGGAGTGGGGAGCAAGCAACTGAAGTATATTGAGAATGGTGGGGTGCATAAATTGTTCCCGGCCCCCAACATGTCGCCGGTATTTGAAGTTCGGGGTGAATAGTGAGTGTACTTTAGGCCCGTTGTTGAATAACTTGATTTGGTTAGGCACGGGGCTAGCTAGTTTCCATTTTCATAGCTAAGCACTCGGGCCCAGTGGTATTATACAGAATGCAAGTTTAGGGGCTGGTTGGCCCGACATGTTTGCGAAATTTCGGTGGCTACAAACCATGGCTGAAAGCGCCTTATATTCTATTTCATAAACGGTCAAAAAATTGCTGCTGGTTGTTGCAAACCATTGTTTGTAATTCACATCCACCAAACAGTTCTGTAATTACAAACAATGGTTTGGACGTCCAAACATGTCCCGCCAAACAGCCCCTTAGTTGGGCAAAGGGGTATTACCTCTGCCCTTAGCCCTAGGGTTGAATAGCACTTATGTATAACTATGATATAAGCTCCAGACTTTAGCTATTATTGCGATTTTTGTGATTGAGGCTAAGGCTTTGGTGAGAAGAGTACCAAATTACTATTCGCCCACAACCAGTCCATGTATCAATAGCAAGGAAGCTTTTATCCCCCTCCCATTGCAGTCCACCATTCCTCAACTAACTATCGTACGAAAGCTATCATATCCTCAGATTACCTTAACCATACTAAGACCTAGGGCCTAACCACGCTCCGTTCCCCCACAAACAAAATTTGCCCATACAATCTCAGCCTTGCCCTTCCCCCAACCATTCAGAAATCCCACTCCACAGCTAGCAGTCCTAGTTTCACCATATAAGGCTTCCTTTCTCTTCCCTTCCAACCTCTCCTCCTTCCTCAACCACAGCAAAGTCAACATTACCTTGTATACTTCTCTCAAGTTCTTTCCACAATTTACACTGTTTCCTCTGTCTTAATTTTACTTCTTCTTGTGCTTTATCTTTATCACAATTCCTTTCCTGCCTTCCTCTACCAATCAACTTACTTAATTGAAGATGGCAAGAACTAAACGCACTCCGTTCTGGTCGTACCCGGCCATAAGAAATACTACTATATCCAAGCCGCAAGCCCCCCTAATTCACTCTAAAATTGCCACTCCCCTAACATTTTAGCAAGATCTACTACATCAACCTCATCTCAAATACCTGCAGCACCAGCGCCAGTGCCACTAAGACGATCTGATTCGGTGAAATTTGGTCGCAACGGAGACCCGGTCGTTCCAGCCAGATACGATGACCCACTTTCTAAGTCAATATACTTTAATGGCAAGGCATACTCAACCACACCCGCCAGGGCCACTGACGAGGAAATCGAAGATGACCTCGCACAGATGAGAAAGACCTGGGATGGGAAACCTTATGTCAAGCCTACATCGCCCAAAGAAGTTCTCCCCGAATTCGACGATTATGGTTATAAAGGACGTATAATTAAGAAGCCGAAGAGCAAGCTCGAGAGCAATGTACGCAATGAGCCCCCCACTGGAGAGGAGCTTGTCAATCGTAGCCAACCCAAAGATGAGGAAGCCGCGGTTTCGATTGAGACATCTGACACCCGAGATGAGCCTCTTAATACAAACGAACGTTTCTGGGGCTGCAAATTTAGAGGAGGTGAGGAAGAGTCTTCAGCTACGATGTCCGACACCCGCTATAAGACTTTTCTGGGGGAGGAGATTTTCCAGCCTAACCAAGCCCCAAGAGAGGAGGCGGAATCTTCATTTGCCAAGCCCAACGCGCCTAGAGTGCCTTTTATGAAGAAAGTTATCCAGGACAGCCAATTCAAAGCCAAGGAGGCCGAACCTTTGCTTGAGGCCTGTAACGCGCGCGATGAGCTTTTAGCTATGAAGGAGGTTGTCCAGGACAACCAACTCAAAGACAAAGAGGTTGAGTCTTCCGTGGCTCCTGATACTCCCACTACTCTGGCTCCCATCAACTGTGCCGTTGATACAGGAGTGCCTGCTACAAGCAGGAAGCGCAAAATATCAGAGATCTCTGGGCTCACGAATGGTTCCCTCACTCCTCTTGATGGGCAAATGCCGCAGACTGAAAATGAAGAAGGCCCCCCGCACAAAAAGCTGCGAACGGCCAACGGCGCAGTCAACCTTCCAATTCCCCCGGAAAAACCGGCTACCCCCCAAAAGGCCATTCCTGCCCGCGCAAAGAGAACTGCTGCCCGAAAAGCCCAATGCGCTGTTAGAAAAATTGCCAGAGTAGGTAAAGCGTCTAGTGCAGTGGACAAGTCAGTGGCCAAGGCCGCCCCTCCCGCTATCCCAGCCAGAGCGAAGACTCTCCCTGCCACTACCGAAAAGCCAGCCGGAGAGCCAGCAATCGTAGCTAAGAATATTGCTGTTGTTGTTGTTACTAGGGCTTCTTCTAGAGGTGCCCCGGAAGCAGAAGGTCCTATTCGTGAGATCGTCGCTGACCAAGAGGACAAATCATCCACCTCTTCCGAGAGTAGAGATGATCTGGAGAAGGATGAAAGCTATGCTCCGGTTGCACTTAGAAAGCGAAGGGTCGCTCGTAAGGGCAAGGCACCTGTGGCCCCAAGGAAGCGTGCCACCCCAAACAAGGCTGTTGCCTCTAATGCAGAAAAAACTACCGCTCAGCAGGAGGATAAACCTTCTACCGCCATCCCTGAGGTATTCACTGGTCCGGAGATTACCAGCACCAAACCAATTGCAGTCTCCAGGAGCCATGGTGTGAAGAGAAAGGCCACTGGACTCGAAGACGAAATTGCTATCCAGCAAGAGGCCGGACCACCTATCGCCCCCGAAGCGAATGCTGCTCTAATGGCTGAGAACCCGGCCCCGGCCCCTCCTGGACGTTGTGTGAGGAGAAATGCCACCGCGCCAAAAGATGCAACCATTAAGCCCCGCACCACCCCCGAAGTAGACATTACTTTGGCCACGGAGACCGACAAGCCCGCCCCACGCCCTAGAAAGCGCGCAAGGAAAGAAGCCAACATTCCAGAAGACGGAGTTATTGTAAGTCAACAGCTAGCCTGCCCCGAGGCCGATACTGCTCAGAAAACTCAGAGACCGGGCAGAGTTCCTACCAGGCGTCCGCGGAGGAGAAATGACACCGTACCGGAAGAAGCAATCGCTAGGGTCACCACTACCCCGGCCGAGATAGGCACTGCTCTAGTTAAAGAGAACCCCAAACCAGCCGCGGGCCCTAAGGAGAGTGGAAGAAGAAACGGTAACGCTCCAGAAGCCGAAGCCACCGCCCAGAAAGAGGCTGGGCCTGCCGGCCCCGATGTGGATGCTGCTCTAGCAATCGAGAAACCGATCCCGGCCCCTCCCAGACGTGTGAGGAGAAAGGCCACCGCACCGGAAGAAGCAACCGCTGGGGCCACCACTACCCCCGCCGAGATAGGCACTCTAACCAAAGAGAACGCCAGACCCGCCGTGGGCCCTAAGATGCGTGGAAGAAGAAACGGTAACGCTCCAGAAGCCGAAGCCACCGCCCAGAGAGAGGCTGGGCCGCCTGCCGGCCCCGATTTGGATGCTGCTCTAACAACCGAGAAACCAACCCCGGCTCCTCTAGGACGTTATGCGAAGAGGAAGGCCACCGTACCGGAAGCAACTGCAGGACCCCCCATTGTCCCTAAAGTAAGCACTACTTTAGCCGAGATCGCTGACACTTCACAGCGTTGGAGAAATGTCGGGGCTCACACAGTCAAAGTTGTTACTCACCCAGACACCAGTCTGAAAATAGACAACACCAAGCCAAGTGCAACCACTAAAAGTCGTGGTGTAAAGAGAAAGGCCACCCAACTCGAGGATAAAGCTGAACCTGCTCCTACTCCCGTCGTTAACGCTTCCCCGGCCACCACACTCTTCGATACCCCCAAGGCAGACACTGCTCTAGCCCAGGGGAGTGACAACCCGGCTGCGGGCCCTAGGGAGCGTAAAAAGAGAAGGGTCAATACTCCCGAGGTTGGAGCCACCGTTCAGCTAGAGGCTGGACCGCCTGCAGCCCCCGAGGCAGATTCTACCCTGACAGCTGAGAAACCAACTCCAGCACCTACCACAGACTCTCTTAGGAGAGAAATCGCCGCACCGGAAGAGCACGCCCCTCCCGCTGCCGTTTCTGAGACCCCGGTTGGGGCAGTTGAGGCTACTGCACCGGCTACCACCTCAGCCCCTCCTGTCCGGGTTCGCGGTCCCAGGTACCGGATCCCCGCCGAAGGGTCCAGAAAGTCAACTCGCATAAAGGCCCAGCGCGATAAGCTTAATTAAGTAACCTATTCTTACTATATGCCTCCCCCACCAAAAAAAAAAACCCCCCCCAATTCGACTAAAAAGTGATTTTAAAAAAAGTGATTTTAAAAAATATAAAAACGCAATCCCATTTTTGGACTTTTATCCGGTATCTCCCTCTAGCCCTCCCCAATCCCTCCTCTACACACCCAGAACTAACCACCCAGAAAGCTTAGCACTAGATACCCCGCCAATACCTTACGAGTGGTCCCCTGTGATCACTGTACGGAGGTCTCCGCACATCTAATAAAAGACCCTTAAACTAACAATAGTATCTACCTACTTGGGCATTTATGTGGTAACTAAGCCGCCGGAACGGTGGAGCATAAGGGTTTAGAGGCAGATGTTAGAGTATAATGTATTTAGTAGTTTATACAGATACTAGAAATAAAATGGGATTCCGACCAACGCACGTCTTCTTTCTTCGAACACCTACTGCGATTATGAGGCGCAGGGCGAGGATCCATGGGCATTACAGGTCTCGGTATCCAATGGTATTCAACAAGAAGCTAATTATTTTTCGGAAGAAGAAATCGATTACAAAGTTAGCGTTGGAGTGGTGTTACCAACTAAGAAAAAGTATGAGTGATCGGTGATGAAGGAAAAGAGCTAGTGAAGATAAATCAACAATTGCAAAGAACGAGCTGTCAAACTCTATTTGTCTAATGGTGGCTTGAACAAGAGTTCGTTAAGGAGGATGGTTTATGACATAAGTAGAAGGATTGTATTGCGGCCAAAGCTAGATCTAGCCCGATATCGTTTTGCTGGGTATGGTGGTTTGGCTAGTATGGTGGAACATCAGCTACACTATGTAGCTCACAACTCCAGAGTCGGCTTCTCCAAGGATTCTTAACGGAATTGAGCACGGTGAAGCCACCAAAAGCACCAAATAACCTGCGATCTCAGCCCTCTATCAGTTCCACCACCCTTTCTTTACAGTATCTTGGATACCTACCACTTCAATCATTAATACTGCAAAATCTAAACTGCCTACTAGAAATAGCGGCGGAAAACCTCCCAACCCTAAAAAAAATAAAAACACATTCAAACCAATGGCTCCCGGCAAGTGAAAGGCTAACTTTAGAGTAGAAAAGGAGGAAATCATACCCCCATCTGGGTTAACTGTTAGTTCCTCATACAGCCGGACAGCTAAGAAACTTAAGGCTTCCAGAAAATATAGTACAGACGATACAATCAATGCTGGCCTCACAGGCAAGGTAAAAACAACACGAAAGAGTATCAGATCATCAAGTTCCAGAAAATAAGTCAAGAGCTAAACAGCATCTTTAAAGAGTCACGGCCAGCCTGGACACCGACACTATTTATACAACTACAAAACTGCCGCAGGAAAGGTCACTGCACCAAACACTTATGCTCCCGCTACTCCCAGAAACACTGTTTCAAAAAGTTATACCGCAGTGAATGTCTCCTACTCCAGAAGAGAACGGCTTAAGCTCTGATAAAAGCCGAATTATTTCCTAGCTTGCAAAATAGCCACCTCCCTCATCTGAGATGGAGGATGATATTAAAAAAGAAAAGATAAAAGGCGATAGCGGGTCTAAGGCACGAGCTCTCGAAGGAGCTACAGCTGACAGGATTATTGGCCCATAAAGTGAAACCGCTGTCCAGCAAGAGGCTAGATCACCTGCGATCTATGATGTGGATGGAATTCTAGCAACTGAGAAACCTACTCCGACTACTTCCAAGCATTATAGGGACAAAAGCCACTCCACCAGGAAAAGCAGTTACTAGCCTACCACTGCCCTAAGGACATACATTACTCTAACTGAGGAGGCCATCAAACCGACTGAGAGTACCAGGATGCATGGAAGAGAACAGGCCAATATGATAAATGTTAAAGTTACATTCCAGCAGAAGGCTAGACCGCTTGCAACACCTGAGATTCCTGTTACTCTGACAGTTGAGAAACAAGCTCCACTTCCCGGCACAAGTTAGCTCAATCGAAAGGTTGAAATAGTAGAATTCCCCTTCCGCCACAGTTTCTGAGGCCCTAACGAGAGCAGTTAATGTGGCCGGGCCAACTGCCACCCCTCGATCGATTACCACCCTCAAAACTCGCTGCCCCCGGGATCAAACTCAGGCTGAAGGGTCGAGAAAACCGATCCATGTAAATACAGAGCCCAATGGGTCCACATCCTTGCTGCATACTAAGGTCTGCAATAGAGTACAGTAATAATCGCCCTTCCCGAGCATTTAAAGAAAGGAAAGAAAAAAAAACTAGGAGCAACCCAATTCTCACTTACTACCAGGTATTCCCGCAACTTTTTTTCTCTCCCACTTTAACTCCCAACAGCGCCAACAAACTGCCGGCCCAGCAACCCGCCAAATTTTTATTAGGAGGTTTGCTGTTCATCCACCATACATATCAGTCCCTTTACGCAACTGCCTCCTTTCACACCTCGTTTCTTCTCTCCCTCTCCTTCCCTCCCTCCATTAGAGTACCCAGGCTCCACCCCCCTGATTTTCCCCATACACTGGTGATCATAGCTTTTTCCCTCCATTCCATTCCCCCTTACCTTCTACACCCCCTAGACCACGGATACAAACCCACCCTTGTCCCACGCAGTAGGCAGTCAAGTTCCCTTTTCTCCATTTCCAGCAAACAATCGATGCGGAGGTAATGATCGACGGTGAGGGTTTTACGCAGCGGAGTGAAACGGTTTAAGTGGAGACACATAGTTTGTATTAAGCGGAAATGAAGACCATGATTGATTGTGATAAGTTGATGGAAAAGGGAAGGCTTGAGAAAAGTTGCAGAGAGAAAGAAAGAAGTCAAGAGAGAAATAACAGGAAGGAAAGAAAGCAAAGGGTGTGAAAACTTTTCATAGGTTGCGCATCACTTCACCAACGCATACGCGTACCACTGTGGCCTTGGAGCGCGGGCATCTCCTGCTCCAAGTAGGGCCATTAAACTGCCATTTCCAACACACATCCACAAGCTCCACGAGTGACACTACATGATCGCCCAGCATTCCTCAACAATACAAAGTAAAAACGAAACAAATCAAACCCCTCGTCAAGACCTCAGTACAATACATCAAAGCACGATAATAACTCAAAATAGTATTCCCCATGTGTATAGACTTACCCACGAAATCTCAACTCCGTAAAAATAAAAGTAAAAGTAAAAAAATCCAGCCAGGAGCGACATACTAGTACTCCAGCAACACCTGGAAACAGGATTACCTACCGCTCTCGCAGATATACCTAGTGTGCGGGCAGGTCCCCACACCAGCGGCATATTATCGGATAGACAACTGTGAATTCTACCCCACGTACTACTAGCTAGCCAGAATGCCAAAAAAAATGAAAAATTAAACATATCGTGCACTATTCAAGCCGTTCGCTCCATGCGATCAAGAGTTCAGAAGCTTCCTAGCAGATTACTCTGGCTTTTCGGGTCCTTCATAGACGTTGGATATGTGCGCGCTGGGAGTGCGTTGAGCTAAGATATGGGGAATAGCGCCTGGGTGATAATTAATACATGCCCAAGAGATTCAAAAGTATCTAGGCGAGAATTGAGCAGACCTGGATCGCGCGTAGAAGGAGGAGACATGTGTGGGGCGTAGCTCTCGTAGTTGCTTATAATACTTTGTGGGATGAGGCACGTTGGGGGGGAGATATAGACTATGAAAATGGGCGATTCTAGAGGGTGATTAAAGTACTAAAGGTGGATTCCCTCAGAGCGTGTTTGACAAAAGCGGAAGGAAAAAGCAACCGTTCCGTTTTGTGACTATTTTACTTGCAGAAACGATTGTTTCAGAATCTTTGGGACGGAAGGGAAACGGTCATTTGCATGGGCCAACGGAACCGAACTACCGTATCCAAACAGGCTCTCAGGCATCCAGGCGCTCCACAAGATCTACAGCAGACATACATGCAAAGGTACTGCGGGAGTGCTGCAAGTGCATCAATTTACGATAAACTCTCGCTTTACCAATTCCAATACACCTAACCCCGAGTTGGATCATAGAATCATCACTCGAGTACATCCCGCAAAGACACACCCGCAGGCACCGTAAAAAAAACCTACCTATTAGCCACCCCGGTATCAAAAGCATGACGGCCATCACGAAAGAGTAACATCAATCCCCTCCTCCTCCGCCATTCTCAAAACCCACTTCCGCACCGTCGCATCCGGCGCAAGGTCAATAGGAAGCTTATCCTCCGAGTCCCTAACGCTCGAGTCCGCGCCCATCCTCAACAGCTCCAACGCAACATCACCGTTACCCTCCGCAATCGCATGGTGCAGCGGGGTCATGCCGCTCTTATCTTTTGGGCTTACCGACGAGCGGTTTTCTATCAGGAGCTTCACCATGGGGAGGGAGCCGTTGGCGGCGGCACGGTGGATGGGTTGTTGTCCACGGGTATCCACTGTGCGCGCGTTTGCTTTGTATGGTGGGGAGAGGAGCTTGCGGGCTGCTGAGAGGCGGGATTTAGAGGCGCAGAAGTGGAGGGGTGTCTATCATATGGGTATGCTGTTAGTCCACCAGTTGCCGAATCCCGAATCAGGCCAGAGAAGATAGAGAGGGAGGGAGGGATGGATTACTTGTCCGCCGTTAGCTGCGACACCAAGTTGGAGTGAGGAGTTAGTCTAGGTTAGATCATCGAGATCCTTGTACAAATTGAGCATACTTTTGAGATTAACATCCGTCTCCCTTGACAATAGCAAGTCCACCACCTTGTCCCCGTCGTCAACACTCACCGCGATCATGAGCGGCGACCACCCAGATCCATCCTGAACATCTACGTCGAACCCCTTCTGTTGTGTAAGGAGCTGCACGATAGGGAGGTGATTGTATGAGCAAGCCCAATGTATAGGCAAACGATCATCTGAGTCGCGACGGTATGCTAATTTCGGGTTTGCCTCCAGCAGAGATTCCACTTGGGATACTTGTTTATACAGTCCCCCATATTAGCCCGGAATTGATAAAAGACCGAGATAATTTTTCTCCTTTTAGGTCTGTTTTTTTCTTTCTTACCTCCAAGTCGGTAGATTGGAATGAGGAGTTGGGAGGGGGATGCACATACATCTGCCCTGTCTGCAGGCCTCGTGAATAGCTTCTTTGTTCTCTTCTTCCATGGTTTTTGGGGGTGATACCGTAGTGGAGATTGAGATACGACAAGCTATGATAATAGCAGATTTCAACTCTCTTCCTGTGGAGAATCCGGCTTGGCGATTTGGCGTCATCGGTCAAAGCGTGAAACAAGGTACACAAGTTACCCGGCTTTTTTCCTTCCATTCCTTTTTTTCTTTTCTTTTTCCTTTGCCAGGGGTAAAATTTAATGAAAAGGCCACACGAAGAAAATGACGCTATGCGTTTACATTTCCTGATTCGGCTAGCCCCGAGCATAGATTGCCCAATTAAGCACAAAAAGCTCAGGCGCTGCCACTGCACAATTAAGCGGAATGTTGAAGGACCCGAACATGATCAGAGCCTTCCATTCCCCTAACAAATTCCTTTTTCCCCCTCCTTGAGCCTTGGCTATCGAATACGCAGACAAACTTTACTACATTTTCGGCTTCATTCCAATCTAAAGCTAAAAGCTAACAGCAAAGACATAATGACTACCAACCACTTCTCAAGAGTTGCCCCGGTTGCGAAGAAGTATGCGGCTATCTTGTTCGATTTAGACGGTAAGCTTGGTCTGGAGGAGGAGGGGATACCCAGGATACATTGCAAAGTTCGCAACTGATTTATTTTGTGAAAACTAGGTACTCTGATTGACTCTACGGCTGCGGTCATCGCACACTGGAAGCAGTAAACTCCTCCTCTTCCTCCCCTCCGAGTAAAAAGCCAGACAGCCAGACGAAAGGGAAATCTCATTCCAGTGTAGGTTTGGAAAAGACTATGGCATCGATCCAGCCTTGATCCTCGCCACATCTCACGGACGACGAACAATCGACACACTCAAGCAGTGGAAACCAGAGCTTGCAAACATGGACTGTAAGCACCCACCGCCGCAGGAGCTGAAGGAGGGTGAGATTGCAGCTAATTTTCATATGATAGACGTCCGTGAGGTCGAGGGCCGGATTCCGAAAGAGCATGCGGCTGATGCGAAGGAACTGCCCGGTGAGTGAGAAATCGCATTGCCACCCAACGGACCCAACGGACAAGTTTTAATAACGCATCGAATGCGCCCTCCTTCCCTCGGGAGTTGCATTTGGTGGAAATTTAGGTACTAGAACATTAGTATCGTCGCTTGATAAGGCCGGAGCAAAGTGGGCCATCGTGACCTCAGGAACCTCCGCCCTCGCAGAGCCATGGGTCAAAGTATGATTTTTATCCCCCGCTCTCGTATCCCTTCAAGTCATGAAGTCATAATTGCCCGGAATATCCCCGGAGTTCGGTTTGGAGAGAATCCCAAAGTGCC
The DNA here is from genome assembly GCA_003070745.1 of Tuber borchii. Taxonomy (NCBI): domain Eukaryota; kingdom Fungi; phylum Ascomycota; class Pezizomycetes; order Pezizales; family Tuberaceae; genus Tuber; species Tuber borchii. The sequence goes on along the minus strand of NESQ01000029.1, from coordinate 190,078 downwards.
GAGAAAAGCGGTCATCCTGGAACAAAAAACAGGGATGCGTGACTTCGCTTTGCGACCCTAAAAGACATTCGAAGATTATGGTTGGCTGACAAAACGCTTGGACGCTTCCAGCTCATGGGGCTTCCACGCCCAGAAGTTTTCGTGACAGCCGACAAAGTTGCCAACGGAAAGCCAGATCCGGAAGGTATATCCCCCCTGCTCCTCCCTCGTCATGATACGACACTATTACAAGTCCCTGGCATGAACGGACTGAACACTCCGGGGGTCTTGGGAAAGGACTTTCAGCGCTCGGGACTCCCCGGGTGTTCAGTCCGTTCATGCCAGGGACTTGTATAATCATTCCTTCCCTCGATTGCCGAAAGGCCAGTGCGCTGAACAAAGGAGCCCTGAAGGCTATCTCCTAGCCCGTGAGCAGCTAGGCCTTTCAAAGACCGCAGAGCCTCTTGCAGACGTGCTTGTGGTGGAAGACGCACCCGCCGGGATCCGTGCTGGGAAGGCAGCCGGCTGCGATGTCCTTGCACTGCTCACCACACACTCACGTGAAGTGGTTGAAGCCGCGGGTGCAGACTTCGTAGTCGAGGATCTGGAAAGCGTGGAGTGGTTGGGGAAGGACGAGGATGGGGTCTTGCTTTTGATAAATCCTACTCCTCCGCCGACGGCTTCTGTGGGAATAAACTTGATCAACGAAGCGGTGCCAAATTAGGTAGGGGGGATATATCTGCAGTCTTTGACGGAGCATGACGAAAACCGCGGGCGATGAACAGTAATCAGCAACAGGTATTTTTTTTGTTACCCTACTTTGACGAACCTACTTTTTTGCCTGCCAAACACCCCTGTTCGTCGCTCACCAATTTTCGTTGTGCCCCATTGAAGACTGCGATTAAGAGAGGGAGGGGAGAGGCGCAAAACCTGTGAAACCCCTCTCATGTACTCGGGTGAGGGGTGAAGTATTGGGACAAACAGGGGGGTTCAATGTCTGTGCAAATTACTCAAATTGGTATCTTCAATCCCACTTCAAGTAATTTGCACAGACATCACGCCCCCCTGCTTGTCCCAATACTTCACCCCTACCCCTAGTACGAGAAAGATAGAAAGCGCCTTTCGCGCACCCTGAAGGACAGGGGGAGATGGGGTAATTACGATGTGGAAATAGAAAGTTGTTTAGACTTGGCTGCCGTATTGTATCGCAACCCTCTTCAAAGCTATCCATCCCATCTCACGAGCTAAGCTCAACCCCAATGAGCCCAAGGGAGAAACGCCCCAACCCAACCCCCAACCACTCACCCATTCCAAAAGAACCAAGCAAAGGAAGGACGGAAGGGGGTGCAGAGTGACCGAAATGAGCATTCGATAAACCACGAAATTACTGTACAAACCCTCGCCCGTTCGTTTCTCAAGATCGATCGTGCAGCTAGCATCCCCTCCTCCTCCCTTCTCCATGGCGCTGGAATGGTCATCCCTCCTCCTTTCCCTTCCCTCACCCTCCCTGCTCTACAAGCACCGTACCTATCCAGGCACAGCGCCGCGCAATACAAGTTATCGCCGGAGTCCAGGGATGACCGAATCAGTCAATCAAAGCAAGGCATGCCACTCGCTCAACCTACCCTTTCAGGAGAATCGCGGGGAAATGTAAAGATTAAACGGGCTTAAATGTCCCTTTTGGGGAGAGTACGGTATCGGTAAGAACTTGAGAGATAAAGCTTGTCCGTAGAAAGTACAAGTACAGCATAGGGGAGTGCAGTTCGCGATAGCTGAGGGCGTGTGCTTGTCCCCCATCAGGCTTGAGTTTATATCACACTTTTGAGTGAAACGAACGAAAAGAAAGGAAACAGCACGTTCCTGCTTCGTTTCCATTCCTCCATTCAACTCACCTACCAGCACTCAAGTACTCCCTGCAACATCACCTTTCCCCGCTCCGCACCGTTTTCACTCTCAGCCCGCCAATCCGAACTTAACCCATCTTGCCAAGGCCAACTCCGCGGTTCAAGCTACAACGCCGGCGTAAGGGCGATCCGAAGTTGGCGACCGTAATCTCGCGCGTGGCAGTGGTTTTTATTTCCGTTTCTTTTTTTTCTTTTTCTTTTTTTCTTTTTTCTTTTTTGGTTTGGGCTGGGGGGATGAGAGAGGTGTGGCGTTTCCTGGGCCCGGTTGGGACGGAATGGGAAGGGACAGCGGTGGGAAGGGACGGTGGCCGTGATGATGCCATGGCGAGGGTGGGCGATGTGATGGAATGATCGGATAGAGATGTTTTTGGCATGATGCCGGTGCCATACTCGAGTGGTAATAACCTAGATAATATTAAATTTATGAGCAGGCCCAGGAGATTACATTACTGCACCTTCAAAGAACACCCATATACCCATTGTCACAGAATACCGGTACCTTAATCACTCGAGTATACTCGTCCATACCCGAGGAGTAGAGCTTAACATAAACTTCCCCCTCCCTCTCAATCCCCCACCTCCCAAACCCACGATCCCTCCCTTAACTCCGCGGCCCTGAACTATTCAGGGCGTTATACCGGAGACGGAAATGTTCTCACCAGACTTCCTGTGAGGCCACAAAAATTTTAAACCCCTCTTCAGCCCATGACTTATGCTAGCCATCCTTCTCCCTCCCACCCACAATCGCCGATCCGCGATTCCTCCTTAGTAACAGTTCGCACACTTAAAAAAAGTTTGTGGAATTCGGGGCCAAACGAAGGGGAATCCCTTTCCTACGTTTTTTTTTCGAGCACTCGAACTACCGATAACTTAACAGCGTTTCTGGCCCGTGCGATTAGAAAGAAATGGAGGAGTAGCAAAAATAGCCTATCGCAAAAATCCGGCCAACATCGCGACAGATCCTCCTCCTCCCAAAGGGATTATTATTATTGTTCAGGCTACGGTCAGAGATTTATTAGCTTACGGTATGGCCTTTCTTAATTCACCGTTTTAAACTCTCGCACTGAAAATTAAATTTGCGCCTTTTGTTGTGAAATCCTAGAATAATACGGTAGACAACCCGCCACACTCTCATAGGCATCGACTCGTCTACCCTACCGGGACAGTATCCACCCTTATCTCACTCTTCCTGCACCCCCAGCCACGATTCCCCCCCCTCCATCGATCCCACCATTCCACATTTGCCTCACCCCCCCCCTGTCGCAAAAAAGGTACAACTTTTGCAAAGGACATCCGTTCCTGGACTCGCTTAGGGGTCTGTGCATCCGCGGTATGCGGGCTGTCCGTATGAGGTGCATCATGTCGTATCACATCGGTTTCTTCAACCTTTCTCAACAATTTGTTTCCCGAGACCGTGATCGGGGAAGTGAGTAGAAAAGGGAAAGAAAAGAGAAAATCAATATAGCAAAAACTATACAATAACGGGCGGGAAACGTTCTGGGTTTCGGAGATGCGGGTGTGGGGTGCAATGGAAAGCTTATCGCGGGGGTTTTACGATAGCCCTGCAAGTATCCTGCTGTTTTGTACCGGCACTAGTGCTACCGTATTCTTTTCTTTATCCAACTCGTTTCTATCCATCCATGCCACAGCTCAGTACGGTACAGGGCACAAAGCCCCATACGGTACAGCGCAAGGGAAAAATCCCTGTATTGCGCCCGGGGACGAAAGAAAGAAAGAATTCTCGTGCAACGCGGGTGGCCGAATAGGGAGGTGTCAGTGGTCAGGTGGGCGTTAGTACTACTGTGCTTATAAAAACGCAGGTACCGTACGCAGGGCTGGCAGGAAGGCAGCTGCTGGTTATGGATGGTCTGCTCTGCTCGTGAGTGCTACTGCTGCATTGTATAGGAGGTACAGCACAAGTAGGAGTACCTAGGGTACAGAAGGGTGTTTAGGCTGCGGTCATGGTGCTGTGTGCGGTGCCTGTACCGGGCCATGCGTGAAATGGGTCACGCAGGCGAGATGATGCGTTCTGGTTGGGGAGTTTGGCCTGTCCGGGCGATATTGGGGCAGTTGTGGATATGAGTGTAGCGGCTGTTTGCCCCAGTGCTTGTCTGTACGATACGGTACTTTATTGTGGATGCTTATGATGTACCTGTACTCGAGTACCTGTATGATACCTGACGACTCTCTCGTGCTTACGCCAATATCTGCAGGTGTCATGGGTACGCAGGGTTAGCTGCCGTCGTGCAATTTTGTCTGCCTGCCTTGATTGAAATAATGAGGGTTAATTTGACTCCAAACTCGTAATATCATAAGAACTAGTATTTCTACCTACTCACTTGTTCATTTCCTTTTGTTTCCTCTCTATGATAATAATATAATAATAATTATAGCACTGTAATGGTAGTACGATGACAGTGGGCGAAACCATGTGGTCACTTGTGAAACAAAACTGCGCACACGCAGTCTCTTATGCTAACTATCATATCAGCTTCTATCCATCACAGCTGGGGCAGTCCACCGTATGACGACTCCGACACAACACACAATACGTGAATGCTGAAGTGAAGAGCTGGTTCTCCCAACCAGAGTTTCTCATCGCGAGGCTGAAGCTGCCCGGATTATGATACCGAAAAGTTCAATATAGTCTGCTTCTATTTTATCATATAAATAAGATGAAATAACTTGAAACACTCTGTTTAAACACCGGTGGTGGATGTAATACTATAGGGCAAGGATGAGCGCTATTACCGGTATCATACTTGTGCTTGCACCATCACTTGCAGGTCAATGTTATATTTCATTTTCCAGATTCCCACGTTTGCATTTACCTTTTCTTTTCTTTTCTTTAGCACATTTGTCCTGTACGCTGCTCTACTGTACCAGTACAGTACTTGTGCCATGTGGTGGCGGAGCTATCACGTCGGTTCCTGCGGATTTGATGCTGTAGTTTCTTTTTCGGGGGTTTTTTTTATTATTTTCTCCCCTTCCCATTTCTTTTTTCCCCGTTCTTGTGGATGTGGGTGAGGATGAGTGATGAGGGGAGAGGAGGGGGTGATCTTTGATGATGAGCACGGTATGGACTTGGGGCGAGGGGGTGTGTGTGAGACCACGGTGAGCACGAAGGGATGATAAGGGGATATGCATCATCAATGCTGGTGGTGCCTGACGGGCTGCACCGGGCTGTACGATACTGGACTAGACTGAACTGGACTGGGGGGGGCGGGGACCTTCATCTTCCAATTCTTCTACGATGGACTGCCTGCTCCTCCTATCATTTTATTTATTTGATCTGGCAGGCAGGTGGAGGTGGGCCACATCGCTACCAATGCATGCCATATGGTGATCAGGTTTCTTTTCTTCCTTTCCCCTTCCCTTAAAGATCTGTTCAGCCCCTCCTCCTCATCATCCCCGACTTTCTCGAAATCCCGTTTTATTTTATTTTTATTTCTTTCCCTCCCCTCCCCTCCTCTCCTTCTATCAAGAAATTTCCCACTCCTCTAGTGTGATCTACCTATCTCTGTGGGTCCCTCGTTCCTTTATCATCGCCTTCCTCATTCAGCTGCCGTTCCATACCCCAGCCTGCCTGTCCAGCTGCACCAATACCGGTAATCCTCCATAGGAGAAGCAGAAGCACAAGCAACTACCCGGCCACTTTCTCTTGAACGCGCGCACATAACCTTCTTCCGCACCTGGGTTATCTATGATCTAATCCAACCTTGTCCTTCCCCCCCTCGCACTGGCCTTCGCCGCTTTATATATCCCATCGTTATATTAGTCTTTGTATCTCTGTCAAAACATATCTTGCATTGCATTGCATTGCATTGCACATTCACTCACTCACTCACTCACTCACTTGCTCGCTGCCTTTTTTTCCCTTTTCTTTACTGTAGGTTTCCTTCCCGGACGGAGTGATTGTATTATTTGTTTCTCGAGATATAAGCTAGCGTGTTTGATCCTGATATCAAGAAACGCCGGCATTGTTGCGTCATAAGTAGTTGGTTGGGGCTTACTGGAACTCGCATTACCGACAAGTGTAGGCAAGTCATCTCTTCCCTTCCTTCCCTACCCCCCTACGAATGGTCAATACATACATCCAACCAGCCAATCACTATTTTCCCCAAGCTTTCAAGTCCCGGTTGCTTCCATTTCCAATTGGATAGCTTATTATTAACTTAACCTCAATCAGCCGATTATTATTCGTTCCTTTTGACATCCCGGAATCATCCAATCGCGTACAACATGGATTCCGCTCTCGCTCATTCGTTCCCAGGCTACTCACAGCCCGAGCATCACTTGAATCATATACTGCAGTTCCATCCGCACCTACAGCTGGTCGACGACTCGAGCCGTTTTGGTTCGAATTCTTCGTCATCGGTTTCCATGACATCCATGTTTCCCATGCCCGGTGGTGCTTGCAATAGTAATTTTCAGTATTCTCACCCCCCGCCACCACCACCACTTTTGCCGTTATCTAGGAGAGGCTCGGACTGTAGTGTTTTGAGCAATGCTTCGTCTGATGGGGATGGGGGAGTCCTAATGATGGTCGAATCGAGAAGCCGACTAACCCGCGAACAAATTCAGTTGCTCGAGCGTCAGTTTTCTGACTCCCCCAAGCCCAACACTAAGATCCGCAGGGCTTTGGCTGACACAACTGGTTTGTCGGTACAACGCGTCGGGGTGAGTACCTTGTAAAATTAAAAAAATTACGTTCAGACTTCCCAATTACACACAATCTGTCCATCCGGTCATCACTTCGGAATTTTCTCCCGTTGTGTTACCCTTCCATGCCCTTAATTCACCTTTCCTATATATCCTCTCCACATCTCTTTTTCATCGCTGCTACTTGTACTTGCGCTTGTACTTCGTCTTTTGGGGGGAGGTTTTTTTTTGTTTTTTGTGCCGGAAAGTATCTAACTTTTTCCTCTCTTTTTATCAAATAGAATTGGTTTCAAAACAGACGAGCCAAGGCGAAGCAACAAAAACGACAGGAGGAAATGCAAACAAGGCAGATACTCGCATTGGCCGGCCGACGGCGAGCAACGGAGCCTTCTTCACCCGTTTCCTCAGCTCCTTTACTGCTACCAACGGGCACCACCACCGCTAGCAGTGGCACAAAATTCCCAGCAGACAGCACGATGACTACTCCGAATCCCCCCCCGCGCCGGGCAAAGTCGTTCGCAGACATTCCTTCGACGCCCGCTCGTTTCGCCGAGAAACACGGGGAGGGCGCCTCTCCCTACTCTTCGCCTTCTGAAGCAAGTTACGCTTCGCTGGCACGATCGCTTGCTATTGCTGCAGCCGCAGCAGCGCATGCAGATTCAGTTGGGGGATTCCAGGAGAATTCCCATGAGATTCCTAATCAATCTCAGCCACAATCCCAGTTTCCGGGGTATATGCATCATCCGTTCACTCTAAGTGGGACAGAGAGTCCATGGCCGATATCCCGGTTCTCGGACTATGGCTCCAGCACCGCTTCTTCAATAATATACACTCCAACGCCAGCAGGCCAATTAGAAGATCCGTTTGAGTATGACCAGATATCTCCAGACTCTGATCGCTATGATGATGGTGGTAATTCACAGTCAAATAATGGTCCAGCTGAACCGGCGAGTTACTTTGATTATCATTATCCACAGGAAGACTTTTCTGCATTTGCTGCCGCGATTGACGCTACGTCTACGCAGAGGGCTTTTGTGCTACCCGCTATGCCACCGACACGCTTTCTGCGGTCTCCAAGAGTCGGTGATGGGCAGGAATTCCAACCTCAGCCTCACCATAATCATAACCTGCAGCAGCGGGAGGAGGTGTTAGAGAGAGACTTTGTCCGCCGTGACTCTTGCCCCGGCGAATTCTTGGACGCATTTAGTTCTATAGAGCTCCCTGAATCGGCCGAGAAGGAGCTTCCCAGAATCGAAAACGAACCTACCCCCGAAGCGGAACCATCCTACCAACAATCCCTCGCGAACCGCCGCAAAGCACCAACACTAACGCCCATAGGCACTGCTAGTCTGCGAGACTCCCTCCTCACCCAATCCACCGCACCGCCACACTCCTCAACTCTCCCCTCTTCCAATCTCTCCCTCCCAGTGACCCCCATGCGCCGCATAAAATCAACCTCCTCTACCACTACTAATGCTACTACTCTCTCCAAATTCTCCCCACCAAGTTCGCCCCCCATCACAGCCGTGCAGACCAAATCCTTCGATGGACTACTGGATGGTCTGGACTGGGGCATGGGGGAGGTCGACCCCACGGGAACCATTCGCCCACGCACCGCCGGCTGCAGCACCACAACCGGAAAGGTCTTTTCCCTGGCAAATATTTTTAAAGTGGAAGCTCCGCCAACACCGGTGTCTCCCGCCGACGTTACCGCAACTACTTCGTCTTCTTCTTCCCCTTCCGCCAACACCAACAAAACAGAAGCAGGAATGTCCCCGCCAGCGACACCAGCGCATCAGCAGTGCGCCAGTGCCAGCAGCACTGCTACAACCCCCCGTGAAGCCAACTTCGAAACGGCGCAGTATAGGATTTGCACTGCTCCGCAGTCGCAATTATCTGGCGTGCCTAGGACGGGTGGGGGGGAGTTTTGCAATGGTGATGCTGGCAGCATGGTCGGGTTTGTGGGGTTTGGTGGCGGTGGGGAGGAGTTTGGTGCCTTTGGGGCTGCGGAAGCTGGTGGGAAGGAGGAGGAGTTCCCTTTTGAGAGGTATTTGGCTGCTGCCAGGGGCGGAAGTGGAGAAGGGGTTTTCTAATTTTTACCTTCGTTTCTTTGGATTTGATTAAGCATTACTGCTTTGCTTACTTGGAACTGTGACTACTACCATTTTTTCCTTTTCTTTGCTATTGTATGGGTTTCCTTTTTCCTTTTTACCTTTTCTTTATCTGGTTGGATGGTGGAGTTTTTCATTTTTTCGTCATGGTCCATTATTTTTTTTAGTTTCCAGTTTTGTCCTACTTTCTACTTACCCCTGGCTTTACCCCATTCCTACTTTACCTAACTGCATCCTCTGCCCCCTCTCCCATTTTCTGCAATTTTCTCATTTTTCTTCAAGAAACAAAGAGGGAAGGCAACGAGATAACCATTTATCGCAACTTGCTTTATATCCCTTATTCCAGCCTAGTCTAGTCTAGTGCGAGGAGTACTTGCCACATAGTCTCCTGTAGTCTCATTTCATTTTCCGTCATAATTTATTTTCAGGTAATCAAGCCCAGCAAAAAACCTAGAGGGTTTTATTGCTTGTGGGTTAACCAATATGTAAGCTAGTTATTATACCAGTAGTTAGTAAAGTAAGACAAGTGGAAGGGGTGACTTGGCTAGGATTAGCTATCATAGCTAGCTAGCTAGATTACCTATCACCCATACCACCAACCAAATAAAGGTTCTTATCGTATTACAGCTTTGCACTTTTGATTTTTTGTTTCGTAACAGTGAGAAGTTAGTCAAGTTAGTCGAGTTAGTCAGATCTGTTCGATGGAGCATGACTAGTGAGAAATAGAAGAAAATATTGTAAGGTGGGGGGAAGTGAGCTCTTCAGGTGTACCGGTAGGCTTTCTTATCCTCTAGATCTACCTATTATACGCCCCCCTCGCTGGCACAGACACAGAAATCAATGTGATACTCCCTTTCCAACAGAGGAGCTGAACCGAAACCCAAGCCGGGGGCCCTGAGAAACAAGAACTACCATGCTCTCGCACTAAGAGTCTCGGACCGCACACAGGTGGCACCGTGGTAAGAGTACCGCACCGGTACTGTACTCACGATGGAGTACCTTGCCATACCATATCTGTACTTGAGTATACACATTAGGGTGTACAAGGACTCGAGTACAGTAGCACAGTACAGCACTGTACTCGGGTACAAAAAAAAGCAATAACCCTTATATAATGACAGCCGTGCTTACCGCATGCCACCTTCATCCCTACCAATCAATGGGCCCTTCAAGAAGAAGGAGAAGAAGAAAGCCTCCTTCCAGGTCCACCCTCCCCTCACTTCACTTCACCCATGCACACCAACGGTATCACTGGAACCGACTATCAAACAAAGACCAGGGGGGAAGGGGTGGTGGCGGTAAGGAACCAGTGTAAAAAAAAATATCCTCACCATCGTCGATTCACTCATCAATCAATCAGCCAATCAATCGGAATTCCCCGTGTGTGTGTGGTATTTCGTTTTGTTTCACTTCATTTCCGACGATATTCCCTTCGGGGCGGGGGCCCTCCACCTCCACCTCCACGTGAGCAGTTGGTTGTGATGGGTCATTTGTACTGGAGTACATGGTGTCGACGGCTTCTTGTATGGTATCGGCCCCGGAGGTGTGGGTTGCGATGGTGTGCATTTGTTGTTGGAATGGGGTTTTGTTGGTTCCCGGGAATGTGGGTCGGTGCTTCTGGGGTTATCGTATTGTGCTGGTTTCTGGAGTTTTTTCTTTTCTTTTCTTTTCCCCCTTCCCCTCCCCATTCGAGAGTTGATGGCAGGGCTGGGCGAGTGAGGGCTTGTGAGTAGCTGCAGGGGAGTTGGTTAGCGTGGAGGAACTGGTGGTTTGTGGGGGCCGGCGGGAACGGCGGGTGTGGTTGGGCACCACTATTTTGGGTGGGTGGGTGGGGGCGGGAGTGGGTTGTGGGGATGGATATGCGGTGGTGTTTACCGCCCTGGTGAAGCCTGGCTTGGTGCTGATCCGCGGGGTGCGGACTGCGGGGTAGGTGCGGAGGACTGAATGCTTTACGTTAGTAGAGCTCTAGATATTTTCTATTCTGGGGACTTACTGGTGGAAATAATAGTTTAGAGCCGCCTTGTAGGAATAGCGAGGGTTTCTATTCAGTCGTACTACTAGAAGGCACGAGTGGTCCGTATTCTCCTCTTTATCTTGGGGTAAGTTTGATGGAGATGCTTGGCCAAAACTCTGCCTTCTTCGCTCTCCTCCCTATTCATTTGTAGTAGATATCACAACCAACTCCCTGTCAATGGCCTCACACGTCTTGAGTTCCACGTAACTGTAGATATGGCACTGAAGGTATTTTTTATCTCTCGCCTCCTCCCGAATTTTCAACCAGGAAGGGTTGATCCAGTCCTAGACTAGCCACAAGCCTGAGTTTGATAGAATTGTAGAGACGCTGCCGGATTTTGAGGCCGACAGAGAGTTGGAGATACCGGTACTTAATATATCCGGCCCTCAGGGGCTATCCGCGAAGAGAGGTCACCCTCGAACAGCTCACTCCTGGCCCTTCACACGTCACCTCATTGAGTAGTGCAGACGTATACGCTCCGGACGCGTGGCATATCCGCGGGGGATCCTGCACGATCTGTTAATTTCTACAATTATGCTATCATACTATGAAGGCCATCTCCTTCCTAGCCTCCAACCTCCAACAGCTATTCCCTATATGCCAGCTGTGGCCTACCCCTAGCTTTTTCCGCTTCTCGATGAAGGCAATGTTTATTTTCCATCCTGCCTCTCCCTTGATACCATTACCTCCGGTTCAGTCCTGGACACATCGGAGGTGTACAAACACTCGGGTATATGCCCTCTAGATATAAGTGAGTAGCGGGGCTTAATTAAAGTAGTATTTTCCCAATTAAGCTAACTCTACGATCTAATAATTAGAGTCACAAGATAACTTAGGGGCGGAGTATCGAAGCACCGGATAGGTGCTGCTGCTGGCTTTAGAAGCACACGATGAGCTGGCAGGTCTAAAGCCTAACTTATACGCTGTCTTATCCTACTGCGCCCCAAATGCTGGGCTATGCTAAGGCTTCCTCCAGAATGGATTCCGCATAGGTGACTAGTCACTCGCCAATAAAGCAAGTGGTGCACTCCTAATTGGAGAGTTTAGGTGATCTAGCCGACGTGTGGACACCCGCGTGAAGATCATTTGCGGGCTGCTTTCGTACAGTATTAGTACGCTTAAATCTTGGCCAAAGAAATGTGGACTGCAGGCGAGCGCGCTTAGTGTAACTTGTCGGAAGCCAATGCACTCCAATCGAATCTTTTGGTTTTAGGCAACTACCAATCACACTTTGAGGGTGGAAATCTTGCCGCCTAGGTGCTACAGGAATAGTACCAACCCTGCTTATTATTCCTGGCTTTGACAAGTCGCAGAAGATGGATAGCAATAATCTAAGCCGCGCCTTATGTTAAAACCCGTTTACCCCCCCCCCCTTCTCCAAACCCTTCAATACTGCAGAAAATCATGGACCCTCTATCTGCGGTCTCGGGCATTACCGGAACCGTAGCAGTTGGGGCCAAGGTACTTGTGGCCCTACACGGATTTGCGAAGGGAGTTAAGTCGGCACCAGAGGAACTGAAACTTCTTGCTCGGGAGCTCGAGCATCTCTGCAATGTCATGGATAATTTCCGGAAGAAGACGAGAGGGCAAATAGTGAGCCAGGGTATTGAAGATATTTCGGGAGCTATCCTAGATATATTCATACAACTCAACCAGTTGATAATTGAGCATACTGTCAGTGAGAAGGATGGATTCCTCAAGAAAGGTTGGAAGCAGGTTAAATGGCATTACATCGAGAAGGACATCGCCGATTTGCGGGCACACTTGAATTCGAACAAGGAGAATTTGCTTGTCGCATTAGGACTTGGAAATGAGTGAGTTGCGCGCCTCTTACAGAGAGTAGGTATTTATCTATTTCAAATAAGTACTAATTGTGGGCAAAATGGGCCAGGCTTCAGAACGGCCACTCAAATATGCAGTTAGAAAGGGTCCAAGAAATACTCAAGGAAGTCATTGAGAGGCTCCAAGATCACGACATGCAGACCGTAGCTACCTGTGAGAGCTATGCATTGCAAAGATGGCAGGAAGTTCTGTCTACAATCGCGCCTTCGTCACGTCCGACAACTCCAAATGATCAGATCTCTGTTGCTCGCTCGGAGTCTGGAATGCTTTCAGAAGCGGGTTTCTCAGAGCGGAGTATTCCGATGAGTGCATATCAGTTCAACGATATGGAGACGAGAGGGAAAGGGGTTTTGATCTCGGACGGAACGCAGGCCAAGGCATATACGGTGAAAGCGCGTAAGCAAAAGGCGGGAGCTCCTAACGCAGGTTCTTCCAAGCCACCGACCAAGGCCACGGGACCGGCACTACTTGCTCGTATACCAGAGCCAGAAGAGGGAGATGAGGTTCTCGATGTCAAAGACGACAGCAAACCGGGAATGACTATAGATAGTCAAACGTTTATCAAAACTCCAAGCAAAACAGGAGGTCCAAAGCCACGCGGAGCACTCCGCAGGGCCCGGCACCGTCTAAAGAATTTTCCTAAGAAGCGCAGATCAAAGGTTGATCTCATGCCAGTCCCCACGGAAAAGGGACAAGTTACTCCGGATGAGATTCATAATACCCCAGGCTTTTCGATAGAGAAGTTTTTACAAGACCGGAAATATTCCAGGGGTCTTCAAAAGCCGTTGGTAATTGTCTCACAATTTGGCATCGTGTCCAAGGATGTTTCTAACAGAGGGTTAGAGAAAAACACATGCCATCTGGCCACCCGTCCACTCCGGGGAGTGGTTTGCTGTGACACCTAATGAAGATGGTCCTAGGTTTCTCGAATGCGTCGACGACTATGCGATGTCTCGGGACGATACCTACATACTAAAAGCAGATCAACGTGTTCGAGTTATTACCTATCTGGAGAGTGGGTGGTTTCTTGGACAGGTGCACCCTGACGGGTTAGTGCTACAGTTTCCTAGCGCGCATTTCAGAAGAACAACCTCGCCGACAAATGAAGAGCTTAAGCGGTTGGAAGTTCAGCAAATCGAAGCTCTGGTAGGGTCCGATGGAAATGGTAAGAGGTTGGACGATAAATTAGGGATTGGAGGGGCTATTTCTTCAGGAATTCCTGGGTTGGAAGCATATACTGCCATGCAGTCCGCAGGACTGAATACCATAGTTGTGAGTTAGGATTGCCTGCACTGCTGGAGTAGTTGAGAGCGATGCTACAACGTCCAGAATTTCCTCCTTTGAACCGAGAGGAGAGAACACAGCGAAAAGGTCCTCTCTCAACCCAGTTGAGACGAAGAAATATAACAAACCACCTTACTCCGAGAGGCAACTCCAATGCCCTAGCAAGATTCTCAATTACCCCAGTCTCCACGGTACCACCATAAGATGGGTTTCGGATGAGACAACACGACCCTACTTTCTTTTTTTCATTTGGAATTTGGGTTTACAAGCATTGGATAATTTTTTTAAAATTGGCTTCTTCTATTATATCACAAGAGTATAATGCCGGTATGTTATTATAATCTTCAACATATTTTCCTTCTTTTCCCCTTCTCTCCATCCATCCACCCACCTCCGCATCATTCACTAGGAGTTCAATCTCTTTCCGTAAGGGTAAAAATAAAATAAAACCACCTATAATAGCGTACTTGCACCAGCGCAGTGCCGTTAGGGTATCAATACAAAAAGAAAAAACTATAGATAAAAAATAATCTAACCAAGGTATTACGGTGGGGAAAAACCGACGCCTAGCTTGTTCGAGTGATATCGCGTGACGCCCCCCCTCCCCACATTAGCAAAACAAACGGATCTCATAATCATATCATGTCGACTTCACAATTTACCCCATCCCCGCTACTCCGCCCCGGAGAAACTAAGATTTTATACTTTAAAATTCACAATATCACGACCAAGCCTAACCCGACCCACCAAACCAGAAAGCATAGGAGTAAATAATAGAAAAAGGGTACAAAAAGGATAACCCCCCAATCCCCCCAATCCCCCATATTATCATGCCGACTTCACAATTATACTCCCTATCAATGGCCTCACATATCTTGAACCTGGCACCTAAGCTCCATGTAAGTGTAGACATCTCACTGGAGGAGCTTTTATCTCTCACCTCTTCCGAATTTTCAACCAGGGAGGGTTGATCCAGTCTTAGACTAGCCACAGGTGTGGGTTTGATAGAACTGTAGAGACGCTGCCAAGTTCTGAGGCCGATAGAGAGTTGGATATACCAGTACTTAATATATCCGGTCCGAATCCTTCATACGCCGCCTCGTTGAGTAGTGTAGACGCACACGCTCCAGACGCGTAGTGTGGCCACGGGGGATACACGATCTATAAGTTTCTATAATTATGCTATCCCTTGGGCGGTCTGAAACAGTCAAATTCGGACCCAGGCACGCTAAGCTTGTTGTGGAACTATTTGAGCTTTGTGATTTGCTGAGAATACTTAAGCCAACCAGGAGTGCTGAGTCATTTGAGCTCTAGAGCAGCTAAAAATGTGATTTTCTGACCAAGTTCGGATGACTGTTGCCAAACCTGGCCTTAGCGTGCCTGGGTCCGAATTTGACTGTTTCAGACCGCCCAAGGGATAGTCATGAAGGCCATCTCGTTCCTAGCCTCCAATCTCTAACGCCCATTCCCCACACACTAGCCGTGGCCTCCCCCTAGCTTTTCCTGCTTCTCGAGGAGGGCAATGTTTATCATCCTATCCCCCGGTACTACTGCCTCTGCCTCAGTTTCGGAACATAAGAGGTGTGCACTCGGATATATGCCTTATAGATATAAGTGAGCAGGGGAGCATAATTAAGGTAATATTTTCCCATTTAAGCTCACTCTATAATCTAATAGTCATAAGATATCTTTGGGGTGAAGTACCGAAATACTACTCGAGTAGATAGGTACCGCTGTCGCTAGCCCTAGGAACGCACGACGCGCTGGCAGGTCGATGTGCTGGCAGGTCTGAAGTTTGTATGCTGTGTTATTTGGCCCTGTTGGCAAGCCCTCCGTCAATCAGAGGGGTCTAATTTCGCTTCGCGATCAGTCCAGGCGAATTCGCTATATCATACCTGAGACTCAACAGCACCCTATATACCGTGCCCCCCACACGCCAGGCTATGCTAGGGCTTCCTCCAAAATGAATTTCGCATAGGCAGTCACTCGCCAATAAGGAAGGGAGCAGCGCGCTCCTAACTGAATGGTCTGGGTAATCCAGCCGACGTGTGGGTGCGCGTGAAGATGGTTCGCAGTCTGCTTTCGTACACTTAGATCTTGGACTGCAGGCGAGTGCGCATGGTGTAACTTGTCGGGAGCCCACCCACTCCAATCGAATCTATTGGTTTTAGGCGGTTACCAATCGCAAGCCGAGAGTGGAAATCTCGCCGCCTTGGTGCTACGGTAATAGTACGAGTACCAACCCTGCTTATTACTCCTGGCCTTGGAGATGGATAACAATAATCTAAGCCGCCCCTTATGTTAAAACCCGTTTACCCCCTCTCTAAATTCTTCAATACTCTGCAGAAAATCATGGACCCTCTATCCGTGGTCTCAGGAATTGTTGGGACCGTGGCAGTTGGGGCCAAGGTACTTATGGCCCTACGGGAATTTGGGAAGGGAGTTAAGTCGGCACCAGAGGAACTGAAGCTTCTCACCCGGGAGCTCGAGGCCCTCCATCAGATCATGGATAATTTCCGGAAGAAGACGGGGGGGGCAACTGGTGAACCAGGATATTGAAGATAGTTCGGGAGCTATCCTGGATATATTCATGCAGCTCAACCAATTAGTAAATGAGCATACTGTCTCGGAGAAAGATGGATTCCTCAAGAAAGGTTGGAAGCAAGTTAAATGGCATTACATCGAGAAGGACATCGCCGATTTGCGGGTATGCTTGAATTCGAACAAGGGGAATTTGCTTGTCGCATTAACACTTGCAAATGAGTGAGTTACACGCCCCTTGCAGAGTAGGTATTTCCATATTTCAAACAAGTACTAATTGTGGGCAAAATGGGCTAGACTTCAGAACGGCCACTCATATATGAAACTGGAAAGGGTTCAAGGAGCACTCGAGGAAGTCATTGAGAGGCTCCAAGATCACGACATGCAAACCGTAGCTACCTGTGAGAGCTTTACACTGCGAAGATGGCAGGAAGTCCCGTCTACTCCGACGATCCCAAATGACCAAATCTCTGTTGCTCGTTCGGATTCTGGAATATTCTCAGAAGCAGGTTTCTCAGTACGGAGTATTTCGATGAGTGCATATCAATTCAACGATATGGAGACGAGAGGGAAAGGGTTTTTGATCTCTGATGGAACTCATACCAAGGCATATACGGTGGAAGCCCGTAAGCAAAAGGAGGGTCTCGATTCGAAGCAAAAGGAGGTGGGAGTTCCTATGGCAGGATCTTCTGGACGTTCTTCTAAACCGCCGACCAAACCCACGAAACCAGCACCACTTAATAGTATACCAGAGCCAGAGGAGGAAGATGAGGTTCCCAATGCCAAAGACGACAGCAAATTGGTAATGGTCTCATAATTCAACATTGTGTCCAAGCAAGTTTCTGACAGAAGATTAGGGGGGAACGCATGCCAAGCAGTTGGAAGTCCGGCAAATCCAAGCTCTAGCAGGGTCCGATAGAAGTATTGCGAGGTTAGGCGACAGCTTAGGTATGAGGGGGGCTATTGCTTTAGCAATTCCTGCGCTAGAAATGTATCGCCATGTAGCCCGCAGTGCCAAAGACGACAGCAAATTAGTAATGGTCTCATTATTCAACATTGTGTCCAAGCATGTTTCTGACAGAGGATTAGGGGGAAACGCATGCCAGGCAGTTGGAAGTCCGGCAAATCCAAGCTCTAGCAGGGCCCGATAGAAGTATTGCGAGGTTAGGCGACAGCTTAGGTATGAGGGGGGCTATTGCTTTAGCAATACCTACACTAGAAATGTATCGCCATGTAGCCCGCAGGACCGAAGGCTGCAGTAAGTTGGAATTGCCTGCACTGCTGCGCCGCGAATACAGGAATAGTTGAGAGCGATACTACAACGTCCAGAATTTCCTCCTTTGAACCAAAAAGAGAAAACAGCAAAAAAATCCTCTCTCAGCCCTCATTTGAGAGGAAGAACTACAACAAACTACCTTACCACGAGAGGTAACTCCCAACACCCAAGCAAGATTCTCAATCGTTCCAGTCCTTACGGTGCTATCATGGGATGGGTTATAGATGAGATATTATAACATAACCCTACTTTCTTTTTTCGGCTTATTTTCATTAATTTTGGAATTTGGATTTACAAGCGTTGGAGATTTTAAAATCGGTTTGTTCTATGATACAGTACTAGAGTAAAAAAGATTCGTCCGATGCCATTTTTACACCAAAAGTACCCACCTTTATGATATTATATCATACCACCCTCTCTCATTGCACACAATGTCTATGAGAATCAGCGAAAATTAATTTGTCCTAGCATTAGCAAACCTGTATGATAGATAACACGAAGAAAGCTACAGAATCCTTAAATATTATATACCAAGTGATGGAGAAAAGGTTATTTAAGTATGATATGATACATATTTTTCTTCTTTTCCCTTCTCTTCACCCATCCACCTATCCACCCCCACATCATTCACCAGGAGTTCAATCTCTTTCTGTGAGGGCAAAAAAAAAGCTATAATAATTATTATAATTATGATACCTACAATACCGTACTTTACGCAATGCAAAAGTTTCCGGAATTGTGGAGACTAGGCTTGGCATTTTTCATAAGGAGACCACGCCTAAGTTAGCACCAAGCAAAAGTTCACACTTCCGGAAACATTTGCAATGCTCAAGTACGAGTACAACATCTGATTTATGATACTTCGAAACGATAAAGCTAATGATAAACCCACACCCCGCCGCAATCAGCACCGGTAACCGACTAATCTCAAACCGATGCGGAAATAGGGAAATTTGGAAGCAATAAAAGCTAGGGTATCAATACAAACAAAAGAAAAAAAACTACAGATAAAAAATAGCCCAACTAACTTAAGGTATTACACGATGGGGGAAAACCTCCGACGTCTAGCCTGTTCGAGTGATATCGCGTGACGCCCCCCGCTCCGCCTCAACAAAATAAAAGGATCTCATAATCATAATATCATGTCGACTTCACAATTTACCCCATCCCCGCCGCTCCATTCCGGAGAAACTAAGATTTTATACTTTGAAATTCACAATATCACGACCAAGCCAAACCCGACCCACCAAACCAGAAGCATAAGAGCAAATAATAGAAAAAAGGTACAAAAAGGATAACCCCCCTAATCCCCCAGAAACAAAATCAGAACGAAACCCCGATTCCCATTCCTTCCCCCCTCCAGCCACCCAAAGCCAAGTAATTCAAGTAATTCGAGTCACAAACAAGCGCACATGGGACATAGCTAAGTAGTAGCCAAATGAATAGATAAATAGGAGTGGAAAAAAGAGAAGAACCCATTACTCTCAGATTACAACTAGATGGAGATGGAGACCTAACGGACCAAGTGAAGAGAGGTAAAAAAATAAAACCCGATCGCAGAGATAATAAGGGGAGAGAAAGAAAGTGGTATAAAGAGCGTATGGAACGAATGAATAGAAGGAAAGAAAGATATATATCAAAGGAATTGAATGGAACGGAACGCGCAGCCAAGCTTCAAGTAGAAGGGGAAGGGGAAGAAATAAAGGGAACTCCAACTGATTGTTTGTGCGAAGACCCTGAGGGGAAAAAGTGAAGGTTAAAAAGTGAAGAAAAAAAGCAAAAGAAGAGCTATCAAAAATAGCAGGTAACAACACAAGAGAAAAGAGAAATGAAAGAGTTAAATCAAGAATGACGAGGAGTAGAGCAGATTCAAGTATTCCCATCCCGCGACATACAAAAAAGCCAGACGACCAAAGAACAAAACATACAGCACAAATCGATCAAACCGAAGCAAACAAAAGCAGAAATAGGTTCCAGCGCAAGAAGAAAAAAAGAAAACCTCGTCACAATCGCACAATCACCCCACCACTATATGACAACGACACCGACGTCAGGAACCAATCATGATAGCCATGCTAATCACGCAAACGCGTTCATGCACCAACGTCATTTATCTAACCCGTAGTGTTCCACCACTGCCCACCCTGCTGTTGCTGCGGTGGTTGTGGACGATAGTTCTGCGGTGGCGGCGGATTGCCCAAGTAGTGCTGCGGGGTAGGGTTGGAGTAGAGCGGGGGCTGCGGCTGTCCGCCGTGCTGCACATGCATTGCCGGGATCGACTGCGGGTGCGGTTGGGGGTGGTGTTGCTGCGTGTGATGCTGCGGATGCCCCGGTTGTTGCTGCGGGCCCGGAGATTGGAAGTACTGCGGGGTGATATAGGCAGCACTTGGGTGATTGTGCAGCTGCTCCGGTTTGATGCCCTGAGTGGTCCGTGGAGACTGTTGGGGCATGATTTGGTGCTGCTGGGCCTGCTGCTGCTGCTGTTGAGCCTGCTGTTGCTGCTGGGCCTGTTGAGCCTGCTGTTGCTGTTGGTGGTGCAAGGTTGACAGCTGCTGTGGGTTCATCATGTGTGGCGGCGCATGGAGCTGAGGGTGCTGCGGGATCGGATTATGCTGGGAGGGATGTGGCAACGGAGGATTCGTAGGCTGCTGCTGCTGCTGTTGCTGTTGCTGCTGCTGTTGCTGTTGTTGGGGACTTGGCATCGGCTGCGGTTGCTGACCGGGTTGATTAACTGGAGGAGATCTGGGCTTATTAAAATAATTGTTGTAGTTCTCCTTCCTCATGCCACTACTGGTTCGAAGAACCTTATTGAAATCTGCAGTATTATGCATCTGCTCCATGAGTTGTGCCGGAGCAGCACTGACGGTACGGTCTTGGTACGGGGGCCCAGTAATCTCTTGTTTGGGGCGAGGCACCGAATAGATTTCTTTCAATCTATCTTGACCCTCAGGTGCAAGATGGATCATTGGCAGAGGCGCAAGGGGAACTGGGGCTGGCCCGCCAAGACCTGGTTGGACCATCTGAGGTTGTGGCTGTTGATCAAGTTGCACAGCATCATGGGGGTAGATCGGTTCGTGGTGCTGCTGCTGCTGAGCCGCGGCTGCCTGTTGCTGCTGTTGCTGCTGCTGCTGCTGCTGTTGGGCAGCCTGCTCGCTGGCTTGTGCGGCTCTTTGCTTTGCCGCACCAGGCCTCTTCTCGCCAGCTGGATCTTCCTCTGTAAAACCTTGTTTCCTGGCCTTGGTTTCCCAATAATCGTCTCGCACTCTTCGCCCATTCACAATCACCCTACTACCAAATTGTCGAAACATACTCTTCGCAGTAACAATAGCGATTTGTCGCGAGCGGTAAGAATAGGGAAGGAGCTCTTGCTGGATGAGATCATCCTTCTCAGCTTGTGTAGCAATGATTTTATAAAGTGACCTATTCTTATTGAAAAGAAGGTACGAATCTCTGTATCCAAGCACCCTTGCACATTCAGTGGCCAACATGAAGAGCTTGTCTCCACGGTTAGGAACATTGAAAGTTCGGCACTTGTATTCCCTACCATTGCACAAATGTCCGGTCGGAAGCACTTTCTTGTCACCCTCATCATCAGTCTCACGTGGCACATACTCATCACCCTCTGGCGTGAGTTGGTCAGTGGTGTGATCACGGACAGTCGGTAACGCCTTCACCACCGGTTTAGCAGGGGGTGGTTTAGGTGGAGTCGGCAGTGATCCTGGCTGTTGAGCGGGAGGTTGAATCTGTTGTAATTGAGGGGCACTGACAGCCTGTGGCGGAAGCTGCTGGTGCTGCTGTTGCGGAGTAGTCGCAAGATTTGGACTCTGAGGGACACCGGGACCCTTGTTCTTTGGTGGCCTTCCTCTCTTTCTTCGTTGAGGCGGCTCACCCGCTGCACCTGTTTGGACAAATGAAAGTCAGTTTTTGCTTTTCCTCTTTTTAGATCTTCGTGTATTTTCATGTGCCGCTATTATCACGACCGCGCATAATGACATGTCGCGTAATTCATTGATTATCGTATTATTATTATTTTACTTCCCATCACCCAAATAAATAACGGGGCAAAAAAAAAAAAGTTATTCGCGTACCTGTACCTAGATCATCTCCAGCAATAGCACCATCTCGATAGGGCTCAGCAGGGGATCGACTCCGTTTTACACCTCGAGGGCTACTATTAGCTAGCGCGCTAACACCAGGTTTTGAATCATTATCAAACTCGGTCGTATTAGAGGTCGGTGGCGAGTAGGGGGGGATGTGGGATCCCGTAGAGAGATGCGATGAGAATGCTGTGGGATTCAAAGTGGCTGGATCAATAGTCCCAGAGCCATCGAGCACGCCGCCGTTATTCAGCATGGGCGACTGACCCGCTGGGGAAAACATGCTTGAGGGGTAGGCCGCGGATGGCATGTAGAAAGGGGTAGGAGGGGGCGAGTGGGAGGGGTGAATTCTGGTGCACGAGTGTTGAGCTCGGATTGGAGTAAGTTTGACGTGAAAAATGGATGAGCAACCACGACCGGAACCAATCTAACACCAGTCCGACCGACGACGATTTCAGACAAACAAAGCAACCACAGCTGATGGCGGCAACGGCACACGAACGATAGGCGGCGTCGGGGTGTCAGAGGGGGTGGGCTGGTCTGGCGGCGAGGAGCGGCAGAAGCAAGCAGAAGCAGGCAACTCAACGGCCGCTGTCAGTTTGGGGTATGGAGGAGGGTGGGTGGGGAGGGGTGAAAGTTGTGGTGGTGCGGAAGCAGTGCACTGACTGGTTCGCTGGAGAGTGTTATGTGGGTGTTGACGCGAAGTGGGCTACTGGGGTGCGTGCGGATGCGGAGGGAAGGGTGGTGGTGGTGGAAGGGAGATGGTGGTGAGGTGTGTGTCTGTGTGTCTGTGATTGTGGATGGAGGGGAGATGGTGGGTGTTGAGAGGGTGTGTGTGGTGTTTGGAGGGTAGGGGTGGATGTGCTTGTGTGCTTGGTGCTTTTTAGGGAAGGGGTGGGGAGGGAGTGGAAGGGCAGTAGGTAGCGGAAAGGGAGGGGGAATGGTGCAGAGCTGCTCTCAGGGCAAGTTATGGATCTGATTGACAGGAGCGTCGAGATTGGTTGGAAAGGGGGGGCAGGTGGTTTCTTTTCATCTGTTTGCTGCTGGCCGGGTGGTTTCTTGCTTACTGGGGGCTGAAGTCCATTGGTTAGCGCGTGTAAGAGTGGTGTGTGAGTAAGTTGTGTGTATGAGTGACTGGAACGGCGTGGGCGGATGGATGGATTGGGAACAAATGGGTGGGCTGCACCGCACAACGGCCGCGGTGAGAGGAACCAGCAAGAGGGAAAAAGAAAAAGAGGGAAAAAAAAACAAGAGGGCCGGGTGTGCACTTTTGGCAATCGGTAAGGCAAAGCTAGATAGAAAAAAACAAATAACGATGATAATAGCAATAAATAAAAAATCAAAGCTGGTGCGGATTATTGTATGGACGACGGAGGGAAGGGGGGATACTCGAGTACAGGCGAGGAGAGCAGAAAAGGGTGGCAAAAAAGGAAAAAACGCAGCAAAAAAAAAAGGCAAAAAAAGCAAAAAAAAAAAAAGGACAAGAGACTTATGGGTGTGTGTAAGACACGATGCGTGTCTCTTGGGAGAAAAAAGGTGATGCGTATGCACCTGCCTGCACTCTGGGTGGGTCACTCAATTTCACGGAGTCGAGAGACTGGACAAAGAGAAGGAGGGGCGGTGATGTGAGGTGAGGTGAGGTGAGGGGGGGTGGTAGGGAAGGGGAAATATGAGGGAGAGACAGCACAAGAAGAGCGGCGGATGTGTGGGCGATGATGCCGGGGGAAACTCGCGTTTCCTTCCTCTCTCTTCTTGGTTTTTCTTGGGATGGAAAAATGTGTGTGCTTTCCCTCTCTCTCACTGTGCTAGGAGGGGTCGCTGCAGAGTGGCGCTAAACGAAGGTTTCGATAGGGGGGCCCGGACGCGAGCAAGCCTGGCCCGGAAGCTCTGAAAGGGCAGAACAGAGGGAAAGGCAAACAGGAATGGAAAAACGGAAAGGGAGGGGGTTACCTTGCTAGCAGCTCAACACACTGAATGGGCGCCCCGGACAATATTGATCGCTGGTGCTTCTCCCAGGGAACTGGCCGCTGCGAGGTCAGGAGCAGGCAAAAAAAAAAAAAAAATCCACAAAAGGGTGTGATGGGGGTTTGTAGGAAGGAAGGAGGGGAATGGAGGGGGAGGGGAAGAGGAGGGGGGTGTGAGAGGAAAATATGGAGGGGGATGGATGAGTCGGTCGCTGCCTGGGCTGTGATAATAGGAAGGATTGGGTGGGAGAAACTTAAGGAGAGTCAATAAAACACAGAACTACGGTACTGTAAGAAGGGTAAATGGAATGATGATCGGGAGCAAGAAAGTGACTGAGTGAGATAGGCACCGGTAAAGGCGTGAGGAATGGGTAAAAAGGTGTGCCTCAGCGCCTGTCCGCCTGAAGTGAGAGTGTCCTGTAATGCCTGTGTGTTTGTGGCGGAGCCACGATGGCTTGATCAAGAAGAGTCCATCATGGTCACTCGTGGTGTCGAACCAGAAAAATAAAATAAAAAAGGGTAACAAGCCGATTCGAACACAAAAAAAACAAAAAAAAACATATATGGATGTCAATATTTAAATAAAAAGGAAATAATAAATAATAAATAATAATAAAAAAAGTAATTGCACTGTACCAGAATGATATCCAGAACAAAAATCGAGTACCCTACGGTACCAGAAAACCAACCACCAAGGGGAGCACGGACGATGGAGCGTTTTTCTTGGGTGGTGTGCGCGAAGGGGAGGGAGAGGAAGGTTGTCGGTGGATCAAGTGAAACGAAACGGGTGGGGTGGGTGAGCCTGCGTATATAAAATCCGGAAACTTATCACCAGCTTCATTCAGCATAAGCTCTTGGAAGCTCCAAAGTTGAAATTTCCCACGCGAGGCCGTCAGCGCAGGGATCTTGAAGGGAAATTGTAACATAAAAATATGAGATTGGAAGGCAACCCAGAGGCACAAACTTCTCTTTTTCTTCGCTGTCGCTGCTGTTGTGAAAAATCAACTTCAGAAATTATTCGAAAGCCTACAAAGACAGCACGCTCCTCAAGGAATGGGACGCCGGTATCGACTGAACTGTTCGTTCGTTCGTTCACCACCGGTCATCCTCGAGGGTGAGTGAAATATTCTCGGGTACTCTGGCTAGATTATCAAGCACCTTCTTTCCAAGCTACGATATGCGGGGCAAACAGGCAAGGAGGGATACAGGAGAGGGAGTTGGTGCATAAAAAAACGAGAAGGGTTTATTCGAGATGGCTGCCACGAGACAAGCCTACAGACGCCAGCCCAGCCAAAGCGAGTCGGACGGGGTCCCATAGAGGAAAGCGAGCTCGCGATAACGGGCTTCACCATCTATGCCATCGTATCCTATGCCTCTAATCTCCTCACGTTATCGTCCTTCTTCCTTCCTTTCTCACCTCCTCCCTTCGAACCAAAAATCACTTTTCAATCTCCTACTCGAGTACGTAGACTTCCAATCTCTCGTATGGCACTACCGAAAGAAGAAAGTGGGGAGAAAAAACCTCAAACTCGTTCATGAAAAAAAAAAAAAAAAAAAAAAAAGAGACCCTTTGTTCTCAAATCCCAAAACGCATCAAAAGATGCAAGGGGTGTTTACTTTTTTCACATGATTTGACTACCGAACTCTGCCCACACGATATGGTACTGATATGTCGGAGGGACCGGGGCGGCGCCAGGAACTTGTCTGGTCATCCGGAAGTCCACAATGACACATCTCACCAGAAACAACCAAGCGGACCCGCACGAACAAAAACGAAAATGAGATCGATCAAGCCGAAACCGCACCAAACATCAAAGCAAAGAGTGGATTTTTTTCAATTTTTTTTTTTCTCTCAAATATAAGCCATTACCCTGAGTGCGGTAGTAACAGCAAAACTTTCCTAAAGCCCTCTCTCATCCGCTTCTTACTCAAAGAAGGAAGGGAGGAAAGATAGGCGAAGGAAAGTAACACAGTTGGATACCCAAGGACCAAAGGGACTTTACCCGGATAAGTACGTACGTAATCGGTATGCTCTCCTCCGTCTAGCCGGTTGCTCTGTCAGCCTTAAGGAATCTGTGCTGCTGTTCCTGCTGCTTGCGTCGTGTTGCTGCTGGAGTCTGTAATTAGGTGTACCAGTACAAGTACCAGCTCGAGAATTCCGATCAAGGAAAGAATCTAAGCCGAAAACGCCATCCTGGACCAAGAGTAATCAAAGAAGGGAGAAAAAAGGAGGAAAAAAATCAGAAGCGCATTGCAAACTATATATATAATAAACAAAACGACCAAACATAATCTCGAGAACAATACAAACATAGTAAACGGATGCAACGGCAGTTCGAACGAGCGGTGCGTGGCCTTCGTTTTTGAGTTTGGTTAGCTATTGAGAAGCTCCTTCCTCATATCGAAAGAAGGGAAAATCACCACCCAACACCGCCGTCGTCATATAGCTGCAGTAAGTCACCTATACTTGAGTAGTGCTGCACTGGAATTCTCGTACTGTTGAGGTAAGAGGAAGTTATGATAGCTGTTATGCATTAGGGCTGTACTCGAGTACGGCACACTGCCCCACCTCACAAAGTTCCCTGCACGGCTTTGCATACCGCACCATGCACGGATCTGACAGGCTTTTCGTACCCAAGAAACCGTTCCTTCGCAATACCCACTCCCCATGTCGTTATGACTCCCCGTACACCCCCCTTCTACCAAAATCAGCCAAGTCAATCAATCAGTCGACCCAACTCCTCGCCTCTCGGATCTTCAAAAGTGACCTTGATCTGCCATGTGGCTTATTAATCAGCTATTAATCACATGGAATGCATCATACGAGGAAGAAAAAAGGTTACAATTCGTATCATCGTATCGTATGGTGCATAAACTGTTGTATCGGAAAACCCCCAGGCGGGTAATAAAGTTATAATACCAGCAGTGGGTGGCATCACAAAAACCGGTGGATAGTTATCTCGCCGGCTGCAAGACAAGAACCAAAGCTCGGATCTATGTCATAGGGATACCGTACAGTAGGAAAGGTGGAATGCCCGCGGAGAGGAGCTCGAGAGGATGGAGAGAGGGGGAGGAGAGAGGAGGAGGTCAATCTGTCTGAAACGCTGGGCAGTAGGCTCGATTCTTGCGTAACCGCCACAAATCGGTTGATCTGAGAAAGCCACTTTTTCCTTTTTCCCCTCTTTGCCTTCTTGAATAACGGTAGTGCTGTTGCTCGCTTTTATTTGAAGTGGTTGCATGGTTATGATATGCCTCCTCTCCCGGTATCGTGACCGTACGGTAGTCAAAAATACTCTGCTGTAAAATATCGTAGAACATAGTCCACTATCTCCACCAGAATTATAATCTCCGTACTTAGAGCCCTAAGGGAGACTCGCGTTTCCCTCATGCATCAAAGCTTGAGCCTGCTGAGTGCGCTGGGTCTCATCTCATTGGTACAGTATTTGCAACGCCGGCGACCCGTCAAACTAAGCCGATCATGGGTCTGTGCCGCAGTTCCCGCTGGTGATCTGATAGTGG
The DNA here is from genome assembly GCA_003070745.1 of Tuber borchii. NCBI lineage: Eukaryota > Fungi > Ascomycota > Pezizomycetes > Pezizales > Tuberaceae > Tuber > Tuber borchii. The sequence continues at coordinate 162,885 of NESQ01000029.1, read as the reverse complement.
GCTATAGACTACGAGATTTTACGGTACTCGAATACTCGAACTTACAGCAGGCAAGGAATATCCGAAAATAAGGGCTTATGGAGGCTCAGATACGCACCGATCTTTTGCAATTCTTGCCTACTACAAGCACTTAAGCATGCTGTATCCGTACGGTATGGATATTAAGAAATGGCCCCGCCCATAGTCGATTTGTTAGTCATGTATAGCATGGGATTATTGGAAGAATACTATGTTGTGATATTTCACGATAGAGTTTGATATCATTGACTAGTAACTATGATGATTGGGAATGTCACATGATGGTGGAGCGTGTGGTTGGTTGCACATGTGTGCACAAATTGGGGGGGTGCTTGTGGAAATATCTCGGAGGTCGAATCTAGAAAAGTCCACTTCTCCGTTCGGATTAATCCCCCATTCGCCAGATGCGGAGGACATTCGCTTTCTTGTTTGCGAACGCCTGGAATGGGTTTTTTATTTTTATTTTACTCCTTCTACCTGTCAAACAAGTTCTCTCCTACGTTCGTCTCAACTTAATTATCACGATCATGACATCAGTTTCTGATCTGGACCAGTCAGAGTGACAGGCAGGTTAAGGCAACTTGCCAGGCAGTCGAGTTCACCACGCGTGGGATATGACTTGGCATGTAGGAAAACGTAAAACCTCACTTCACGTTTTGAGCGGATACACCGCAACTACTTTACTTCTACCAATCTATTAATCTGTCACTCTCAATTTAGTTGAACCCCATCTCATCTCCCTCTTTTATGATCTCGAAGCGAAGCGAGACGTCGACTCAATCATGCACTTCTAGCTTGGCTTTCGGAAGAGAAGGCCAGCAAGCAAGAAGAGGAAAAACCTCAACTACCGAAATTGATCGGTATAAACTCCGGCAGAGACGGCGACAAAAAAAAAAAATACGTGGGAAAAAGTACCTCCAAAATCACGCAATGCAGTTTGAATATCAAAAGACTAACTTGCAAAGTTTTCCCGCTGCTCGAAGAAAGCAGGAAATAAAGGACAATGAGGACCGATAAACTAGTATGTGTCCGATGAATAAGGGAAGAAGGGGAGAAGGGGGGGAGGAAAATTTAAGCGCGCTCGATATCAGCGAGTGCACTGCGATGGAAGCAACCCCCATACCGCATTCTCATCATCATCATACATCAGACGAAAAAAATGTGTGTTCAAGCATTGCGACACAGTGCAGTACCGAAGGAATCAACAGAACCTGAAACAACACCGGAACATCGCCTTGAGGACGGACTTTAGCAAACGATGATCCTACATATCAGGCTGTAGGTACCGTCACTGCAATCATACAGCGCATACATACAGCAACCATACGACACTAAAACCACCACGACAGGAAACTCAAAGCTTATACCAACCCCAGCGAGAACCAGGTTTCCCAAGGTTCTGAGGGCTCCAAGGAGCAAGTTAGATCCCCTACGCTACACCGCGATACCGGCACTCGTAGACCTGCGCCGTGCTCCGCATTGACGATAGCGACGTCGACAAAGATCAAGAAGAAAACCTACCTACTGACCTTGCCTCTCTACCCTGCAGCGCAGCACAAAGCCGGAACCTCAAAAAAAACCCCCATCGCACATAACTAGACGTCGTCCTCGAACCAATTATTCCACCACGACCAAGCCCGATTCCATCAGAATCGCATGCCTCTTTATCGGCACTCGGTTCAACCACACCACACTCACAGCTACCACTAAGTTCCCCTCCTCCCTGTAGTACCAGTGCTGAGCAAGCAGAGTGCTCGAACACGAGCATCCTCGTTAAAAACGCAATGCAAGACGCATGTGGGTATGATTCGAATTATCGTTTTTTACTTTTTCTTTCAAGTATGTGTTTTTTTCTCTCCCCCGGCCCGGACTGCTGTTGCTGCTGTGGACATAAGTTATCTTACTCCTATGGCACCATACGAGCACTCTTCTATACATAGAGTACCGTATCGGCTAGTTAAGTTAGCTATGATCCAGCGCGGTGTTGTATCCAGGCACTGGTATAGTGTACATACCTATTTGGAATTTTACGTTTATGCTTCCTCCTTAAAAGTTGGTACCACGGGGCGAGACGTGATGAACTAGCGGGGTAGTCTCGGAGGGAGGCCCGAAAGCGGGGAGAAAGGTAGATGTCATTGGCGCCGGAAGTACGCAAGCCAATAGATAGACGGACGGGTTCGGCGGTCATACAATAGTTAGTTGCAATAGTATCATACCGAACAATCGCTAAGCCAAACTTAACTTTCTCAATCGCCACTCTTCTCTCCCGCTTGCTTACTTCTCCAGATGCCGTAGTGGAGTCTATCGTGGTGACACTTCCTCATTCTCATGCCAAGAATTACCTCTATCCCTCTCATGCAGCATGCGAACCCCCGAAAGTCACCAAAAAACTCGCTTACCGGTATCTAACCCGGGTGCCCAGACGAAACTGACTCGGGAGTCTACCGCATTCAGGGCCTTTCTACTTGTCAGTCTCTCCTTCGGTTGCACTATTGTGTACTGGTATCTCTTCAACCTCCCCCAGCACAGGCAGAAGTACCGGGCGATACTGTAGAACTTATGTCCCCGTTAAAGCGCCCGCACTACCACCGCCACCACACTGGCGAATGAGCAGCAAAGTATCAACCCCTCCCCCAAAAAAGCAAAGGAGCTACTGCAAAGTCCTGGAGTACCGGTACCGGTAGATCACCACAACCACAACAACTATTTTCGTCTCCCCCCCACCTCTTTCCTATGGTGCAGTACCATCGGTATTATAGAAGACCGCAACGGTACCCGAGTCCTGGTAGCAAGGTACAGTAGGTAGGCACCCCATCACACACACCAGGACCAGAAGAATGAAAGAAGGAAAAGCAACAGCAGCACATCAAACGCCCACCACCACACAACCACACAACTACACCCACGCAAGCCACACTTTCACGAGTCCTCTCGCTTGCATGCTACACGCACCGGCACAATTGATACGCTACCACACCCTCCTGCCCATACACGAGGGTGGACTGGAACGTGAAAGCGAGAAAGAGAGATGGAGCAAAATCAAGCAAGCATCACGTGATTCCGTAATAACCAGAAACAGTCTCCGCCTCGCCCACGACCTGCGAGTGACCAACAGGGATCAATTACTAGTAATTTTTATAACCCTAACCTTGACACTTTCCTTTTTTGCCCACCCGACACCCTTGTTCGTCACCCGCCTAGTTTCACCTCGGACTGCAGCAACTCAAATGATTGAGCACAAGCGCTGTGTCGTTGAGGTTGCCTCCTCTGGTTAAGGTCTAGTGTTTTCGTTTTTTTTTCTTTTCTTTTTGCGTCTCTCAAGAGGGGCTGAGCAGCACTGTTTTTTTTCGCAGGGTTTTTTCCAAAGTAGGGAATTCTTGACTACACAGCACACAATCCGATTGCAGTGTCCGACTTTCTACAGTATCGTGCCTTCCTGGCAAGCAAGCAGGCAAGCCACGCCATGCCGGGCCATTCCATTCCGCAGTATCTCCTGGTTACATGAGACATGGCAAAATCTCTCTCATGCATTAGCGTGAAAAATTTAGCCCCTTATGGCAACAGAGTCACGTGGTTCATAATATTTAGCTGGGAGGAAGAGTTAGTGAGTCAGCAGCCAGATATTAGAAGTTGCCCGCCACATGACTTTGTTTCCATAAGAAGCTAAATTTTCCACGCTAATGCATGAGAGAGATTTTGCCATGTCTCATGTAACCAGGAGATACACCCGCTGGAGCTTGTTTACATCAGGTCAAGACAGAGTGCCCAGCAAGGAAACCCCGATTTACTGGAACACGCGTCCACCCGCTACTCCCACCACTCTCCCTCAACACCCTGCGCTCCGGTACAAATGTGCGGTTTATCAGAACGTACGCTCGAGCAAACCACTATCTTATGACCTATAGTGCCGTATCATATTCGAAAAGAAAGCTCTACCGTACGTGACGGTAAATTCCGACGATCACATAATATCACTCGGGAGCTCTTATCTTATTATTTTTTCTCCGAAGAGGAGTGGGTATGTAGGTTTTTCTCGAAAAGATGGTCTATAGCCGGAGCTTTTGTTGTTGTCGCGATAGATGAAAAGTAGCCGGAACGCGGGGGGGTACAGATGGGAGGGGAAGAAGGTAGGGTCCATGGTTCCGGTTTCGGCCGTGGGCTGCATGAGATAGTGCGGAAGGGAGGGTAACGTTTTGAAGATATGGTGGGTGGAAGGGAGGAGGTAAAAGTGAGTAGGGGTCGAGAGGGAGGGTCTCATATCGTACTGTGCGTTGCGTGGAGTCCATGATAGACCAAACGTGAGGCTTAATACACTGCGAAACGGTAAAAACTATTTTGTCGTCGGCAGTTAGATTATCACAATGTCATGGTAACCCAAAGCCAAGCATGCCGTGACAGCCCAGATGCCAAGCAGATCGACCGACTAAGACCGCTCTGGCTCCAACTGTATCATATCAACAAGGCCCCTCAGAAGAGATAGAAAAAAACAACCAAGAACGGAAGGGAAAGAAGAAAAAAGCCGCTGGACTGACTGACTAACTGCAAGAAGACACTTCTACTCCTCGCTTGTTCCCGTAGCTATCTACCGGTGGGTTAAATCAATCCTGGACTACCATGCCCTACATACCCTATCGGAAAACTCCCCCTCTGGGAGGGAGGGGATGGAGAACTGCTGCTATCATGCTATCATAACTAGGCCCGGTTTGTTAAACTCGGGAGAAGATCGTTTTTCGGCGGGCTCGGTACCCCGCAATTATGTCCTCCACACACACTCCCCTCTTTGACAGACGATAGGGCATGATAGAGCATCCCCGCCGGAGGGCTTCGCTCCGTCGGTCTCATGTGGAAGGGAGGAAAAGAAGAAAATTCCTCTGTCACACTAGGCTGTCAGAACCTGATTGGTCATCATATTGATTGGTAAACGCTCGGGTGTCAAACGTGGTCTGCGGTCCCGCCCTCGGCACTTTTACTTTCCATAAACAAGTAGCATCGGCAAACACTGCCGGTCGAGGGGGTTTACCGTGGTCCACATGTTTTTTTTTGCCGAAAACCTCTGAGACAGAAGTTATCAGCCTCAGAGCTCCTTGTTCAACCGAGTGTTCGAACAGATAACACCGCAACAATTATCAGGTTCTTGTTGGCTGCTGGGCAAATGATCCCGTAGGAACCCCTTCGGTTCGCTATCTCTCGCAGCCCTCTAATCTCTGGATTTAGGGACAAAAGATCTTAAGAAGGGCTAGCGCTTTCCTCACACGGTGTCCTAAGCTCTTTGGATATGTTGGATATTATTAACCGGCTTTTGCAATTCCGTTTACCTGCCAAACCAAACCAAACCTACTATGGGCTTGGTGCGGCGATTTCCACCGATAAACCGCCAGCGAATCACAAGAGTTTTCACACTTATTGCCTTACCAAGGACGGTCTCAAGCTACTCCTCTCTCGGTAGATCGGAGATTCTCGACAAAAAGTGTGATTTGGTAGTGAGGCCAAAATGCTTCTACTCGGGTACTGCAATACCATACTCGACAGAGTGTCATGCGAGTACGAGTGCAAATTCCCAGCCCCCCCCGATGAACGACCTCTTACCAAACTGAATTTGATTAGCATCACAGCCAATCGATCCCAATCCTACCAAACATCCTATAATATCTATCAAACAAGTAATCTCTCCGACGAAATCACACCTGGGACCATCCCTCCACCGTAGTCTACTTGCCCCTGTGCCAGTACAAGCACTGTTTTCGTACTCGGTCATCATGCGAAGCCTGGGCCTCCAAACCAAGCGCGATAACTCGGATTTATCACCGGCTCATGTTCGTCTATCAACTCGTTCATTCATTCATTCGTTCACACTTTGACATCGATTGCTTGGTCCCATATCTTGTCATGCCCGTTCGTGCATAGATACATGCATACAAACTCGGTACATGCATACGTCCATGCATTCATACATAAACTACGGTAACCAGCCCCGCTTCGGCTACATTGCTAGTACTAGTACAATCAAGTACGGTACTCGTAGCAGGCAGGAGGTATCCGAATACAGGGATGGCGAATATATATTGGCGCTCAGATACTGTACTCTACGTACGGATCTTTTGCCATACATTTTGCGAAACCCTGTTCTCGGGCACTTCTTAATTGTTATGTACGAGTACATCGTCCCTCCTTCTGCGCAAGTTACGTAGACAGATAGCCGGACGATATCCCGCATCTTGGTAGTATCTTATGGTGCAGGAATATCCGGTTTTACCGCCCGGGGGCTACTGGCTGGAGGGAGACTCGGCTGGTATGTGTGGATGGGGGAGATAGGGTTTGGTATCGTTGAGAAAAGGAGGAACGGGAGGGAAGGAAGAAAAAAAACGTGGGGTTTCGGGCCGAGATGTTTTGAATTCGGTGTTGCGGCACAGTGGGCTACATAATTTTGGATAGCGAGGAAGGAAGGGCACGGTAGGTTGAAGTGGCTTGACTGGGGTGGGGAGCTATTTGGTATGACAGGTGGACACAAGCATTCAGGACGGTCAGGCGGGATGGGGGTTGCCAGCTCCAGCATTTCTCATTTCCCAAGTGCAGTACCGGTATCGTGCCGTATGGCACTTGTACTGTATCTGGCAACAAGCATCTGAAAATACAGCCATTGTTACACAACCACCTAACCAGCAAAAACAAACCTGTCTCATTTTAAGATACTCTGTGGCTAGACGCAAGCACCAGGCGACTTTTAGCCATTCGAAGTGGGAAAAAAAGTGAGTGATCCGGTTATGGCATAACCAATGCCTCTATTGGTACCCAATGTTGTGGGAAAGAGCCATAACCCACTCCTTTGGTGAGGTAACTCACGTTCCAATTACTTTTAAAATCGTAGATTAGTTACCGCGGTAATGGCCTGAAGACATTTCATTTCGTTTCAATGGCATTAGTACCGCATTCAGGTTACCCACGTATTATATCAAACAGGAACACCTACGCACTACCGTAATACAATATGGCCACCGGTGGGTTTTCAACTGTACAAGCACAACTACTCGAGTACAGCAAGCACCCCCTTCTCCACCCCTCCCCCGCAAAGCAAAACTTGCCCACAGTCTAGTCTAAACAGAAGAAGCACTCATAAAAACTCCCGGGAGGCGTGCGCCCGCCCGCTGATCTCACGTGCCATCCCATCCCATCCCATACTCCACCGGACACCCGGAGCTCCGGAACCGTCATGACAACCCCACCCATAACCTTAACCGCCTTCTCGCTCGTATTTTATAAACCTAGGCCTGAAATCCAGAGTATAATATAGCACAGTATAGTATAGTATAGTACCCCACAGTATATAATACAAAAGCAAAGCTTCCCCCTTGCAACAAACTTCACCGTTGTCATACCGTATGATACTTGTATCCGGAGGTTTCTCCGCTTTCCTTCTTGTTGGCATAAAGCCATCCGACTGGTTAGCTAGCTAGCTAGCTAGGGCTACTACCAAGTGCCGAAAAAATTTTCCAAAAAAGGAGAAAAACAGAAAAAACTACCGCGGAAGTATGGTGGTGGGGGGGTTACCGCCATCGGCTCTGGTCGGCGTGGGCCCCGGCATTGGTATCGGTCGGGATTCATATGGTGGCTTTGGCATGGGGATTACTGGTATCATAATATCATAGAAGAAGAAGAAGAAGAAGAAATGCCTACAAGGCTATGTGACGCCTGGTAGAGAGGGCGCACAGATATGTGGGCCTGATATCATACTGGTAATCTAATATTCGTCTCTTAAAGAAGGTTCTTACGGGGTACGTCTTCATAGGGCGGGGCGGGGGATGGCATCGCACTGTAGATTCAGGCCACCTCACTTGTGCCTAAGCACCGTACGAGTACGATACATACATTCTTCTATCGTATCATACTCGGTACCTTTGGCTTATCTATTGTAGCTAAGGCAGTATTGGCGGCCTAATTCCACCACTACCAGGCTAACTAACTACCTACCACCGCCCTCGAATCGAATCGAATCGTTCTTCAGGAAGAAAGAAAAAAAGAGAAAAACAAAAAAAACAATAACCTCTATACCATTCCATCCCATTCCTTTAGTTCCCCCCTCTCACGCTTGCACTCTTCTAACATTACCATATTCTTATAGTATCATAACACCTCTCCCCCTCCCGGCCCTCCCGACAACCCGAGTGATGATTCATGCATGCATGCGCCACCTTCTCGGTCAATCAATCAACCAACCAATCAACAAACAAACCACAAGCAAGAAGCCTCCCGCCCCAAGTAACTTCAAACCACCGTAGTCTAACAATTACAAGCTAAAGCAATCACTTTCACCACACTCTCGCTTTTTGTCATGTATGTACTTACCGCTATTATACCCGCCGGTACGGTACGGTATCATACTAGTATATACAAGTGCTACCACATGTGAGTTACACACCGAGAACCTGCATAAAGAACAGATTGCAAATTTGATCAGCGGTTACCCTGCCCTGCCTGCCTAGCTGGAGTTAGACCGGAAACCTTATTCAGGATGGATGGGTGGGCAGCTGCGGTTTCATACTATCTGGTGGTTTGTGGTATCTATTACGCATTCGCGATGCGAGGGTGACTCTAGCGCTGGTAATGGTTGTAAAGTATTGTAGAATTCTATGGTGAAACTTTTATTTTGACAGCTGGAGATTGGAATACAGCACAGCTTTTTTTGTTTTGCTTTTTTTTTTTGGGGGGGGGGGAGGTACCGGTAGTATATGGGAAGTGTCATAATCGACTTGGAGTGAAAAGGAGAGGAATATAGCTGTAGGAGTGAACGATTGAATGAAGAGGAATAAATGATGGCGTTACCGGGTTTTTTGGTATTAGGTAGCCGGACGAGAAAGAGAGAAAAAGAAGTAACGGAGACAATGGCAAGTTGGAGGAAAAAAGAGCAAAGAAAAAACTATGATATATCAAAGCAAAAGCGTACACCTACCCGCCTGCCTTCACCGCTTTTGACCAACCCCAGCGCAATCGGCCAGTAAGTCGGAACCCGGCAAGTCATCATCGTAATCATCAACATCATCGTAAAAAGAGAAAACTCCCCTTCCCCCTCTCTAACAACCTCCTCACTTCCATTGGAACCCCCGAAAGACACCTCTAATACTCATATCTCTGCCTCTCGAACCCGGTCCCGGCGCCTCCCATCCCTCCTGCTCCCCCTCCTGCTCCCCCTCCTGCTCCCTTCCCGGCAGCGGCGGCGCTGACGCCCTCATTGACCATCTCGACGACCTTGAGGAAGTCGCTCTGGGACCTCTGCGGCCCGCGCTGCCACACCCAGATCCCGCCGCCGATTACGGCGACAAACAGGAGCAAGCGCAAAGTGGTGATGACGACGGAGTAGATCCAGCGACTGGCCATACCCAGGATCGCCAGCGAGAGGTAGACGATCACGAGGAGGAGGGCGATGTTCATCAGATCTGGCTGCGAGGTGGCGTACTGTTTTAGGGGGCCGACTAGGTGAGTCTTGAGCGATGTTGTGTAGCTGGTGGCGCTGTGTGCGATGTTCATAGCGTATAAGAAGATTTCGTCCATTTTGTTTTTGAAGTGATTGGAGGGGTGTGCGGGTGTGTGAGCTTTTGGTTTGTTGTTTGTTGAGGTTGAGTTTGAAGTAGCGGTGATGGGAGGTTGTTTTTATCGCGGGAGAAAAAAAGGTTGCGTTGGAGAGGGTTTAGGGATTGGTGGTTTAGGCCTGCTGCCGGATTTGGAAGATGGGTGAATTGATGAGTACGCAGTGGCAGATATTAGAGCGTAATATGTTTGAGTCTCAATTCAGAGGGAAAGAGTAGCAGGACACCTAGGTAAATAGGGAGATTTAAACAAGACGAGAAGACTCTGGTCAAAGGAGGTGTTGTCGTGTGCTGTTGTACTGTTGCGTTGTCGTTTCGTGTGTTTTCCACAGTGGTAGAAAGGAAAAGGGAAAGAAGAAAAAAGAAAATAAAACAACGTTGCTTACTTTTATCGGTTAGGCGGCCAGCTTCCTAAAACGGGTTAACAACGCTTTTAATTAACAATCTTATTGTGCTGGCATAGGATATTGCGTTCACGGAGAATCACTCGGAACAGGGCACTGAGTTTTAGTAAAGAAAAATATTATGGCCCCTTTTATTCATAGCCAACCACTGTTTCCCCTAAACCACCCTAGAAGTATGAGATTTGGGCGAAGGATACAAAGAAGAAAAAGAGAAGTACATTTAGCTATAACAGGAATAAGAGCTCATTTTATGATATCATTGAGAAAAATGAAAAATTAGAGAGCTTCCCCATCAAGCAACTTCTGAGCCCCGTACCTAAAAGTTTTCATTAATGTTTAGACTGCCTTAGTGGAAAAAAAAAAGATAACTTACTTTTTGAGGCGAATTGCCTGGACCGAAATAAAACCGGTAGTGTCAACCGGCGCGAACGAGGTACCGATTTCGTCCATGGAGCTCTCAGCCATGTCGTAAAGGTTGCTGGTCTCGCTGCTCCTTCCAAGAATTATTAAGGAGCCCTTATAAACACGACAGCGAACCTTTCCATTAACAGTCTTCTGGGAAGAGGTGATAGAATCCTCGAGGAATTCACGTTCGGGCGAGAAGTAAAGTCCGTTGTACAAGATCTTGGAATAGTTGAAGGTCACGAACTGATCCCTGAGAGCTCTGATCTCCTTGTCGAGAACAAGGCCTTCTAAGTCGACATGAGCGGAGCGAAGAATAGTCAAGCCAGGAGTCTCGTAGCATCCACGGGATTTCAATCCAATGAAACGGTTCTCAACAATGTCGATCCTCCCAACACCGTGTCTACGAGCGATGGCATTGGCGGCCAAAAAGAGATCCAATGGCTCGGAGACTACCTTTCCCCCCTCATACTCGAGCTTCGAAGGAAGTCCCTTTTCGAAATGGATGGTGAAATCCTCCGGAGTATCTGGAGCATCGAGAGGATCAACTGTCAACTTCCAAAGATCCTTGGGGGCAGTCTCGTTAGGGTCCTCGAGAATGCCGGCTTCGTAAGAGCAGTGGGCTAGGTTTTCATCCATAGACCAGGGCTTGGCCTTGGTTTGAGAGACAGGAACGCCGACCTCCGCGGCATAGGCAAGTAAGTCATTACGACCAGCGAATCTGTTATAAAACTCAGGAAGCCGCCACGGTGCAATAACTTTGATGTCTGGCTTCAAAGCATAAAACGCAAGCTCAAAACGAACTTGGTCATTCCCTTTACCTGTACACCCATGAGAAACGAGAGTACACCCTTCCTTCTCAGCGACGGCAATTTGTCCACGGGCAATAACGGGTCTGGCAAGAGATGTTCCTATTGCGAGTCAACATTAAATGTAATTTAAAGATTGTCGGGAAGCTGCAGTAAAAAATAGCGTACCCAAAAGGTAGACATTCTCATAAATTGCGTTGCATTGGATAGCAGGATAACAGAGCTTCTCAACAAACTCTTTGCGAAGGTCAACAATGTGCACGGAGGAGGCACCGATTTTCAAAGCTTTTTCCTTTGCGGCTTCGAAGTCCTCTTCTTGACCAATGTCGGCCACTGGATTTCACAGAGTTAGAAGGTTCGACAAGGCGCAAATAAGTTAGCAAACGTGGAGACTTACTGAAACAGACAACTTCGTAGCCCTTTTCCAGAAGCCAGGCTAGAATTTTAATTAACGAGTGAACGGTAAAGAAGGGCCAATTGGTGTGATACCAAGGATACACGAAGTATCAAGTCCACCACTATCAAGAATGGGTTAGTGTGGGGAAAAAACAAACTCAGAATGCCATTTTTTTATATGCTCAATTGATTATAATTGAGTGAGAGCAGCTGGGACTACTGCTTCTCTTTTGAAGATGAATAACCCGAAGTTGGTAACTACTCACGAGTATGCAAGGCAAACCTGTAAAAAGTCAATGATTGTTAATGGGAACAATTCAGAGCGAGAACCAAACGAGAGCAAAGGCTGCGAAAAACCGAGGGGGGGTGAAAAGGTGGAGATAGGCGAGAATTATAAGAAGTTGGGGAATAGCGGGGGAACAAGAGAAATCTAACTAGGGCCAAGTATAGCGATGGAAGATCAAACAAACATGGCAATCACTAACAACAGGTATACATGGCGAAAAAGGGCCTGGTAGTAGTGGGGAACAAGGAAAATAGCGGGAATTGTGATCGCAAGCATACTTTTTCTTTGCTCATGGTGACGGTAGTGTTGATTGATGTAAAGTGTGTGGACGAAGTCTGATGTTAAGGAGTTGGGAGGAATTGGAGACAAAGTGCGGGTGGGGGATGGCTGTCGATGAGAAAGGGGAGGGGAGAGGGAAGGAAGAAAGAGGGGAGGAGGACGGTAGAGGAGGCTGTAGGAAAAAAGAACTTTGGTGGGGCAACTTGTGGCTTCCACCCCGCCGCAGGCTGAACCTTGCAAATCTGACCCAAACTTATTATCCTCGAGTGTAGGGCAGTCTGCAGCGGAGCAACAGACGAAAAGCTTTTCGAGAAAATCTTTATTCTCGCGTAGACGGCACGAGGCATGATGCTTAATTAGGCATGCGAAAAATCACTACTCTTAGCTCATGATCAATGAATTTTTGTTTCTGGTGTACTTGTTATTTTGTCGGCTCGTTTTGCATGGCTGGAAAATGAAAGCGGTCAAGTGAATATTGGTCAATTGGGTGGATGAGATCTACAAAGAAGAGCGATTCAGAGTAGGGCAATTGATTAAATAAAGAACACTGCCAAATAAAGCTGCTAACAGCGATACGAAGAGAAATGAAAGATGAGGGATGCTCGGAAGACCAATAGCAACTCCCCTTGAACGTAATCGAACCAACAAATCAACGGCTCGAAACCTATTCAAAGACACGAAACAATATCAAGTTGTTGGTATTCCCGAATCATACTGACTTTTTGAAGTTGCCATCCCACTTTAAGCCTCCTCTTCAGCAGGCAATTCCTCCTCATAAGCTTCACCCTCGTCATCCGAGACGGTAGCATCTTGGTACTGCTGGTACTCGGAAACCAAATCGTTCATGTTAGATTCAGCTTCGGTAAATTCCCTGCGAACTCTTATCAGCACGTGACCTTACAAGTGGCAGCAATGGTTTAGGTAAAATTCACATTTCGTCCATTCCCTCACCAGTGTACCAATGCAAGAAAGCTTTACGCCTGAACATGACGGTGAACTGGTCGCCAATGCGCTTGAAAAGTTCTTGGATGCTAGTAGAGTTTCCAATAAAGGTAGAGCTCATCTTCAATCCCTTGGGAGGAATTGAGCACAGGGCAGTGAGAACGTTGTTGGGAATCCATTCAACAAAGTATGATGAATTTTTGTTCTGTACATTATGCATTTGATCCTCGACCTCTTTCATGGAAACCTTTCCACGGCTATTGGTTGGCAATAGTTAGCTTCAATTTGTGGTAGTTTGAACGGGACAATACTCACAAGATAGCAGCGCAGGTGAGGTAGCGGCCGTTGCGGAAGTCGGATGCAGCCATCATGTTCTTTGGGTCGTACATTTGTTGCGTGAGTTCTGGAACGCTGATGGCACGGAAGGAGTGGGCGCCGCGTGAGGTGAGAGGCGCAAATCCAACCATGAAGAAGTGGAGACGTGGGAAAGGAACCATGTTGACGGCCAATTTGCGGAGGTCAGAGTTAAGCTGTCCGGGGAATCGGAGAGAGGTCGAAACACCAGACATGACGGCAGAGACCAAATGGTTAAGGTCCCCGTAGGAAGGGGCTGAGAGCTTAAGAGTACGCATGCAGATATCGTACAGGGCTTCGTTATCAATGCAGAATGTCTCATCCGAGTTCTCAACTGTTATCTGCGGTTAGTGTTTGCCTAGTTCAAGCAAATGCTTCTGGTCCTTACCAAGCTGGTGTACCGACAGGGTGGCGTTATATGGTTCAACAACGGTGTCCGAGACCTTAGGTGAAGGAACGACGGAGAAAGTGGCCATCATTCTGTCGGGGAACTCTTCACGGATCTTGGAGATCAAGAGTGTTCCCATACCAGCACCAGTACCACCACCAAGCGAGTGAGTAATTTGGAAACCCTGCAGACAGTCGCAGCCTTCGGCCTCACGGCGAACAACATCCAATACTTGGTCCACAAGTTCAGCACCCTCAGTGTAATGGCCCTTGGCCCAATTGTTACCGGCACCGGATTGTCCAAAGACGAAGTTGTCTGGCCTGAAGAGGTTTCCGAAGGGGCCAGATCGAACAGCGTCCATGGTGCCTGGCTCCAAGTCGACCAACACAGCACGGGGAACGTATTTGTTTCCAGAACCCTGGTTGCACAATGAGAAAGGTGTGGCTGAAATCGAAAAATACATTATCATACACCAACCTCATTGAAGTAGACATTCATACGCTCGAGTTGTAGGTCACTCGTTCCGTTGTAGCTGGCAAAATTTTTAGAACACCACTGGTCATATATTGAGGGGTTAGAAGCAAGTGGTAACTTACACACCCGACCCATCGAGCCCGTGTTCTCCGCTGATCGTTTGCCTACAATCAAAAAAATTTCAAGTAAGAAACCTCTCTCGCTAGGTGAGGCTTGGTAAACTTGATGTGAATTCATACCAGAAAGCAGCACCAATCTGGTTACCGCACTGACCGGTTTGCAGGTGGACAATTTCGCGCATTCTGATTCTATAAAATATTTAGAGAATCGTTAGTCGCACAAGGATAACAGGATAACAGGATAACAGATAGCTGATTGTTGACACCTAGGACAATGCTTGGAAAACCTAGAACGCGTCTCTCGGAGGGGTAGGCAAATGGAACTTACGACTATAGGGAAAACTGATTCGTGAATCGGGTGAGTAAACGTAAGACTGAGATTTGTCGATAGAAGATACTGTTGAGATGAAGGAAGAAGGAAGAGGAGGGGAGAAGGAGAAGAAGGAAAGGGGGTTTGTTATGCGTTAAGAATTTGTCCTCTGCCAACACTACGCTAGGAGACTATCGCCAATCAGGGAAGGGGCAGGGTTCAGCTAGCCGCACCACGCACGGGACGCTTGGAGAGTTCTCTCCCCTCACGCATGCATTGCTGACCGCCGAATGAATGGGGAAGTATATGGATGAACTTGCACAAATGGCGATGGCCACCTTAATTAATTGGCTGGGAAATATCATACAAGAACTTTCCGTTGTGCGATAAAGTAGCAGCGTTGGACCAGCCTCGAGGACGCAACAAGATGGACTTGGGGCCAACTTGACTATCAACGAGATGGCTACTTTCAAGCAGATGCTTGAACTATGGTGCTAGGAAGCCTCAAATATCCTAATCTATTCAAGCACCTTGCAGTAACAATTAAGTGAGTTCCCTCCGCCTAAGCACTATGTACTACTTTCCGTGCACCAATTGCCAGTACTGTCGTTGCTTACTGTTTTGTTTATTCAATATTTGATGTGTTCTTATTACCGGATGCAAGGATTAGCTCGTATTTGTAGAATACGGGTAGTCGAGTGTTGTCGTACACCTCAACAATTCCTAAAACGTCTTGTAAATATTACCATAATAGTAGCATTACTTTACTGTACCGTACCGTACTGTATGTATTCTACGGCTGGCACCGTAGGTCAAATCGCAATCTGGACAACGGGGTTTAGGCCATGCGAGGCTGCTAAACGATGTAGAGAAGTCGAGTTTATAGGATTAGAACAAGTGATGAGGATGACTACTCAGCAGTTTAGCCCCGGTCTTGTACTTGCGCCTCCGAGTTGAGGGCGCTCACCTAGGCACAGAAATTGATTGGTGGGCTAATTGGATAAAGGGGGTCCCTTGTGGACTGCAGAGATTGTTAGACTTTGGTTGTCGGTAATAGATCACTGGGTGCGCCTTACTCCATGCTTTAGCTGGTGTCAACCGACGAGTGACTGCGCATGTATATATTAATTTACTGACGGATTCTAAGCTGCTTAGATTACTAGGATATAACTTGTGATAGGGTTGTAGTTCTATTAAGGTAGAATGAAGCTTATCATAGAGGATTCTCTCTAGGAAAAAAAAACAAACAGCAGAATAAAGTTTTCAACAACTCGCACCGCGAATCATAATTAAGCCCTGGTTTTTTTGTGATACAAATGAGGGTACGCCAAGCAGCGCTCTCTAGATACTGTTGCATCACAGCCTCAGCTCTTCACTTTCAACAACAACTGTCACCAACCTCAACTTCCACGAGCCTCAGGAATTTCTAAAACACTACGATGTTCAAAGTTAAAATTCTCCTATGGGTCCTCATAGTTTTTAGACAAGCTTTCGCTGTGCCTGGGGACCCCGCTATGGACCACATTTGCGTGACTAATGGTGCCTCATTGGCCTATCCAAGCCCATCCATAGTCGGCGGGTATACCTACCAATTACTGACAAACCAGCTGAGGCACCCAAGAAATCTTGTCTTTGATCCGAATGGGAACCTCCTCGTTTCTGGTGATCCGGACGGGATCTTCGTTTTGAGAGTTAGGAGTGGCGAGGGTGGGTGTGTTATATATGATGGGAAAACTCTTCTTGGGGATACATCTGGGCTAAAGTTAAATCATGGACTAGCCCTTTCTAAGGACGGTGGAACACTGTAAGCATATTCTCTGATATGTTTTTTTTTTTTTTTGAACAATTTTTTTAAAATTAGCGGGCTAAATTTGTGCGGCTTCAACCAGCTTTGCGAGTTCTGCAGACATTGTTTATTCATGGAAATACAATCCCAGAACCTTGTCCATAGACAGTCTTTCAAGAAAGAAAATTGTTACTGGAATGGACTCTGATGGCCATGTCACCCGCACACTCCTTATTAGTAGGTTATATTCGGATGTCCTCTTAGTTTCTAGAGGCTCCAATGGGAACTTGGACATGGATGCCAAAGACCTTCCCAAAGGAAAGTCCATGATCAAGGCATTCAGTCTCTCCAAAAAGGAGGAACAAGATTTTGCGACACAAGGCAGCCTTCTCGGATGGGGTCTTCGGAATTCCGTGGGAATGGGAGAGGATAGTCGTGGAGGTCTCTGGGCTGTGGAGAATTCCGCTGACGACCTCATTCGAGAGAGGGTTGATATTCACCAGAACAACCCAGCCGAAGAATTGAATTTTCTCGGGCATCTTAACGAGTCAACTTTCGACCGGTATTATGATGCGCCAAATTATGGTATGCTCCTGCGATACATTGTCGAAAGCTGTCTGATTTTTTTATTGTCTAGGGTATCCTTATTGCTTTGCCGCTTGGGATCCAAAGGATCTCAAATCCGCAATCTATGATATCGGTGTTGGCGACCAATTCGCTTTGGTTATAAACAATAGCTTCACGGATTTGACATGTCGTGACATGTTTCGGTCCCCCCGTTTGAGTTTTCAGGCACATGCGGCACCTCTAGATATCAAATTTCACCCTCAAACTGGACATGCCTGGATCTCGTTCCATGGAAGTTGGGATAGGGATGTACCGGCCGGGTACACTGTCTCTCTGGTGGAGTTTGAAGGCGGGGAGCCAAAGGAACCCAGGAATTCAAGCACCTCTCTAATGAACGTCATGTGGAACAGCAATATCACTGGCTGCCCGCAAGAGTGCTTTAGGCAAGTAGAAATTTTCACGGAGCACTTTCAACAACTACTAATAAGAATTCATAGGCCGGTCGGTATCGCCTTCGATAGTGTCGGACGAGCCTGGGTGGCCTCTGATTCCACCGGTGAGATATATATTATCACACCGCCTGGCTCATCCTTGTCTGGTTTGCCTTCACCAAATGGCACATCGAGCAGAGGCTCTAAATCCGGTAGGAGGTCCTCGGCGGCCGCCCCTCTCGCCCATAGTGGTGTTTCTCTCGTCCAAATTGCTGTTGGAGTAGTGGTTGTTTGCATTCTGTTGGGAGGATAGAGTGTGCTACTTTAATTGGAATCCTGTAGAGAGAATAAAATAAATAATTTTTAAAAAAATATTTCGCAGTGTTGTATCTTTTTCCTGAATTCTTTATCTCCTTTCTCCTTTACAGTGGAAGGGGCGACTACAGGTTTTTACTTTGCTCCTTGTACTGCCCGGGTTGGAATGAGTTTTGGATTACTTGGTAAGGGTTTAACTTGATGGCTAGGATTGCGGACATGAATCCATTGCTGGATCTTATTCTAAAGCTAGCACTTTACGATATTCCCCTTGGCATTCCCCTTCGGCTAAAATAGATAACTACTATAAGCTGCTTATACCTGTTCTATATCCGGCTAGCAGGGCCGTCGAGGCTTCGACAATAGGCACCCGCTGGCTAATATTAGTGTGGCATTCGAAAACGACAAGGATCTACTGATCCCAGACTCAAATATCTCTACACAAATAAACAGTCATGCGCTACTTTAGCTCGTTCCCTGTGTGTGTCGTTCTCGGGTGTCGATACCTGCCATTGTTTGGATTCGCGTACGGCTGACAGAGCTGAAGGGAATTCTTTTGTATGGGTTGGCTAATACTTGGGGCTTTAGACAAGTAAAATGAAATGTCATCGGTGATACGAACATATCATATGCATAGGTCTTGTTAGGTCTTGTTAGGTCTTGTGGGGGTTGCCGACCATTGCAATGGACTACCGAGTGAGAGCCTGTGATCCTCAATCCACACACTCGCGCTATGATACCATGTCAAGAACAAGAAGAAGTGGCAGGGCACCGTGCCGAGTAACACCAGTTTCGTGAACCCTTTGAAGGTCGAAGATTTAACTTCAGAATCAAGTCCGTTCTCAGCCTAGTCCCATCTCAAATAACGTCATTCACGTGGGGTCTCCCCGGGCATAACTTGATTGAAAAAAAACAAAAACAAAAATAGGTTTCCAGGAGCCACTTATGAGTGGAAACCTCAGTTAAACTGCAAGCTAGGACGTAGCAATCTGCCATTCACATGCTAGCTGCCAACTTTTTGAGATGTTTAAATGTCATTCGACCTGCAAGTCTTCCAAGTTAATAGCGAATAATCCTGAACAGCCTTGTCTTATAAGGCATGAAGACTACCCCCTGTGTGGTGAAATAGCTACATCGGCTGGACCGAGGTTGTGCGGGAAGATCTTCTGATTCTATTCGACACCAATATTGATTCCGGCAGGGTTGGACCATGGACTTTCCTCACTAAGGAGAAGAGTTTATAGAGGCTTAAGCTTGTCTTTGGTAAATAGGGCAAATTACTTGAAGCTTGGAATATAATAGGGGAAATAGGAGCTAGTGGCTGCTCTCTAGATGGGAGCACGGGGGATCATGTAGGGAGGTGGAATGTTAAGAAGGTTTAATATAACGTACTGGACCCGCTACTACTATTGAGGAACGGCAGGTACGAAATTCGCCGAAGAGCTAAGGTTTTTGGGCGAACCCCATATGGGGCGGTGCACATCTGTTTGCCTGCTGCACGGGGGTGGCATTAGCGCATAGATTTGTAATTCCAAATCGCTGAAGGGGAACAATCTCAGGGCCTTGTTTCACGGGATCAGCGAGGGATGGCAGGATTTCCACGGGAAAATGGCGTTTAATTTGCCCCTCTGGCCGTGAATTTGTGAAGATCTTGAACAAAAAAGTATCTATCCGGCTATCTATACTCTGCTGCTGATGCATTACCGCCATTTACTAATGGCCACGGGTAGACGGAGTAAGCTGGAGAAGTTTATCGTGGTAGATATGCCAATAGAATCATGAGCTCTTCCTGTGATTTCAGATATAGGCAACCTAATTCAACAGCGACTGCAATTGACTCCTGAGGTCATAGCCATTGATATCGCCATCTGTAAATGAGATTTTAGCCGGGGATAGTACCGATCGGCTGGCGAGAATTTATGCATGAAGGGAAAATAAGGCGGAGCTGCTTACTGCCGTATTTCTGCACAAGGGTTCCAAAGCAGTGTGCACTTGGGGTATAGTGTGCTTTAGAATCAGTAGCTTACTTGTTGATCCCTCGATCGTCGTATTAATGTTTCTCTCTACGTTTCCTGAAGTATTCTGTACTATGGTGGTGATGGTGGGGAGAAGAATATCTGGCGCTTTAATTGGCCCCGGAACCCTAGTCATCCATAATACCTCCCAGAGCACTAGGTCTCAGTCTCCGGGTCGTCAAGGTAAGCTTAAGCTTCTCCCTGGCAAAATCCGGAAGGTCGCACTGTCTAGTTTCGGTTAGGGTGCCCAAACTCTACCAAAAGGCTCAGGCGCTTAACCCCCCTTCTGTTGCCGACAGCTCGTGCAGTGCGCGAGTACCCCATGCCGAAAGTCAAAGTTCCCATCGACTTTACTCAAGCACTCGAGCACCAGTATTTCTGCTTGCGACTGGCACACGTCACTCGCTAAACTGGACCCCTTTGATACGCATTCTAGAAAAATGGGAGGCAAAAGGAGGGTCAGCCGTACTAGGAATTATATACCTAATTTGGATTGAACAACTGAGTTCATACGTGCTGCGGGCGACTCAGTCTGGGCATAGAAGAGAAGAGGGAAGAAAGAGGCGGTAATATACGATATCATATCCAAGAGTCTGATTGGGGCGGGAGGAGGTGGAAGGGAAAGGGAAGCATCGACGATTCCCCCCTGCAGAGCACTCCGCTTGGCTTGCTCGTGCCACGATAATCAAGACATCCAGAATGGAAGTAAAAGAAAAAACAAAGGCATAATGAACAAACACCCTACCATCCGCCCTTTCGGACACTCTGCGTTTCGTCTCCCTTGTTCCTGTTCGTCCGTCCGTGCGCCCGAGTTGGATACGCCTGTTTTCCTCCAAGCTCTGAACTTGAGCTTGTTCTTTTTGCTATTATTCTTATCACCATCACACTCCCTTTACGTATTGCACTCCTTTAGTTTTTAATACCGGCACTTGGGGTCCTCTATTACTTTGAACCGTCCACTCCCTCACAGATAACAAATAAGGCCGCCTTCGCTGTTTTAAAGATAGAAAGATAAAACGCTCTTTTTGCAAGTTTAAATTGCGACTCATTCCATCTCCAATCACTAAGCATTGTCTTCGAAAGAGATGTTAAAGCCTAATACTTCCCCACCGCCGTTTCTATCCTTCCTCTTAACCCTCTTCCTCCTCAACCCAACCTTCACTAGCGCCCAACACACCAGCGACGTAGACGAAGAAAAGCAAGGCCAAACCGTCGTATCAGCCGACGCCCCTCCCCCCCTGGGCCCAAACCCCGCACAGACAGGACCAAAACCAATAATCGCAGGCTTGGACGACAGTTTGGCCATAGCATGCATCGTCGTCAGCATTTCCCTCATAGTGGTCATTTCCATGCTTGTCTACGTCTGGTATAGACGGAGACGTCTGCGACGAGCGAGGGTGCCACCTCAAAGTCTGGATAAGGTCGCCTTGGTCAATAGGAAGGGATCTCTCGCCTCTGTTGATGGGCAGGAATCGCCATTACCGTCGCCACAGAGAAAGCTCGAAAGGACGGAGACCGAAGTTAGTTTTGCCTCGGAGGTCACAGTTATGGATCAGATTCAGAAGCCGCAGCCGGTGTTTCACGCTATGTGAGAGGTTGCGGTTACGAGAGAGAAGGAGAGCGACGATGGTGGATACGAATTGATTGGGATATGGATACTGTGACACGCTGGAGGGACGGATGGGTGGATGAACACGGGGTGATTTGAGTTTGGAGTAACACATTCCTCCCTATTGTATTTATCAACGCTTATTCCCGATTGTTTGTTTTTCTTAAGGATGAGATTACGTCGCAGAGTATCATTAATGGACTAGGCCATGGGGTGGCCCGAAGTGACATTCTTTTCTGGGGGTTTCCTTACGACTTGGTAGGCGTAATAACACCTTACACGGGCACCAGCGCTTGACTGTTTAATGAAGAATCTAGGAAGTAGATGTACTGTACTTCACGAACCACAAGGTCTATATACACATAAACCCCATAGATCTCTATGACTGCAACTACTCGCAATGATGGATCCTTGGGTTTACAAGTTAGGTTTGCACATCCATGATTATTACCATTATTATTATTTTGAATTTATTGCGACAATAGTTTGTTGATAAGCGAGGTTGTGTTATGGTAGACTAGGTTGCAATAGATGTCCTGCGAGGTTTAGGGTGGATGGGGAAGCACTGTATGTAATAAGACTGTCTCATAACAGCAACGCAAAATCATTACCACTTCCAAGATAAGATACTCCAGTTGCGCACAGTAAGATGTCTAATACCGTTATCGTCGCTAACTCTGATAACTCTGATAATACGATAATCCCATATACCACTCAATACGAAAACGGCCCCCCCCCAATACTCGAAGCCCCCACCTCTACCTGCGAGTTCCAAGAGATGTTGTCTTTATTTCTTTATCCCAACCTAGGCAAACTGGTTCTCCTAAAACCTTAATCTCATTTCTGTTTCAAGACCCTAGATCATTCATTTTATGCGCAGTGGTAGATCGCACTAGCCGCCTTATACAAGTATACCCGTCGCACAGAGCTTACACAACTGAGTGGTCTTCTTTCCTTCTTTCCTTCCTTCCTCCCTTCCTCTTCCTCCCCTTCGGAAGGAGGCATTAGTTCCCTAATAACTTGAAGGTGGGGTAATTCCTGGGGAAACCAACAGAAATTGACGGATATATGTCCAAGCTCGGTGACATTTGATCGTTGGTCGTGCGTTCTCACTAACACGAGCTAGAAGATATTCGATTGCTATTTTTTGCACCATGAAACATTTGACTATCGTGACGCGTGTGTCAAGATTTGAGAAAATAAATAAAAATAGTTGTAGTTTTGGAGTCTGTGTGAACTCCCCAGGTCGGATGTTTTCGAAATAGCTACCCTTACATATCGTAGCAGGGGGTTCCCGGGTCCATCAATGGTAGGATAATAAAATATTGATCCGAGATTCTCGGCTACTTGAATATGTAATTTGGTGGGAATTTATCAGGGGGTTAACATAGTGAACCTGAATTGCTCATCCTCGTCTATTTTTACCATTGAGTGT
This sequence comes from Tuber borchii, assembly GCA_003070745.1. Lineage (NCBI taxonomy): Eukaryota > Fungi > Ascomycota > Pezizomycetes > Pezizales > Tuberaceae > Tuber > Tuber borchii. The sequence goes on along the minus strand of NESQ01000029.1, from coordinate 139,968 downwards.
TGTTTCGCCGTGCGTGGCGAGGCGCTGTGCGGTGGCGACTAACAGTGGCCTCTGTCGCTATGGGCTGGTTGAGGTATTATAGCTAAGGGTGAAGGGGCTGCCTTGGCAGATTTTGGTAGGTAATCTACCTTATCTAGTAAGTAGGAGAGGATGCGAGATCGGTCTACCGCTCGGAGCTTCAGGCGGGGAATACATCTCTATATTGTACTGTAAAACAAATATACTGCTTAGATCATCCTATAAGATCGCTATCCTATGCACACAATCCAAGATTGCACTTTCTATCTTGCTTGCTGAGAGGAGACCCCTACGGTCTGCCCAGAGCGCAGCAGCCCTACAAAGAGTAGAACATAAGCTAGGAAGAAGAGAAGAAAGAAATCCCGTATTATAACTTAGTAATAAGAGAAGTACTAGCAACACCGGACCTGAAAGTCAAATATAATGCCCCGAACAAGATTCCGAATTTGGCGTCATTGCATCTCCTACATACCATACGCTTATCAATCTTAGAATGCTAGACGATCTTCAAATATGCATTTGTAACCCGCAGCCGTGGTTCTCTCCAAATCCTACCCCTCTCACAGCCAAACCTACCTTTCTTCCATTACTGATGCACCCGTAACTCGGATTGCCGGTTTGCATACAATAGGACCCTACCATTAGTTATCATCGATTAACATTTATAACTTCTCCCCTTTCAAAGCCAGGTCAATTTCTGCAATGCCTTAAACGTTTAATAAATATTATGCAATCGTTATCTTTAGCCTCAGGAGAAAAATCGAAGACAGCAGGATAAGTGGTTGTTCTCGTAGGGATATAATGTGAAAATACCTAGCTGGTGCAGTGGTTAACATGTCAAGAAACAATTAACCTCCTGTGCAATTAGCAGGAGCCCAGGAGTTCGATTCCTCTCAAAATGAGTTATTATCGAATAATCCGTCACGTAGGGTAGGCGGACAATAAAGGATACCTGCCCTACAGGAACTGGGAGACTGAAGACCTTAGCCTTCCTCAATAGGCTGTAGCGCAAATCAGACCTGCTGCGAGGTGGTAGAATCCGACTCTAGACCTCACCCCTAAGGGTGAGGTCTGCGATCGGCGGGGTGGCAGAACAAAGATGAAAATTTAATAAGAATTTATTTTTTATTCTCTTTTAAATAACAAAGAGTTGCTCTGCCTCTATTGATCGGGGGGAAAAGAGCAACTGCAAATTCCGAATGTTATAGAGATTCTCCAGTAAGTAAAGTACTTGTTTTACGCCGCTTGTTGGTATACATTGTGTGAGGCGCAGATGGGGTGAAGTGTTGGTTTGTTTGCCAAGGGAGGTCAAAAACGGACGAGTGATAGCAGGTGATGTTACATTCGATGGGAAGAGTCTCACTCAAAGGGAGAGTTAGATGTGGGCCTTTACCTTGCTACGTCCTCTTCAGTTATGCCACCCCAGACGGGCTCCAGCATAGTGAGGCAATGCGAGGGGCAGTGAAGCCCCGGGCTTAAATCCTGGAAATGCGAATTCGGGGTACGTTATGCTTAGCTTTAGAGAGCCTAGCTTCCGAGAAGTCGTGGTCTTTGAAAATCGCGATTTTCACTTAAGACAGATATGATCCTCGAACCCCACACATTGCACAAAAATGGGTGAGTAGGAAATATCAGTAATGTCCGTCAGAATTGGCATGGCACTCGGCCCCGAACGATACCCAGGTCATCCAGAACTCGGGCCCCCAAACGGCCAAAGCTTGGACTCAGATTCTCGCGAGTGGCATAGCAACCTTCGTGCTACCATGCCTACCAAACTATTAAGTCTCACCTATTTGGTGCTTGCAAGCCTACCCAAAACTCGAACAACCGTGACATAGAATCAAGTTGCCGGATGGGTACCGTGCTTATGCCATTATCTAGATTTGCCTTGCGGAACCTCGAAACCTTGGTTGGGCCTTAAACATCGGACTTTCTCCGAACCAGGAACTAAAGCCAAACATAAGAGAGCAGATGTCCCCCATATTCTAGTTAATGCTAGCAGATATCTCGTATTCGGATAACGGGCTGTCTTGCAGAAGAACGTAACTGTTCCTGTCTCCCCATCCTCACGATACCTCCACTAACTTATCATGCGAGTTTACTGCTCCTATATATATTCACCAACGTGACTAAAATGTACTGTAAGTTCAAGATCAATAAAACTCTACACATGCCACCGAGCCATCTCGAAAGATATATAGCACTCTAGTCCACCGTTCGGCACAAAGAGCACAAGCATCCGGTTTCCCAACCAGCCAAAGCTCATGTCCCCTCCACGTGACATTGATTTTATCATATTAGCCCGACATCATCCAAGACAACACAACTCGGGGCCCGACGGAGGCCGCTTGAGGCTCCAAGGTATCTTCGTCATTCGCTAGAGACGTACTTGAACAGACAGTGCCGGACAAGTACTGTAAGCTTCTCGATCAAGTGTCGCATCACAAATCACTCCCCCCTCCCAGGAGTGAATTTCACCCTCTAGCAACACCTCCAGTGCAATATCTCCGCCTTCATGAGCCTAGCATCCAAAGGAAATTTCTATACGCGCAACTTTCAACAGAAATATTCCGGCTGACTCAAAGAGAGGGATAGGCAAGCCAGTTGAAATTTGCCATGAAGGTAGGGAAGTCGTTGGCTACAAAATCTGTACTATTGTGGAATAAACCTTTCGAGAGTGAGGTACAACGTGATACGATGCAACACAATTAAAATATATACAAGGGTCAGGCATTTAGTCATGGGACAGGGCCGGGGTAGTTCAAGTTGGTTTTGAAAGGAGCTCTGCAACCACAACATCATCACAAGAGAGAAAAAATATGCTTCATGGTGCAGAACTCCTTGAAATGAACCTTTCATTCAGGGATTATGAACCTCCAGTTTTAGATGTTTCCAGCTACAACACTAAGGACCCATGGATAGAGTAATTCGTAACACCAACCAATCACGAGCTGCAACCCCACAATTATCCTACTCCCCGTCGCTCTAGTCTATGGACATTTTTACTAGCGCCGTCGATAACTAAGTTCTATGACACTTCTTTGTTGCAAGCTTTCCCCGTGGTTGACTAATCTTATCTTGGCAACTCAAGCAAGTTCTCCGTGGCGCAATTGGTTAGCGCGTTCGACTGTTAATCGAGAGGTTGGAAGTTCAAGCCTTCCCGGGGAAGAGATTGTTTCAGCAATTTTTTTTTTCTTTCCCCTTCCTCCAGCGAAAATGCACGCTACGTTAATCGCTATTGTTCATATGTTTCTCTGCGAAGGGATTTGTTGAGGACTTTGTTGATTGATCATGATGGGAGTCGTGAGGAGTACAGTACTGTACTGGAGCGGCAAGTGCTTGGGTTTGGTAATTAGTCTTCTGGCTGGATTACCATATAGCGTACTGTGTTGGACCGGGAGGCGGATCAGTAAAAACGCACCGAAAAAACAGAAATATGGAAATCCTAATTGACGCACAACAGTAAGAAGACGAGATTTAGAAGGGTAGGAGGTATCTCTGATAGCACACTTTCAGATTTGCTTGTTTTTGAGCTGAACTCGGAGGATTTATTTTGTCGAACTTCCCGTAGCGGGGGGTTTGTGCAAAATTCATATATCGTGCAAATCGATTCACTTCCGTATCTAATCCACTTCCCAATTCAGTACGTTACTGTACGGAGCACTACTAGCAATAGAAACACAATTAGTTGCATATTTTCGCTAGCTACAGTTTGCTGCCACCATTTTTGAAAAATAATTTTAGTGCTTAAATTTTTTATGATACTGTATTTTGCTAGATTTCATTTTTATAAACTGCAGCAATCCCCCTTAATGGGATTGCAAGTCAACACCACTTGAGGCAACACATTGCTTCAATATTAGTCCTTTATTTATTTTTTTTATTATACAACACTCCCTCTGGAGAGAGCCTTCATTTTACAGTGAAACCTCCGATAATTCCAGCAAGTAAGGAGTAGTAGCACGAGGCTGGAAATAAGGAAGGGTAGAAAGAGGCACAGGGGGGTCAGCCAGACATTAGCTGGTTAAATCGAGTGATATCTCATGATGGTAAAGAGAAGGGGGGGGGGGAATTTGCGTAGTAGAACTTGATAATAATATTATATTGGTGACAGTCTTACTATCAATGCGACATGAGAATATACTGCAACAAGCAAGGCATTCGAAGAGGGCTTTGGATTCGTTTTTTGAGAGAAATTTATTATCCTTAGAGTTGAAACTTTGCCTACTCTAGTTCGTCAAGTCCAAATGCTTTGCATTGCTGGTTGTTTTTCTCAATTCACCCCATTATTGAACTTCCACTACTATAACTCTTTGGCTAGGCATTTCTCTTCAGTGTTGGATGATTGTGGTGATCCTTACTCTGATTATCATAGTTTTTCCGCACATAAATACTACTAGTAGAAGTCCCCCTTCAGACTTTCACCCAAATGGGGTTTGTTTGTTTGTTTGTTTATTTCTCCTCTCCCTTCCAGTTTTTTTTTTTTTTTTTTTAAGCTAACTTTCCTGCTATCATATATAATTTTTCTCCGATACATGCTTGCTAGAATTATTAAGATCCACAGAATGTCCTAGAATTGGAAAACTATAAGAAGCCAAGAATTTTGAGAGAGGGATTTCCTATACATACATATCATACCTCAAATATCGTGACTCTGCAAACACTGGAATTACTGGGGCTGTTGGAAGTTTTTGGAGGCGCGAAATATCGGAGGTTCCACTGTATAATATTGTACGGTGGATCCATAAGCCACCGAGCGAGTTCTAAACGATAGAATTGTGCATCATGTTTCCGGGCTGTATCATATCATATCATATCCGGTTGTGATATGGCCCGCCGGAGTGGGTAACTTACCGGTCACCGCGCGTGGCGCCTCCCGGGCGTGTTGGGTTGTGATGGGTATTCAAGTACAATAGTGGTACTGCGCCGGGCGCTCGCATACCGGTACACGTGTGTATGCATGTTTCCGATGTTGAGTTGGTGACTGTTGATTGGTTGGGTCCCTCTACTCTCCTTTGTTGCTTGCTGCCATCTCGTGGTGGGCTAGGTTAGTGGGTTCGTTATAGAGTGAAGGTCATGTTCTCCGGATTTGGCAGGGACTAGGGGATGTCTGGGTTTGTGGTTCGTGGGTGATAGGTTGTGATCCTGCGATCTATCACTGGGGAGGATCCACGCGGGAGTGGGGGTTTGTTTGGATACGGGCTTTTCTAGGGAGGGGCACGAAGTACGGCCAACGAGGCGGAAAGAGTGTGGGAGAGACGAGTTCGAGGGGATACGATATTATAATATTATATTCATATAACGCCCCCACAAGCACAGCAAGGCACGCCATTAGCCAATTGATTATACTGTACACCCCGCCTTGTCAATGCTTTCGTCCCTTCCATAGAAATCAGCAAAAAAAAAAAAAAGCCCCTACTCCACCCACTCCGGATCTACCCGCCTCCTCCAACATGCCACAAATTTCTTCCCGCCATTCCTCTCAACCTTCTTCCCCTCCTCAGTATCAGTCTTCATCACAGCAACGCACACATCATCATCGACCTCCTCCCCAGTCAACCTCTCGAAGAGCGGATGCTCATCAAAATGCTTCGCCATCCAATGGTGCAAATCCTCCACGTCGGTGATGGTATACATGATACCAGCAGGCGCGAGTACGTAGGCATATTCGCTCGCTAGCGTAGGCCTAAGCACATATTAGCAACTACACAACCCCCGACCACGGGAGCAGAAAGGGGTACACACGATACAATCCTAGCCTTGTGCTTCCTAGCCTTAAAATGCGGATCGGGGAAGCACAAGAACACCTTCTGTAACTGAGACCTCTCGAAAAAATTAGGCAAGAACTTCATAGCGTTCGCCCTGATGACTCCGACGTCTCCGTACACCTCTCCGCCTTGTAAGCGTCGAAGCGCACGGATCCGCTCGTCGACGTATTCCGTCACTTGTGTTCTTATTTCCATGCCTAGCATGCGTACTCCCGGGAGGACTTTTGGCAGAGAGATTATTAGACCACCGAAGCCACAGCCGATGTCTGCTACTTCTACCTTTTTCTCTTTGGAGGTGGAGGTAGTGGGGGAGGAGGGGGAAAAGTGCTTGCTCCAGTCCATCTCCTGCGGACATGGAGGGTACACCAATTGATGATCCGAGAATGGATTCGCGTGCGCGCGCTGTCGGTAATGCTTCTTCTGCGGGAGGCCCTGGCGAGTTGGATCCGAGCGGTAGGCGGAGCGGTGGCCGGTACGTTGGCCACTAGCCGCCTTCTGACGCTTTGCTGGGGGTGAGGCAGAGGTTGAAGTTGTTGGCGGGGTTGACATTTTTTGTCTTGGTATTCTGTCTGTTTTTTTTTTTTGAGATTGGCGGTGGTGGGGAGGGAGGGAGAGGAGGTGGTGGGGTGGTTCTTTTTGCTTGTATGATATCGTATGCTATTCTTGAGAAAATTATTGCCGGAATTTACCGAGCGGAACCTTGCACTGTCGGCTTGGCCGAAGGATGGCCCCGAAATGTGGCGCAGGGGCTATATCGTCCTCTAAAGAAGGGGTGAAAAACAACCCGAAAAAAAGCGCCGAACCTTACCAGGAGAGGCAACTCCAACGTCCTATTACTAGCACATGGTCCAATTATTTGTGTTCTTACAGTAGCGTGAGGTCGCATTTTGTCTCTAACTGGACGAGAATCCGGGTATGTACTCGAGTACTTAGTTGAGAAGTGTCAAAGACCGTTCAGCCCCATATAGGAAGGATAGAGAATACGGTAGACTTGTGAAACGGATGGAACGACCAAGAAACCAACTTTGACAAAAAACAGCTCAACAATCAGGAAGCAAGAACGAAGGAATACAATACATAGACTCCAAGCCCTGCCAACCCCAACCCCAAATCCACAAAAAATCATTTAAATGTCCATTCGAGAAAAAAAAGTTGGAGGTTTAGGCAACTCTACGGCCATGCTGCGAGTGGTCCAAAACGGGCGCCCAAATTCGATAGTGTTTGAACTCTATTACATTGCAACAACTGACATGATTGAAAGAAAAAACCCCCCCAAGCACTGAAGAGAAGCTACAGGAGAACAACGCCTTTGGCAGTCAGAGTCCCTACCAGCCACACAATGGGGGCTTGAAAAAGCTTCATTTTCGGTGGAAGACACAGGGATCTGCTACTACTTCAGCCACACTTTATCTGCCTAGTAAACAAGACTTTATTGCCCAGGAAGTATTATTAGTTTTTTGTGTTGTAGGGACCTCCTACCAGTAATATCCCACCAAATGTGTAAAAGAAAAGAAAACTTATAACCTATAATACAAGTCACTCAGTTAATCCTTACATACAAGTACTATACATGACCAACATCAGTTATATCATATATTATTATGAAACTCTAGTTCAGAATTGTACACAACAAACCAAACCAAAGAAAGTACTTCTTGCAACTTTTTCTTCCAAGATTTGATTTCAAGTGGCCGGCACAATTTTCCGGGAGGAAATGTTGTGTGTGCTTCGATTAGACTACTCGACAGGCAAGAAAGTGCCAGGGCATCACAGGGGATGAACGCCTAGTTGAGGAAAAAAGGCAAAATGCCTCTGAAAGATCCTTGAAAGATCCCTGTCTTCCCCTCTAAATGTGCTTGTACGGGCACTTTCTGCCTTGGACTAGTACCCACTGAGGCTTAAAATTAAGAAATTCTTCAGCAGCTCGGCCGGCACGTGATATGGCAGGAGGTTGAGGTCACGATACGATTGGGATATGATACGTATGAGAGCAACACTGTGTGGCACGGTGCGCAGGGTAAGGCTACGGAAGTGGGCAAAGTATGATGGACACGATAAGCTATTCATTGTCGTCATCATCACCACCACCGCCTTACTTCACCAGTAATTCACGATACTAGTAGCAACTTTCCCTCCACTCCCTCGCTCGCTCACTCGCTCACCGGTTTCGCAGGGCAGTCCAACCTAATTTGATGGCAAGATAGCCAGGGGCAGTGCTGGTGGGTATTTTGATATATACAACTCATGATGGGGAAAAAAGAAAAGAAAAAACGAAAACATGACAAATTCCGAGGGAATATATCGGTTTCGAAGAGGTGTGTGTGAGAAGAAAAGCGTCCACAAGCCCCAAACCGAAGGAAAGTTGAGTACGCCATCAATCATTGAATGGGAAAGAGAGTAAAGGAACACACGGCTGGATATCCCGTGTGATGGGAGTGGAGGAGAAGAAAGAAATAAGAGAGAAAAGGATGGAGACAAAACACTGCAAAAAATGAACATGAACCAGAAAAAGCCCCAGAACCGGATCAAATAATCCCTTCCCACCACGCACATCTCCTAAAAAGACACCCACTTCCTTTGCACCGGTTCCCACCCACGTTTACTCCATACCCGCTATTCCACACAAAGTCCGGTAATTACCACACTGCCAATGATATCAACGAAGGGTTATCGTCTTTTGAGGTCGAAAAAAGGAGGCAGCAAGACAGACAAAAAAAAGCAAATCAAGAGGGAGAGGAAAAGAAACGAAGGGAAAAGAAGAGCAGACGAAAATGAAATGAAAATGAGTAGAGAAAGAAGTGAAAATATGATCTGAAAATAAAGAGGAAAAAAAAAACAGCATCACAAACAAACGCCCGGGTTGATTTATTTTTCTTATTCTGCTCTTCAACCTCTCCCCCCCCATTTACCGAAACTCAACCGCCCCGAAACACCTGTCCTGGACATGTTTCAATTCAAGCTTTTGAAACTTCTCACTTTTGGCATGGAAGTATATCCCCGACACACTTCCCGTGACCTGATTGAAGCATATGTAGTAGAAACCTTCAAAGCTCGCGCCCGTGATTTGCTTCACCCTGTGGTCGGGAACTAGAAAATATTCCTTCCAGCGCATGAAAATGTGTTCCCGCTGCTCGAAACCCCTGTAGTTAAAGTCGGCGCGCTTGGCTTTGCTCGCCAACGGACGATAGGCCGGAAACCGTGCCCAGTGTTGGTAATCGTTCTTCTCACTGGATCCCCATTCCGGCCGGCGGGTTTGGAACGTATACTTGTCTCCAATCATCTCGCCCTCAAAGTAGGTCGTCAAGGTGGGGTGGTCTTCTGTCAGGCCTTTTTTTTTGATTCGTTGACATGTCAGCAATTGCTATTGCACAACGACGATGCAGGCAAGGCATTGGAAAAAGGGTCGGGAGAGAGAAGAGCAATAGAAACAATCTTCAATTAGACTGCAGCGAAGAGCTGCATGGTGCAGGGGAAGACAGACATGGGAGGGGAAGGCAGGGAAAAAATTTCAAAAAAAAAGTAATTCGAAAAGCCCAAAGCGAGATCGCCCCAGATTTTTCACAAGCCCGAGGGAAGAGTAAAAATAAACAGAAGATCAAAAGGAAAGATCGGACAAACCTTGGATGCGAAGATAACCGCAGAGGAAAGATTCGGCCATATCGACATGCTTAAGCTCGACATGAACCTCGTAGGTAGATTTATCGGAGGTTTGTTTGCCAGAAAATTTACTACCCGAACGGAGGAAAGAGCAAGGCGAAGATGGTAACAACTACCGAGTGCGCGCCACAGAGTGCAGAAGTCAGCGACCAGCAACCAATATAAAATCTTCACCCATCCAAAAGGGCAGTTAACGAAAGTAGAGGGGGCTATAAAAGGTGCGATGTTTCTTGTTTTTGTTTTTTGTTTTTTTAATAAATAAATAAAAAACACCTCATTTCAGGTGGAAAGACGGCTCTAAAGGATACATAAACCATATGACAAAGAAGGTGTAATGCAAAGGCGGATTCTTGAAATAAAAATAATCAAGAATAAGAATGCAAGTCAGTAGGAGATACCAAAAGAAACTACATACCCGCTTTGAAGAAAATTCGTAAGAGAGCGACGGTGTGAAGGGGGATTCGGGGGAGATGGGAAGTCCATGGGACGCAGCGGCCTGTGGATGATCCATGTGCTTTCGCTCAAGAGAGGGCGAAGGTTCGGACTGTAAGTCCCTCTCCATATCCCCCTGTTGTTTCATTACCACGGTGGTCGTGGTTGTGGTGGGGGCAGCAACAGTGGTGGTGATCGCTTCGTCGTCGGACATGTTGGTGGGAGAGAGTTGAGGTTGGGACATGATGATATCTTGCTGGTGAACAGTGGCGGCGGCGGGTTGTTGTCGCCGGATTTGAGAAGAGATAGCAGAAGTCGAACGGGAGACAGTTGGGTTTTCTTCAGGACAGGCGAGCTGTAGGCGGGAGGGACGAGTGAGCTCATTGATGTTTTCAGGAATGGTCGTAAGGGTCTCATTGGGTGTCGGCATGATCGTTGTTTTAATTTATTGTGAGATTTTATTTATTTTATTCTTCTTCCCCGTATGTGAGAGCTTAATATTATAGGTAAGAGTTGGTGAGGAGGCGGTTCGTGCTAATGTTGTAGGAAGAGGGGATTTGAATTCTAGGCAATAGCGTGGTAGAGTGATGGTGGTGAAGGTGCTATGAGCAGAGAACAGGGAAAGTCGTGCCAGGGGAATCTTTTTACCCTATTTTTTTGCTTTCTTTCAGACACAACGGGGCGGGCGGAGAGGAATACCGTTGAACGGGATTTGGCGGAACAAGACGAAAAAATTGAAGAGGAAGGAGGACGAAGGAGGATGTAATAGAATTAGAAGTTGATTCGGAGAGAAGGAATATTTTTCTCGTTGAAAGATTGAAGAGTTGTGTGTAGTCCTAGGCCGGTGGATGCTGGATGCTGGATGCTGTCTGAGTTAGGTGGATGTATGAAGTTGAGGGAGGAAGGGAGGGAGGGATGGGCGGGCAGATGGCGAGCGACAAACCCGCTTGTATTCCGCCAAGATTTTGTGGGGTGGTAATAGCAGTACTAGTAGTGGGAATAATAGAAAAACCAGGGGGGAGGGGACATGCAACGGTGAATACAGTATATGTAGAGGGAAGAAATGGAAATAATCAGCAAGCGGCCCGAGAGAGACAGAGAAAAAGAGAGCTGAACACTTCAGCCATAATAAATTTACCCTACAGATAAGAAAGAGCCAGAATTCCCAAAGGCAGGGGCGAACTTCCCTAGAATACCATAAGTTACTCCATAGTATGATACTATGATATATATCCACCATGCTATGATGCTATGATAGTACCATACAATACCAAGCTCGACCCAATCCCAGTACTAACCATACCGATACCCCAGTTCGAGTCAAATCAAGTCAACTCCCAATTCCCAATTCCCAGCAAAATAAAAGTTGGCGGACCACCAAGCGACTCGTGCGACACCCATCCACCCGTCAAAACAGCGGCTGCCCACCTACTCGTACAATGCATGCTAGCCATCGTACGGCACGTCCACCTCACCCATCAAAGCGAAGCAACCCTATCTCCGAAATAGCCCCATCACCACCACCACCACCACCACCACCACCACCATCGCCCTCACCACCATCACCATTTCTTCGCCCGAGGACCTTCCTTTAGGAAAAAATGAAAGAAAAAAAAGAAAAAAAAAGCCAAAATCACAACCGGGTTCTCTCCCACCTCCCGCCCCTAAAAACCTAATAATATATCCAATAAATTCAATTACACTGATGTTCACACCTCGACACTAGACCAGAAGCAAACCTCGTATAGGTTATGCCACGGCGCGAAGTGCGGCCCCCAATGTGCACAATCTGCAAACGGCTATTATTCTGCCTAATGCAGCCTACTCTACTGCACTGCGAGCGATAAATATCCGAGGTTGCCAAGCATAGCACAGTACATTATGGCATTGTGAAAGTACAATACGGTACCCGTAGCGAGTGATTTGGCATGAAGAGCTCCCGGGAGTGCTATAGCTCCCCAGCCCAGCAGATTCCCACCCTCAGATTGTCATACCGGTTTTTCCCCGGTTTTTCCCATTTATTTATTTTTGACATAGGAGAGAGATGTGGGGTTGCTACGTAATTATGATAATCAGTTAATTTCTTAATTAATATATTGTGCTACGGTAGTTACGACCCTTGCTACTTGTGGAAAAGTGCCGACTTGCACGCAATTCTGGGGAAACCCTGTACTTGTCGTAAGGCTACTGAGCTGAAACTTATCTTTTGGTTTTGCTCCTCCTCCGTCTGAGTCGTAGTAGCCATTTCGGTATCATGCGGCGGGATCCCGCTGCGGATGGAGGGTCAAATTAGACTGAGGTGATATCATACGAAAGAAAATAAAATGTGATTGAGGGTGAGGGGTCCGGTAAGGGTGGGGCAATGGTCGAATGGGATCATGGTGTGAAAGATGTGCGGCTTTTTCGTCAGGGCTTTAATTTTTCAATGCGTTCATTGTGTGAGATTGGGCACGAGATGGTGATAAGCTTCCCCACACTATCTAGACTACCTACAATCCGAGACCCCAACAGCTTAATGATGTTTGACCACCCCCGCAGCATTGGCCTGTTCGATAATTCTCTTCTTATAAGCCTTAATATCCCCCGGAAAGCTCTCCACACTCCCACTATCGCACACCCACAAATGAGTGCACACGTTACCCAGCATAGTAACATCGTGCGAGACCATGAGCACGCCTCCACGGAAATTCCTCAACGCGTCGGAGAGTGCGTCCATGGCTTCTACGTCCAAGTGATTGGAAGGCTCGTCGAGGACGAGGATGTGCGGGTTGGTCAGAGAGAGGCAGGCAAATGCCACACGAGACTTTTGACCTCCGGAGAGGAGGGCCATCTTTTGGAGGCCCGTTGTCCCGGTTATGCCGAAGGCGCCAAGATGGCGGCGGTACTCTTCATCGGTTCTGCCTGGGAACATTTTTGCGCAGAAGGCTACTGCGCTAGAGTTCAGGTCGAGGGCATCGACGTGGTGCTGGGCGAAGAAGCCAATTCGGAGGCGGGGGTTTTGGGTAATACTAGAAACATCGTTAGGCCTTTTTCTCCTATACAAAATTAGGGTGGATAGGGGCCCTACAGCCCGCTTGATGGGGCGAGCTGCCCAATGAGCAGTTTCAAAACGGTAGTTTTACCGGCGCCCTACCATAGGTTAGTATATTCCTGCGACCACAAATTGATTTCCAAGGACTCACATTAGGCCCCACAATACCAATCCGCGAATCTAATTGAACATCCAAATCTACCTTCTCAACGATTGGCTTCCCAGGTGTATATGAAAACGATACATTCTGCATTTGAATGATAGGAGGGCTCAACTTCTCCACGTCTGGGAATTTGAACACAACGCTATACTCATCCTCGGGGGCCTCTAAAACTGGTAGCTTTTCCAACTTCTTAATCCTGCTCTGGGCTTCACTACTCTTGGCAGCATTATATCGGAACTTATCAATAAAGATCTGCAGGTGCTTCCTATACGCCATCTGGTTCTCATACTCCCTCTTCGCTGTCTTCCGTCGCTCTTCCTTAGTCGCATAGAACGAGTCAAAGTTACCACCCTTGTAGTAATCAAGACGTTCAGAGTGCTGGTGGATGATATCAGTGGCAACCTCGTTCAGGAAAGCCCTGTCGTGGGACACGACCAGGATAGTGGAGGGATAATCCTGCAAATATTCAGACAAAAAAGTGATCGACGGAACGTCCAACATGTTCGACGGTTCATCCAGAAGCAGAAGATCCGGCTTGCAGAAAAGGGCACGGGCCAACGCTAACCTCATTCTCCAACCTCCGGAGAAGGTTCTGGTAGGGTCCTGCTGTCGCTCCGCCGAAAACCCTAACCCCGCCAAAATGGACGCAGCCCTAGGCTCCGCCTTATCGGATTCAATCTCGGCGAGTTTGGAGTGGACTTCTGATAGAAGCGAGTCCAGTTCGTCGCGCTCTTGATTTGGGAATCCCTGGCTCGCGGTGACGGTGATTGGGTCGGGTTTGCTCTCGAGCACCTTTAGTTCCTTCGTGATACGGTCTTGCTCCGCGAGAAGGTGTTTTCGCCACACGTCGGCGTCGAGCACGGCTTGTAAGGCCGGAGTATCATCACCCATGATCTTTCAAAGAAAAAGAAAAAGAAAGAGAAAAAGAAAGTCAACACGCCAAACCCTTGAACAATGACTTTTGATACGAACTAACCTCTTGTTCTACGTGCAAAATAGTTATATGTGTGGGGACAGCCACTTCACGCCTCGACAGCGCTCTAAGCAACGTAGATTTACCAATACCATTCTGTCCAACAAGACCATATCGCCTTCCATAAGCTAAAGTAAGTGTAGTATCTGACAAAATTCTCTTCCCACCAATCTGTACGTCCACATTATCAATCTTGATGTCCTTGCTCTTGCCCTGTGAGCTCTGCCCAAGCTGGAGCGGATTGACAGCCATGTAGAAGTCATCGTAAGACTGTTGTTCATCGGTGGTAATTAACTTTGATGCCTCATAAGTCACGTTCTTCATGACTTTCTTATCCTGCTTCGCCTTGATCTTTCGTTCCGCCTTCTCGAGCTTCTTCTTGTCGACCTTACTCTCGACTTTTCTTGTTCCCACTGCGTCGATATCGACACCACCGCCTACTAAGCCCATAGTAGAGGAAATGTTCTTCTGGGAAGCCATGTGGATTGTTTGGTCAAGCTTTTTGGCTCGGCCAGAAAAGGCTTTTTTGTTCTCGCCGTGGGCAGCATTGAGCTGGGCGACGAGCTTATCTATTAAGGCTGTGACAGAAGCCTCGGAAACCGATGGCGGCGCGGCGTCAAGAAGTATGGAGGTTACAGCACTAATGGCTTCAGCGAATTCGATGTCCGCCTCGGGGGAGGTAGACGTAGAGGCATGAGTGAGAAATCCAACCGAGTAATCAGTGATAGTTGGATCGATGGACGGAAGGACAGCAGTAATTTCTGCCTCCATTTTGGCGGTAGAGAAAATGCAGGGCCGGGGGAGTAGTTTGGTGAGATTTTGGTGGGGGGAAGGGGGGTTGACATTGAGGGCGGGGGGCGTTGCGGATGGTTTATCGATAAAGGTCAAGTCCTGGATCACGTGACGCCCTCTGATATCTATCGTAGCCTAGGCATACCATACGGTAGTTTACACGATATATAAGAAGTATAGTTGATGATATCGGTAGTGACAGAGACCCGCAAAGCCAATAGCAGTTGGTTTTCAGTGAAGGAATTCCTTCTGAGAATCTCAGCCATCCATACTGGGACTGGCTCTTTCACAAGTGCCAGCTCGGGATATGTTCCGACCCCTCAGTCTCAACCCAGTGCTCCCCTTTTTATTTCCCAATCCAAATGCATGCCTTGCTAGATGTGAAAGAATTCTAAGTAGCTCCGCTCTTCCCATATTATGCGGCCAAGCGAAGGGAATAAACCACCACACAATCTGTAAAAATACAACACTCCTAGTAACTCCGGGCCCAGGTCGAATTATCTATCCAAGTCTTGCATCCTTCTTCGAACTAATCATTCAAATCTCGCATGCCCTCTACCTTCAGGGTTTACAATACCCAATGCTTCTCCAGTACTTCCTAACCACTCCTTAGCTCCCCCGAAAACCATTTTTGCCATCCCCGCCCCTGCTCCCTTCTTCTTACTAGTAGAACTACTACCCATCGTAGCGGAAGTGCTAGGCAGCACATTGTCCCCAGCACTCAAGGATACAAACAGAGAGAAGGGTACAAGCCAGACGCAGATACCAAAGAAAGCACTAATCTCCGTGAACGTAGGGAAGCGGCTGGTGAAATTAGGGTCGGTCGATGATGAGTAGTCGTAAAGGTTTCCGCTCGGGCCATTGGGGTACTGGTTGAAGGGATGATCCGATGGTAGGACTGGGTTAGAAAAATGATTGAACCAGAGGAAATGGTTCCCAATCACAAGACCTACAAGTTGTTAGTTGTATGGTAGACCTGGGGCGGGCAAGGGATAATACAGCAAGATAGAATGAAGACACCATCCGTAAGTTTGACTACAAGCAAAAGGAGGAGTTAGGTTCCGATAGCCAACCAAGAGTCCATGATCAGCGATATTCTACATACCCATTGGGAATGTCCTTGTAACATTCATCAAGTACACGCCATGACTGGCTGCAGAAAAGAGCGTCAACATGATGGGGAACCCATCAAATATAATCAATAGAATATGAGCTGCTATTATAACTTGAATAAGCCGTATTAATAGCTTCTGTGAGATGACAGTGTGTTCCTCTACCAGCTCCGAGAGATAGTAGAGCCCGGAAGCTGATGTTGATGTCAGTACAGATGCCGGTATTGTGAACAGCGAGTGGCAGAGATGATTACCGATGGCCAGCGTCAGGAACGAAAAGCCAAATATAACACCTGTGTAGCCTAATAACGGAAGAATCCACATAATGATCGAAGCTTGGGAATAATGACGGTTGCGAATGTAAAAAGGATAGGCGCAAGCAGGTGATGAGCAGCGAGCTTTTGCAGGTGTAGTTCCTAGAGAGTCTGTGCGAGGCGGTCGATTAGGCAGGACTTGGAAGGGACGTGTCAGAAGTGAAGTGAACAGTTGGTCTGTACTGTATGAGTACTGGTAACGTAATGGGTGAGAAGCTTGAATTTGAATCCCGATTCATGATAGCGGAGGGAGGCGGAATACGCTATTAAATGTGTTGCGACCGACACGTGAAATCCTCCAGGGAAGCTTGGCGATACAGTGTTGAGGATATGCATAGATGGATGCGGCTTAAAAAGGAGTTTCAATGCTATGATATTATACGAGTGCGGCCGATGAATATATCCGTCACGTGAAATCTGGTCACAAAAGCAGCATATTGCAACGGGAGACACATATTCCCCACAACTTGAAACGAGAATAATATTTACATATATTCAGCATAACTATATCAATACAGTAAAATAAACAGAAAAATGTAGAGGAAATAAGAGAAAAAGCAGGAAATTATCCATGGAAATTATTATCACCCTTATTTTTAATGACAAGTTCAAGCTTATTGTGGAGATCCAAACAGTGACGATTTATTAAGTCAAGGGGTATCTTCTCCCATTCCAGTACCAAAGCTCTCTTTACCTGTTCCTTTGTGCTTTGACTTTGCCCAGTAAATTCGTATTCCTCTAGCGAATCCTTTAAATAGTTCCATAAGGGTTCGATCTTATTCAGATCGGGTGATTGGGCAGGCCAGTCCACCGAGCGTACTCCCAGGCTTTGTCGTTCATCAGCTCCTAGTTCTTTGGCTGTAGAGTGAGAAGGAGCATTATCTTCAACTGCCCAAACTTCTCTTCCAGTTTCGTACTCGATGCGTTGAAGGAAGGGGTAATATAAAGGCCGGAGAATATACTCGCGATAAAGCACCCAGTCAATTCCACCCTTAGCTCTATCTCCACGATCCTTGATCTGCTCTTTGAATTCCCATTCGGGACGTCGTTTTCGGCGGGGGTAGCCTGATGGGAGCGGATTGGTTTGATTCAAATATTGAACCTTGGTATTCAATTCCTGCAATATGAGGAATTCCTCCGTACCCTCAATGAGTGCTCGTGCCCTCCTTTGAGCCTGCCGACTTCTCTTTACCTCGTTCTCAGTTTCAATCATTTTATTAAAATGATTCTTTTCTTGCTCGGTCTCTCTCTCCCAAACAAAACATGGACCACGATAGCCATATGCCATACATGCCCAAAACATGATGCGAATACCGGATGGCTCGAACTGATTTGTCTTGTAGTCAAGAGGGTTTGACCCACGGGGTCGGGAGATATTCGGAGGACGTCGGGGGTTGCCGATTTCAACCCAGGTCTCGTCAGAATATACAAAGCACCTGTATTTATTAGCTTCAGATACAAAGTAGTACCAAGTATACCCCTTCTGTAGCGCCTACAAGAAGAATGCTTAGCCACCGTTGTCTGGGATATCAGAGTTGACATCTTCCCGTCCTAACAATAGCTTCACTACTCCATCATACCTATTCTTGAGAGCCTACTAGAGCAGTATAGGGCTATCATTATTTAGAATATGAAAGATAAGGTACTCGTGCCTCTTTGCCAAATACAACACCTGCCACCAAATTTTGGTGAGAAACCGGAGGTTCATTCTCACTTCACGCACTAAAATTCAGTAGCCAGCATTGTACTTGGCAAAGATGCGCGAGTAGTAAGATGAGCAATATGGGTATAGTGCTCGCTATATAAAAAAATATTGAATTAACAAAAAAAATCTCTGGAATTTACCTGGGATCCATTCGTATTGCCCAAAAGGCAAAGTCCATTCTCGCTTCCTTATGATAGGAGTTCAGAGCCGGCTTTGGCTGGCTGGGTGGAAATCGATAGATATTGTGGTGATTATGCATCACACGTTCAATCGTTGAGCGGGCAGCCTTGATACATAAGTCTGCCGCTAATTGAGGAAAGGTTTTTCTGTAGCCCTTGGGACCATGCTGGGATGCTTCTTTAAGAGCCAGTAAGGCTTCTGAACCTTCTGGTATCATCTCTGGGCCACCAGGACGATCAAGGCTTTCTAACACTGCATAGAGGTCACGGAAATCGTTTGGGTTACTTGCTCGTTCCTAATCATGATTAAATAGTTAGCAATATTAATGGCTCTTCACTGAATATAAGTTATAGTTACCTTTGCCTTCTGACAGATTTTACGTGCAGAATCAGGATGCACATGAAGACACTTCGAAATATCAATCCAGCTTTTATTGGTGAAGATATGGAGTGTAAGAATTGCTGATCGGAGTTCAAGAGGTATCTCAATCGCATTTTTTGATCGAACCATATTGTTAGATTTCAATAAAACCGGTAAAGAGAAAGAGGTAGCTTTTGCCCCGATTGAAAATATTTGGTCTTGAGGAGAACACCGGGAGAAAGGTTAACAGTTTCACGATAATGATGACGTTTCTTCACATAACATGATGGTTGCAACATGCTGCTTTTGCAACCAGATTTCACGTGACGGATATATTCATCGGCCGCACTCGTATCTGCTCGAGTAGATTGCAACATAGTACGGTATATACCGGTATGTACTATCATACCGTACTCGAGTACGGAGAAAGCACCATCATAATCTCACAACTAGCATATCCATGCCTTTTAGACCTTTTCGCACCAAACCCACCCCTTCCAAGTAATGACCCCCCGCCTTCTGATGAAATCTGGGCGAAAGTTGTGGGACTCGAGAAGCTGTTCCTAGACGCACACATATCTCTCCCCTATCAGCTACAGGTACGGGCGCTCGTGCGTAAACCTGCCCACGGTACGACTGGCATGTCCTCGATCCTCCCTCTCCTTCTGGCCCGGAAAACTGTGCTTGGAGCTGGATTCTATTTCAGCTGGATCTACGAACACGTGGACGCCATGTTCACATATATTACATCCCCGCGGCCTCCACACGCATCATCCCACCATAAATATGACCACCACCGCTTTATCATGTATGAGTTGATACCCTGTTAAACCTCCGCGCGCTAACAATTTGCTTCTTCGTCTTTTGTCCTCGGACCGGGAGCCCCTATTTTCCAATAATTCATTAGCCAAATTTTTCATCAATCCCAAAAGCCAAATGCCCTATACCTGAGCGTGCCGTTTCCCTCTGTACGTCCCAATATCCTTTAGTCGCATTATATTATCCCCTATCTTCCTCTTTAACTCCGTGTCTATAACCATTTTCGTCATTTCCGATGATATTGCCGTGACCTTCGGCTGTGTCAACTGGGATATTCTGGCAGTTTTGTGAATCGAGAACTTTGCGCAGATTCGGTCGGCGACATTGTGGCCAATGCCAAAAAACGATCTCAGGGCTTTCTATCGAACGTTAGCAACAAGACCCAACTAGGCATGGAGAAAAGTGGCGAACATGAACGAGTTGGTTCTCAGCAATCTGGACTCCGTAAAGATTCACCATATTATAGGCTTAATCGGAGGAAATTGTTTATGGTCGGTCTGATCTTTGGCGGGGCAAATCTCGAACCCAGAAGCACTTGTACCACCTCCAGAAACCCGATGGTTACCCTGACGTCACGTGCCCACCGTTGAGAACACCTAAATGTTAGCTGGGAAGGCCAGGAACAGGATTTTGGGGCCTCTCGTCACGACCTAAATCTCTTTCTACCCCAGCTTTTATAGGGCCTCCATCTGGTGCAACTGGCCTTACGATGTCCGAATGAACTCTCTTCGTGATCCGTTCAGCTTGCGCAACAAATCCCCGCTTCAAATTTTACGTTCACCTCTATTACAAACCATTCAAACAGAAGTCCAGAAGGCTGCGAGCCCAGCTATCGACTCGGCGGTTGAAACATTCGAATCGATGTCGTTTTCTATTCCGAAGAACGTCCCTTCATTCACGAGCCCTGATCGCGATTTCGAAGATGTGGGTTGGGCAGCTGCGAAATCCAGTGTATCACCTCGCGCACTGAAACGGCCGGTGTCTATCGGAAATATCGCAGAGGGAGCTGTTGGTGGCCTATTCGGAGCCAATCGGGATCTACCATTATACAAGGACAAACCTTATTACCAAAGATCGGGACGAAATCAGAGAAAGATGTATCGACGAAAACGATTTTTACTGGGTTTCATAGCCGTGTTTGGGCTGTTCTATTGGTTTGGGTATTTCTCTGGTACTGGCACAAGCATCTTGCCAAATAAGAAGAAAGTCAAGGAAATTGTAGACTGGGAGGATAGGAAGGAGAAGGTTAAGGAAGCCTTTATGTTGAGTTGGAATGCTTACGAAAAGCACGCTTGGGGTAATACCAATACTCTTCCCCGGCTATCTTTATGATTTACCTATCTCCATGCAAAAAAGGCAATAAACTGCTTCTCTGCTTGAGCTTCTACATCACACCCAGCGTACAGATGAGTGAACCAGTCTAACGGAGATTAGGCAACGATCAGTTCCTTCCCGTCACCAAAACTGGACGTCAGATGATTCCTAAGGGCATGGGCTGGATTATCGTCGACGCACTGGACACTATGATGATAATGAACTTGACGAAGCCATTGGAAAAGGCTCAGCATTGGGTAGAACACTCGCTCACTTTTGATCAAGACAGCGAAGTGAACACGTTTGAGACCACTATTCGAATGCTGGGTGGTCTGTTATCCGCACACTACCTCTCCCAAGATTTGAAGCTCGTTCCTGTAAAGAAGGCTGCCGAAGATATGTACCTCAATAAAGCCACAGATCTTGCAGACAGGTTGCTGGGTGCCTATGATTCTCTCTCAGGGGTCCCTTTCGCGAGCGTTAACTTGAAGTCCAGTGAGGGAGTGCCTTCACACGCAGACGGGGGCGCATCATCCACAGCGGAAGCCGCAACGCTACAGCTGGAGATGAAATATCTCTCAAAGCTAATCGGTGAAACCGTATACTGGAAAAAGGCAGAGAAGGTCATCGAGGTTCTTGATAATAACGGAGCCAAGGACGGCCTTGTCCCGATCTTTGTTTATGCTGATACCGGAAACTTTCGTGGAAACGAAATCAGATTAGGATCGCGAGGTGATAGTTATTATGGTATGCGCCCCCTCGCCTAGACGCTCCGGCCAGTGCTGATGAACATCCCAGAGTACCTAATCAAGCAATATCTCCAGACCAAAAATCAGGAGCCTATATACCTGGACATGTACAACGCTGCTATGTCAGGTGTTAAGAAGCATCTCATCGCCAAATCCCATCCATCACATCTTACATTTATCGCCGAACTTCCAAATGGCATTGGCGGTGATCTATCTCCCAAAATGGATCACTTAGTTTGCTTCATGCCAGGCCTTTTTGCTCTCGGTGCAACTGAAGGTCTTACGGTCGAAGAGGCCCGCAAAGCAGAAAAGGGGGTAAAGTGGGGCGTCCGACAAGAGGAGGACCTCAAACTTGCTCGTGAACTCATGCGCACCTGCTATGAGATGTACAACGTCACAGCCACAGGGCTTGCTCCGGAGATCGCATGGTTTAATCTAAAGCATGGCAAGAGCGACGATGGAGAACTCATCGAAGAGGATCCAAGCAAAGACATCATTGTCAAACCCCGTGATGCGCATAACCTTCAGAGGCCAGAGACTGTTGAGAGTTTATTCGTCATGTGGAGGATTACGGGCGATGAGATCTATCGTGAATGGGGATGGAAAATCTTTGAGGCCTTTCTTGAGCACAGCGCCGTCGGCAAAGGTGCAAAGGATGGCTTTACCAGCCTTGATAATGTCAATGAGGTACCGCCTACACAACGGGATAACATGGAGAGCTTCTGGCTAGTAGGTCACCCTCGCTTCATCCAATCATAAGTCAATCCGCTGACCCTTCAGGCTGAAACCCTGAAATATCTCTACCTACTCTTCTCCCCGAACGATCTCCTCCCTCTTGACGAGGTTGTCTTCAACACGGAAGCTCATCCATTCCCCAAATTCGACATGGGTCGTCTCTTCGAAACGGGCTGGAAACGCCTGCCAAGGGACAAGGAGGGGGAAATCATTAAGGAGGACCCAATAGAGGAAAAACCAGAAAATCAGAAGAAGCAAGAAAAGGAATAAGAAATAAAATGATTTGCACAGCTAATCTGACTTCGTGTGAATATTCAAAAATGCCGACGGGGGGCGTAATTTGTAGGGGAGGGAGGTGTAATCGATTGGTTTATTATATCATCATGTACTATCATGCATTTCCTGTTAGAACCTTTTGGACATAATAATTGGACGAGAAGGTTTGATGGTGGTGATTGCGGATGTTTTGAAAATATGACGGAGGAAGGAACTTTATTGCCTGCCCTGTTGGAGAGGTGTCGAATAGAACCCCATACATATATACAGAGAAATAACGGCATGGCTCAACAATGCGAGACCTGCCTGTGGTCCTGTGCCGAGTGATATACCATGACCCACTCCAAACGAAGGGTACCCGCAAGCAAGTATGATATCAGAATGTAGAATCAGAGTCCCCCCTCTCCCTCTCCCACCTCGGAATCAAGCTCCTACCTAGTATTGCATAATGAGCGTTCTCCTTCCTCTCCTATTTTCCATTGATAGCGCTGGGCTTGCCCTATGATTATAGTATTATGCATTGTGGACCCCATGTATATTCCTCTTCCTACTCTTGTGATACTTACCACCTTATATAGCTGTCCTGCGTCCTTGCTTATATTATGTGGATTCGTAGTCTCTTTTTTTATCCTCGTTTCTTTCTTTCTTTCTTTGGTGATGGTTATTGCTTACTTGCTTACTCTAGCTATTATACTGTAGTTTGTCTGTTCGCCTGGCGCTGAGGTGAGCCGGATAGGGGGGATGTACCGTACCGAATGTTTCGCTCGCTTGGCTGGATGGCTAACTAGCTGGCTAGCTAGCTGGTCGTGTGCTTCGTGCTAGTAACAGTGAGTACTACGTTGTAGTCGTTACCGTTAGATATACGTGGAATAGATTATCCAACCGGTAACAATATCAGCCAAGTTAAACAGATACAGCACCGATCACTATAGTGCCTTACGGGAGATCCCCCCCCCACCTCCCCCCCACCAAGCTTACGTTATTTCCTATCGACTAACTAATTTAATTATCATATACTCCGCTCTAAGCCCAGGTTAACTTTACCCGCCATCACCAATTTCCTAACTGAACCCACTCATTAATAAATTAAAGCTCAGAACTACAAAGCACGTACTCTAATTTAACTAACTAACTAACAAACCAACCAACCAACAAACTCAGCCGACGAAGAAGCAAGCCCGTAAGGCAATACTATATACCACACAACCTCCCCCCTCCCTCCGTCCGAAAAAAAGAGCTACTGTTATGGATAAAACTCTTGCATCACCTGTATACAGCACTGTGGGGACGTCGCTCGCCTACTCCCTCATTTACGGCTCACTCCAGCATGGCATAGTAGTATACCAGGGGCGGGATGTAATGTAATGTAATGGGCACTTTATCTTGCAAGTACTAGTACAGCACTGTATCATACACACTCACTCGTCTTCTACTTTTGGCTGTTTGTTTTGGTTATCGGTTGGTTGGTTGGTTGGTCGGTTGGCATAGTACCGGTAGGGTAGGCGGGGATAACCGTAGTAACCTAGTAAACATCCTTGCCGCCGGCAACTGAAAAGGACCCGCCGGGGGGAAAGGGAAAGGGAAGGGGAAGGGGGGGGGGGTAAACAAATAACCGTACTTGTAAATATACGGTGCGGTACTCTACGGAATGTACTAGTTACGCTACTGGTGGGGAGGGAAGGAGGGGATGTATTCATGGATTATCACTCGTTTGATCTTCCATATCACATCTTCCTCCTCTCGATCTTTATCCCCGAATGCAAGTGCTAGTATCCTAGCAGTAGGAGCAAGATAATAACCTATCATACTCTAACGAGGGCGGGGGGAGCGAGAGAGTGAGACGACAAAGAGGGGAAAACAAATTACCACATATGATTCGATAGCGCATCGTCATTATACAGATTAGCCCGCATATGCGTGTGGTTGTGCGCATGCCAAGCGTTCTCTTTTTCTCTCTTTCTCTCTGTCTCTTGTTCTCTCTCTCTCTCTCTCTCTTTTTTCTTTTTTCTTTTTCGCTAACGATAAATGTTTTTTGTTTTACATGTAGACTTGAGCACACTTTTTGCTGCAGAGTAAGTATCATACCCATCGGTTACCATATGTATCCTATCCTACTATTCGGGTGATATTTTTAGAATGCAGTTGTGCTGATAAGTATAATACCTTGGGTCAGCGAGGATGGATGGATGGTGTGTGGGTCAGTGGTTACGGTAGTGTTATAAGTCTCGTCTACGGTACCGTAGCTTGGGTTCGTTTGTTTTTGAATTTTAGCTGTGGTTCGGTGACAAGTATGGTAGGTAGTATTATAGGGTTGTCAGGAGATACATACATACGGTACGGTATAATATAAGCTGTGGGATTCAAGTTGTGTACCGGTGCCTGATCCACATAGGGCTACTTTTCTTCCTTCTTTCCTTCTTCTTTGAAGGTTAAAGTTTTGGGTAGCGAGTGGGATTTCTGCGGAAGTGAGGGTGGGATTATGGGATGGAATGGGATAGGATGGGATGGTATCGTGCGGGTGTACCGGTAGCATATATTACTTGCCCAGTCTGGCATCGTTTGCTCTCTGCGAGCACGCCTGGTAGGGTGGATGCGTGCGATGGAATGAGATGGGTTGCGGGATGGATATCATACCGGTATTGTATTGTATTGTTCCCTGTGATGGGTCGCCGAAGCCGAAAGAAGCCACTTTGTGTACTGTGCGAGAGATTGTAAGTTATGTATTACTCGAGTGCTAGTAGATATCGTGATTGGCATAATTGGCATGATGGAAATTGCGATCGCAATGCCCCGCCACCTTTCATAGGGCCGTAGGGCGGGATGCGCATTATTGCTTTTCTTTTCTTTGTTTTTTTGTTTTCTGAGTATTAGGGATGTGATATTGTAACCTTGTCGTACCGTGCTCTGCCATACGGGTAGCGATACCGGTCGAGTACGATAGGATAGAGAAAGAGAGAGAGGGAGAGGTCCAGCTGTGGATGGATGAGCGGGGTGTTTGTCAAGCTGAAAGCGAGACATACATACACATGCATACTGTCCTGTCTGTCCAAGTACTCGTACTCGAGTACATACATTCCATCCTTGGATTGTGGGAGCACAGATATGGGATGAAGAGTAGCAAATCGCGAATCGGGATTTCTTCCTTGTCCCCTCGGTAAAGAAACAAGTAAACAAACAGACAAAGCAGTGATAACCAAAACAAACAACCACTACCGGCATCATAGCCCTACAAGTGCACGCCACAACCACCAAACCCCACAATCACGAATCCCAAGCGTCAAAAGGCGAGGAATCCCGTGATTTCGCGGTTTTTGTGATGAAAACGCGGTAATTGCGTGTGTGTGTGTGTGTTGCTTGAAAATGGGTCGGTCAGTGAATAGAGATGAGACAGGACAAAATAAACGAGGGAGCAGACATCCATCCTGGTTCAAGCCGGGGGAGGGGGGATTCGAGGGATGTGATGTAAGGTATGATATCTATTATAGTGTTGTATGTAATAAATAGGGTAACTCCCGAGAGCATCGTAGCGAAGCTACCGCCACCGCTGGAAGATTTTGTCTTGTCGAGTTTGGGTTATATTCTTCGCCGCGGTTTGGCAAGGGTGGAGTATGAGGGAGGGGATGGAGGGTACTCCGAGAATGGGGATATTGATTGGAGAGGCACGGAATTGGCAGAGGAACTCTCGTAGGGTACAAGCACGGGTGCAATTCGGTGCTGTGCCGTATCGAATCTTGTTTGGTCGTTTCGTTTGGGTGGGGGTTTAAATTGTGGGCCTTTTCTTGGGGGGGTTAGGGACAGTAATGTACCGTAAAATCTCGAAAAATCCGGATGGCTTGGAATGCGGCTCAGCCATACAAAACACCACTAAAATGGTAATAGATCGACGTTTTGGCGGTGGTTTGTATTGCGAATCCACCGCCAAGCCATCCGGATTTTTCGAGATTATACGGTACTCGAGTACGAGTGCCAGTACAAGTATTCGTGCAAGCAAACGAAAGGAATTGGATTGGATCGAATTTGCGGGTTTGGGCGAGCGAGTGAGGCTGTGTAGGCGAGCACTTGTCCCAGTATCATATCCTGTGTGGCGTTGGGGTTGGTCTCCAACATGAGTTACATGACCGACCTGATGCCGGGGGTGGATGACAAAGGCCGGAGCGGGTTTTCCAGGCTTCTATGCACTGTAGCTTACGCAAGGTTATGGTTTTTGCCATGCCATGCAGGGAAGAAGGGAAGGGAAGGACCTGGTCAAGTTCGTTCCGGGGTACAGAAAACGGTGTAACGTATTATGTACTTGTATTATAACTTAACCTTCGGTGCCTGGGGGTACTGTAAGCTCGGGAAAGGAAGGGAAGGGAAGAGAATGAATGAAGTAAGAAGAAGGGGCATCTAATGTTCCTCATGGCGTGCGTGCCTGTGTTTGTCTATGATACACATATCTGCCTGCTTGTCAGCTGCCTAGCTCGGGAATGCCAGTCAGGTACGGTAAGTGGTAGTGGTGATAATGATGATCGATCTCAGCTTTCACAGACGGGAAAATTGGGCATCTTTTATTATTAGCCATCATGCCATTTAATCCGAGTGATTTCGACCTCAGCATCGAAATTAAAAAAGTAATTTAGTCAGCTGTAACGTAATCGAATTGGTGTCTTTTTTTTTTTTTTTTTCCTGCCCGGGAAGAGAAGAAACGGGCTGGGGGGAGGGAGGGAAATTGCCGGCTCTCTCCTCCCTCTCTCTGCCTGTTTACCTGTTTGCCTGCCTGTCTACCTGCCTGTCTACCTGCCTGCCTGCCGCCTGCCTACCTACAGTACCTCCCAGCGGAGGGGGGAGAGGAGAGGAGGGAATGGGGGGTTTCGCTCACTCCTCCTCTCCAGCGTTTTCCTTCTCACTTCTCATTCCTGGATTTCAATCTGTCTGAATGATATACCTGTGGCGTTCATTGATTGACATCAACATGGGGGGGGGGCTGATTTGAGCCACTTTTACTTGGAAAGCATTACCGTGTTTGGCAGTGATGATTGTGAGTTTTCTGGTTGGCTTTCGGGTTGCAGTATGCTTTGGGCGCTCCTTGCAGTACTCGTACTCGAGTACTGCAGAAGCTTCGGGGGGGAGTGTGTTCCATCCCCCTGTCATTTCCTATTCTGATTGTGATCCTTTTGCTGGCCTTTCCTTTCCTTTCCGCTCTCCCCTTCACCCAGGCCAGGCCAGGCCAGGCCAGGCCAGGCTCTTCCTCCCCTTCTTCCATTTCCACCCTGCTTTCCCAAGATAGATTTTTGGATGATGGTACGGTATGATACCGGTACGGTAGTTTCGAATACCATAACTGCAGCGTACCGTATGCGGCTTTTGCTTCTCTGGCTGGCTGGCTGGCCCCCCCTACTCATTCGTATCATGCTTGTGGGCGAGAAGGAAAAGGGAAAGGGAAAATAAAAGAGAAAAAGAAAAAGCTCTCAACTTATAGTACCGTACTCCTTGTGGGCCTCTGGCATACCAGTACCGTACTCGAGCACCTCTCAGTGGCTCTCACACTCTCTCCTTCCTGCACGAGTACTGTAAACAAACCAACCAACCAGCGCAACTCAACCAGCGCGCGCAGCCTATTCGACAACAACCATTCTTCACCACCGTTCCCCCCCCCAATTTTTGGTTCTCAAGTTTTGGCACATTGCTTGCTTGTGGTTTGTTTGTTGTGTGTGTGTCCGATTTTTGGGAACCGTTTTGACTGGGTTTTTGTTTGGTTTCCATTCGTGCACGCCCTTGGGAAAGAGAAGGTTAGCTTTTAGCTTGAGCTTTCGACGTTTTTTTTCTTTCTTTTTTTTTCTCTTCGCGCGCGCTCTACTCTATCGGTATTGTTCTTCGCCGCTGCCGCTCCCTAATTTTTTTGTTTGACCATTATTGCTTTCTTGTGTGGTTATCACACAGATCACCCTTTCACTCTTTCGCCACTAGAAACGGCCTTATTCTGTCTCTCATTTCGCCTGCCAAAATCTTTTTTTATCTCAAAAAGCCTCTGAACCGTTTCCCCGGGATATCTCACAGTCGCGGTGCTCGTGCTCAGTAAATTAGCAATCCGCTGAAGACGTTTAGGCTCGGGTATGTAACTCACATATTTCCTTTCTTCAATTTGGCGCCTGCCAATTTACTTACTTGTACTCGTATGTGTGCACGCTACGCCTAACCTGGGAAACTTTCCTATTATCATATCAAATACTCCCTCCTTCCTTCCTTCCCTCCTTCCCTTCCCTTCCATCCCCTCCCTCCCTTCCCTCGTGCGTACCTGGGCTCACATCTCAGCGTGTACTCGAGTACTATACTTGTACATTCTGGCTAGCTAGCTTCATTCTTTAGATTCATTCCCCTTGGAATTGTGCATCATCATCCTTTTTCATCCAACTAGCCAGCCATTCATCCACTTTCTATCCATCAATAAATCAATAGATCCACTTCCATTCATCCCTCCAAAAATACGCAGGCCGGTTTCGACGGGAAGGGGGAATCAGAAACCGAGGGTGGAAAAAATAGAAAAATATTTCCTTACTCGTTTCTGTTTCATTTCGATAGCCTCACCTTCGTTTGTTTCCCATTTCCCACAACTTTTACCTTCCCCGGTTTCCTAGGTCTTCTAGGCAAGACAACCCATCTTCATCCAACCACTAACTACCCGCTACCCTTCTCCCCCTCTCCCAATCTTGCCCTTGCTCACATCACATATCCCCTTCTCCTCCTCCCCTAGTTGATCAGCAAATCGGCAACCTCAACCAACATCCACACCCCCCTCCCCCCTCCCTTTCCCCTTGCCCTTCGTTCGCCATTCATATTGTCCCCTGCCTTAATACAATATCACACGTCTTTCCTTTCGACTTGCTTGGTTCACGATGCAATGCTCATGACCTTGTTGTCCTATTGTATATCCTGCTCATTGTAATTCTTTGGCAATGAAAACTGTTTCTACTGTGAGTTTTCTATTCGGCCGTTAGAGCTTCTTTTATCCGCTAATAATTGTTTGAATAGCTGTGTGCTACTTCCACGGTCGGCATAGCTGCCTGTGGGTATGCTTTAGCACGGCCATGTACCGGCAATGACCTGAATGACCAACTGACGAATGCTACTATTCACTCTAATAATTTTATAACTCCTTTAATACGAAAGCCTACTGGATCCAATGGAAAAGCCATCAGATCCGGTGATAATACAAACCAGCAGGAGATACCTCCCCTTCGTACGAGCTTCTCTAGACCTTCTACATCGCGAAAATGGTTGCGTCGACTGTCCATGTCTTTTTCTTCCTCGTCCTCTTCCGCTTCCTCCTCCTCCCCCGCAACCTCTACAAATTCCTCGAGCTTCTCCTCGCGCTCCCGCTCACAGTCCGCATCGTTGGATGCGTCGGCCCCAGACTCGCGACCGCCCACGCGAAGTAAACTTCTCAGGCGCTCTCCATCACAACGCCTCGCTTGCTCCCCCACTGTGCCAAGCCATCTTAGACGACCCTCGACTGCTGTAATCCAATCAACTCCCGCGGGCAAACCCTCGCATTTGGCGCCGATCCATGCATCACGTCCTTCCACCTCCGCTCCTGAGTCCAACCCCCCTCGGCTAACCCCCCAGGAGCCTCAGCATTCATGGCGAGTTTTCTTTTCAGCTAAACGTCAGAAAGCCAGGTCATCATCAGCTGCTGGAGGAAAGTTGACAAAGTTTGCTGGGATAAGGAGGATTTATCCGAGCCAATCTCGCCAAGAGCCGACACTGCCAACATTGATGCTCGCTCCTTCCATCGAGACGTCGGATTACGACACAGCGTCCATATTTTCAGGAGCGGCCTCGCTCTTCTTCGATTCTAGGCCAGGCACGCGGATTGGCGATTTTTCGCACTCTCGTCGCCGCCCTTCGACGTCTGCCAACATGACTGCGCCCAAGCGACAGGTTAGGCGCTCATTGTCGGTCTCCAATATTCTCCCGAGAAATGGTCCGCAGAAGCATGGACGAGGCGGTAAGGGTCTAAGCGCCGAGGAAGAAGGCAGCGACGGTTTAGTTGGATTGTATTCTGCGGATTTGGATGTTTCCAGGCGATTCTCAGAACCTCTTGTTGATTCTCCCTATTTACTCCTCCCCAGACCGGCGTCGCTTTCCATGAGCGGGGAAGAGAGAGATCCACTTCCCCCTATACAGTCTCTTTCAGCGCTTGAGTTGGACATGGAGGCCCTGCCTGCGACGAACACTAATAATAATAATGACCTTGATGATTGTCGCCTGGAGACCCTGTCCCCCGTCGACCCTAATTATGAGGCTGACACTGACGACGATGGGGAGGAGGTGGAATCTGAGCCATTTTCCCGGGGCGGTGGACATCACCAGCACAGATTATCAGTAATCAGCGCTTCAGAGAGGGCATCAACCCTCGTTGGGAGCGAGGACCTAGGTCATTTTGAAGGTGACGACTTTCAAAGTGAAACGGTTTTTGACTCCGTAAGAACTAGGGTTTCGGAACTGACCCCTGTTCGGTTGGATGCCATATTTCGTTTACCGCCTCCCGAACCCAGCGAATACCATCTGCCCATGGGATCCACTAAAAGTTATATGTCTTCGGACTTTACCCCAACTAAAGCCAACGACGTACTACCTTCATCCTCTACACCCACTATTCTTACACCACACTTCCAACGGTCCAATATGTCCGATGATGACGATGATGGTTCTAGTAGCGATTGGGATATTCCTTCAAAATCTACTGATGATGCTGGGGAATTACGAGTTCCCACTTCGAGCGGATTGAGACCTCTTAGCGGCATTCATCTTTCTTCACGCCTTGGTTTGAACCTTAACAATGCAAGTAATACTAGTTTCGGTACAGCATTAGAGGGGCTATCCGTCGATAGCAGTAGCATTAGGGAGACCTCAAGTATATTAGAATGGAGCGAAAGCATCCCCAGCAACGGTACCCCGCCCAGCCTTTCACGGAGGTCAAAGACTATCCATCCAAAGGAGAGTCTGTTATCGGGTAATAGGGTTGGAAGAAGGGTACCTGGTTTTCATATTCGCAGCCAGAGTGTACCCGTTGTCAGCGACGTTCGAGCCGTTCCTTCGCCAAGTGAGAACTGGGATGACGATTTCTTAGACGACGACGGTGAGGAAGGGTTTGAGTTCGCAAGAAGGGAGATGGTTATTCCACGAGAGATTGAAGAACGTCAGGCAAGCGTTATTGGGCATCTTGGCTGTGTCCGGGAGTTTGCTCTGTTGGTTGAAGGTTTGATTTCCGCCTTTTTAATGCTTTCTCTTTGATGACTGAATGTGTTTGTAGATCTCAAACGGTTGCGGGATATCGGGAACGCTTGCGGACTTAGGAATGGGGCTAAGAAGCATCTTTTGGAGGAGGCCGACGGTATCATTGCATTGGCTACTCTTGATGATGAGGACACTCTTCCTTCCGTTCAACCCGAGAGGGGCCATAACCGGTCTAGCTGGCATACACCTTCCAGACATTCTGAGATGACCCTTGATGACGATTTTAAGTCTACCCCACGTAATAGAAGGCGCTCGTCCATCTTGTTACCGGATGATGACGTTTTTGGTGGTGGCAAACTGCCCACTACCCCTTCTTCATTCCCTCACCTGAGGCATGGGTTCCGTAGCCCCTCCGCTTCTTCCTCGCCTTCGCCATTATCCAAGAAGTCTATCGATAAGAACGATCCTGTGGAGGTTGCTAAAGGGATTATGGAACGAATGCAGCTGCAGCATTGGCAAGGGTCGGATCATCCCATTGGGTCAGGAAAGTCGAAGGGTGCTTGGAACGGAGGAAAGGTGCAATTCGATACTGATATGCTGAGGGAATTGGTCATTCACGTTGGAGGGCTGAAAAGGGATTTGGCAGAGCTTGTGGATTGCCTGGATTCGCCTTCACTCAAGAAACATCCTCACTACATCACCTCCGACGTTGTTGAGTCACCTACTGCCTTGGAAACCGGCGAATATGGACTTGACATTAGCCCTGGCGTGGGTTCTTTTGACCAAGAGAGCTGTGGGAGTGGGTTGGAGAAGGTCAGGTCTAACAACGGGGTCGATTTTAGACCCATCGTAGGTGTCGTTTAAAAATGTCATCGTGATCGAGTTTCAGCACATCATCGCTGCATGTTTCGGGGCGCAAAAAAAAAAAAAAAGAAAGCGTTGTGTTTAGGTTTGCATTGGAGTGGGAAAGATAAAACCGCATGCATTCGGTGGAGGTTATGTTTGGTTTGCACCTGCTTTTTAGCCCTTTGCATTGTCTGCGTTTTTTTTTTATTTTTACATCTCCCATACTTTGTTGTTTGGCACCTGGGTGTTCGGTACTCTTTTTTCTTTTCTTTTCTTTTTTTCCTTTGGATCTCAGTATACATATGTTTCACTATAAATGTGGGATTGTGGGGGCGCGTGTGCTGGTTACCTTGATTGCTTGCTCGATTACCTGGACTTATTCCTCTAGGCTCTATGATCTGGATGGCTGGACGGAGTGTTTTCGAAGAAGCCGTGGGAAATGGAACGCGAGTGGAAATGGGAAACGTTCTGGGGATTCGCTGCTTGGGAAGGAAGGAAGGAAGGGCAAAGGCCGACGACTTCGGCGATGAGTCTGGGAAAGGCTGGGGCTTATCAGGTCCCGGTCTGGGCCGTCGAGGCTTCTTTTCTCTTTACACTTGTTGCTTTTACTCGTTGCTCTTTTTCCCCCTCTGTTGGCTTGTCTTTTTTCTCTTTTTTCTTTCAAAAAAAATATCAATCATGGAAACGGGGAGTTACGTTTGTTCGAAATCCAGGGTTTGCTTGTTTTTTTTTCTCTTTTTTTCCCCAGCCCTTTCACTGCTCTTTCCTCTTTTTTCCTACCTTCAATTCTTGTATATACCCTTGTGTCTTGCTCTTTGACTTGTCTGGGGTGTTAAAAAACGTCTTTGCTTGCTTATTTCACATTTCCTTTATTACTCTTTCCTTTCCTTATTCCTTTTACTCGTGCAAAAACTCCAGCGATCATTATATCTCTCCTACTGCAAATTTTCTTTGCCATCCGCTCCTTTTTCTTCACCTTTTCCTTTCCCTTACAACTTACGACGATTGATATGTCTCTGTTTTCCCGAACCTTGAAGGAGTGCGGTTAACCCCCGGGTTGTGTAATGGTTTTGGATGATTGGATGATGGCTAGGACGGATGGATAGAGGGTGATGAGGGTAGGGGGGGGGGGTAAGAGCACGGATGAATGGGTGGGGGAATGGGTTCGGGAGCAGATGGATATGTGTTATGAGAGTATGATGTCTATAGCAATAAACATGTTTTTTTTTTTTTTTTTTTTTAATTATGGAGAGAGCAAGGGTGATGTTCAGATTTATCGAGCGCGCGGGCGTGATTATATGGTCTGGGTGGGTTGTGTATACATGTTCAGTGCGGTGTAGTGCAATGGGGCTTCGGGACAGGTTGTGCATCACACCCTAGACTTACCACAATATCTCCGACTTGTGCTAAATTCCATTCACTGGATTATGTACATCCCGGGTCTTCAAGGCCCGACATGTAGAGCTCGCTACTGTACAGTTTTACAAAACACCAAACTGCACGAGTGACTGTTCATGACTTTCTCCTCCTCCTCCTCCCCCAGTTTCCTTAGGCGGAAATCCTTAGTGCCTGAAGCCGAGGTCCAGGATAATCTCCCAAACAACCCCACTAATCACTAGCGCTATAGGTCTCACGTACTACGCGCCCATTTAACCATTCCTCCATGCATCCTTTCGTGCACCACCACCGCCAAACAACAAAGGATTCCTCTCTCCTGGGGAATCCATGAAAATTAACGGCCCAGATATTACAGCACTTGTGGTACTCTTAACAGCACACCCATATCGACACAAAATCTACGACTCATTAGACACCGCCGAGTGACCTCCCATGATCATCAAACCACACAAGCATATCATATTCATACTTGACCCAACCTCAACCCCTCTTCCTAACCAAAAAATTGCCACTACAACTAAACACTATCTCATTAGGCGACCGAACCGACGGCGAACAAAAAAAAATCAAAAATCGGCGATCGGCAGGGCATTCAATTCAGTCAGCCAGTCAATCAAACGAGTAAAGAGGGGAAAAAAGAACACCATAAAAAACCAATTCTCCCCAAACACTTAAGTTGACACGCAAAAAACAAAAGTAAGTAAATAAGTAAATGAGTAAGTAAATAAGTAGGTAGTAAGCATAAAAGAGGAAGCTAAGGCCGTCATCTCAATTGTTACATCAGCCAAGTAATTATTCCAAGTTATCATACGGACTCCGAGGGATGAAATGAGAGGGGGAAAAAAAGCGAATGAAGTTTGAATCGAGAGTGGTAAAAGGAAAGGAAGCAAGAGAGCAACTTCCGTTTTAGACTAGGTTGGTGTGGGCACTTCATATCCGGAATAATGCTATGCTGGGGAAAGCAAGCAAAACGGAAAAAGGAGGGGGAAAAAAGAACAGAGTGCTGCACGCGCTCTCACTAATTCCATGTCATGCTATGCTGTGCGCACAACATCACGTTTTTTAAAACTGACTTACTAGAGTAAGTCAGGCGTAAACCTCGCGCCGCCATTACCAACACGCACGCACAACCGGGTATCCTGGCAAAGCGAATGCAGACGAGACGATCCACAAACTAAAAGAAAAAACGAGAAAAAAAGAGTAAGAAAAAGAGAGAACAGGTTAAACTATGCGAATATCGCTAGCTTGGATAAAGAGAAAGGAAAGAAAAAAAGTGACAAAAACAGTTTTTCCCTGACCCCACCGACCCTAACCATCACCCTTTCCCCCTCTCCACATTCCCCCCGCAAACCGAAACCTATGATAAACGATAGTACAAAATCAGGATTGAAAGGGCTAAGCTGCTGGTAATTCTAGAGTCTAAGTTCTGCGAGAATCCTGCTGGCTAAGGACTTGTATTGCCAAGTGTTCGTCTTGTTCACGCTCTTGAATTGGACCCCGTGGAGGGCCAGCAGCGGAACCTTGACGATGTAGATTTCGAATTGGAGGATGAGGGAGCCACCGAGGACGCCGTCATGCATGGATTCGTTGGAAACGTCACTGTTAGAATAGCTAGTGTCTGCGCGTTCTCTATTACGCTTCCCGCCCGACTTGTGTGGCGACGACTGTCCTGCTCCTGAACCCGCGTTGCTGTTGATCCCACCGAATGAGAGTTTTCTTCGGTGGGAGGGGGTAGTAACCATGTTCGTGGCTTCTGGGGATTGAGACGACGGGTTATCTTGAACACTCTTGAGATCGATGCTAGGCCTGTGAACACAGGCAAATCCACCTCTAATTTCCGTGTAGGACACACCGAGCTGCTTAAGGACACGAATGATGTCCATTCTGATCTCAACCGGAGGTTTAGTGGAAGTTGTAGCCACACTGAAAAGTCCTTTGAGGAAAACCGGCTTAACATAGTCCGAAGATAGTGTTGCAGAGTTCTGTCCATCTGCGCTTCCTACTGATGTAGCTGCGTCTGCGCCGTCCTCTTCCGGAACTTCGTTAGACATAGGCGTAGTAGCGATAGCCTCGTCCTTACGCCCACGACGGCTTCCGGAGGTCCCCGCTCCCCGTCCATGACTTAACGATTTGGTTCGGGTTGTGGTAGCCTTTGGTGTGCCAGAACCCCTGTCACTAACAGCACCATCGTCTCTAGCTGAGATTGACCTCTCGGAGCCACTTGTGCCTGGGGGATCGCCAGAGTGATTTCGGCCATACCTCCGTCGCCAATCAGCCTCGGTTACGCTAGTAGATCTACCCAACTTGCTAGACCGCTTTGAACCCCCATCTGAAGTTGTCGGGGGTGTTAATAGATCAGGTTGAACCGCCTGAACAGCAGACTTCGGTTCTCCGCGAGACGATCCCGGAGCTCTTCGGACCGAGCGACTCTTCCGTGGAGCAGCTACATCAGCCTGTGGAGGGCCACTTGGCGGCTGTAAGGATAGAGTTGGTGGAGGCGGGGGCTTAATATCGGCCCTCGATGCGTCACTCCGGGAAGAATTATGTCTTCTTGTGCTAAATCGCCTGAGCATTCCGCCAACAGTACTCTCCTTCTTTGTCGCGGCGGCCTCTTCCTTGACATGTTGAGGGATGACCGGAGAAGGTGGCATTGAAGCACCACCGAGATTGACCTTCTTCATCGCTTCGGAAACTTCTTCGTCTCCATGAGTTCTTGCCCTCGGGCGAGTTCTTCCACCCGTAGACACAGATTCGCCCTTGAACTCATAACTTGTCTCGCTGGTATGAGCAGCCTCTGGCTGCTTAGGTATAGTGATCTTGGCAAAATTTTCACCATCCGGAACGGGTGATAGAAGTTGCACAGGTGGATTCGTCAACCTACGTTCTTTCTCCAACTTCTCGCGAACCAAATAATAAACGGAGATAAGTGGATTATACGCGTTGGTTGGATCCGGATACAAGGGATGTGTTAAGATCTCACTACTAGGGTTTGTCAGAGTGTCCTTAGAGCTTGTTGACGAGCGTCGTTTGTAGAAATCAAATCCAAATCCCTTTTTCCTCTCCGGATTTGGTGACGCTAGGGGTGTATTACTCGCTGCATTCCGGACGGCACTCTGGTAATCCTCTGAATCGATAATTTTTGAAAGTTGTGCAGTGATGGTCTCACTGGTCCCAAACTCAAATCCTGTCATCCCCTGGACAACTTGAGGATCAAGCGGAAGTGTAAGAGGCTCTCGGTGAGGGAGATGGTTCTCAGGAGGCCCTTGGAGGCCTTTAAGCAGCCAGGGGTGGTTCAGGATTTCTTGCAGTGAAGCTCGGTTTCTGGGATCGGTAACAAGCATCCGAGAGAGTAGGTTCCTGCAATCTATTCCTCATCAATCAGCTAGCACCCCGATGGCATCAAAGATTTGCAATACCTGAAGTAAGCCATTGAGGATAATCAACCGCACCACGTTTGATTTTTGCATGTAGCGCGGGCATGCTCTGATCATCAAAGGGGACCTTCCCACAGACCAAAACATAAAGAACAATTCCAAAGCTCCAAACATCAACCTCCGGACCAATATATTGTTTAGCCTGTAGCAGCTCTGGAGCAGCAAAGTAAAGAGAACCGCAGAATGTTTTTAAATGAGATCTTGGAGAAAACAGATTCGAGAGTCCAAAGTCTATAATCTTTATATCACCGGTCTTCGAAATTAGGATATTTTCAATCTTGAGGTCTCGGTGAACGATGGAATTCCTATGGCAATAGTCAAGCGCACTCGCGATCTGACGACCAAATTTACGAGCTTGCTTTTCCTTCAATCGCCCGTGTGAAATAATGTAGTCCAACATTTGGCCGCCATTCACATACTCGCAGAGCATATACCAGTGATTGCTTGTCTTGATTACGTCGCGCATTCCGCAGATGTACGGGTGATCAAGCAAAGTAACTATAGCAGCCTCCCGGGCCGTTCGAACTTCTTTGCTATCGTCGTGGCGAGGAGGATATGGCTGTCCAGTCGCTGGGTCTATTCCCTGCTCCTGGATAACCTGCCTGGGTACGATTTTGACCGCAACCTAAACATCACAAAGCAAACTCTCGTAAGCAACAGTAATGCATGATTCCTATGGGGGATAACAGATAAGATGCGGACCTGTTCCGAGCCATCCGACTTCCTAGCAAGCTTGACTTTGCCCATACTGCCGGCACCAATTGTCTTTCCAAGCACCCAGGTCCCGGTGGAGCCCTGAATCGATGTCTTTTTTGGTCTCTGGGGGTGGTGGCTCTGACGATTACTATCATCGGGGATACCGGCAGAGGGTCCTTGAGAACCTGTCCCATTGGTTGTAACACTCTGAGCCTCCGACATCGCCGATGCTGTTCTCGAGTTTGGTGGGCGATTCGACGACGCAGTAGGAGGAAGCGAGCGGGATGCCTCGGGATCGCGAGATGATGGTGGGTGTAAGGAGTTTGGATCCACTGGTCGGGATGAGGTTGTGGGTCTAGAAGCGGAAGAGGATTGTCGTTGGTGACGGGAGCTTTGTTGTCGCTGGACGACAACAGGTGCCTGTTGATGGGATGTCATAATGCAAGTTGTATGGAATGTGAGTTTGTAATAATGTTGTGATGATGGGGGCAAAATAGAATGGAGGAGATGTTGAGGGCAAGGAGGAGGAGGTAATAGGCGGGGGGTTAGGGTTAGGATAAATGTGGGGGTCTTGCAGGAGCAACGGGCAGCTCCAATAATTGGAAGCGAGATGGGGAGCCGAGAAAGTGTGTTGAATCACACAGGCAAGGGCGGGGAAAGCGAGTCTTGGGGGGGGGGTTTTTTTTAGAAGGTGGAGGGGAACCAGCTGATATTTGCGAGGGGAATGGGAGAGAGCAGCAACAGCCAGATAGTACGGTATCGACTGGGTCAACAAATAGCAAGTGAGCAACAGCAACAACAACAACAACAATAGTACTGGTGCTAATGCGCTGCGGAGAGGGATGGACAGGAGAGAAGTAAAGGGAAAGGGAGGAGAGGAGGAAGAGAGAGGAGGGGACGAGAGGGAAACAGAGGGAAAGGCGAGGACAAGCAGGAAGAGAGGAGGAGGGACGAAGGACGGGTGAGGGTCGAAGATGGATGGATGGATTACGCTGGTGGGTGTGATGGGGGGGGGGGAGCAGATGGACTGACAGGACTGCCAGAATCACCACCACTTCAAAAACCGGGCAGACAAGCGCAATCTTTACTCTTGGTGAGTGCAACGGCACCAGAGGATAATTTCTGGTCTCCGGAGTAGGAAATAGAAGGAGGCGCGCAAGATAGAAAGGGCTACCAGAGCATGTAAAGCAGAAATAGGCGGACTTTTGGTCAAGCAACGATAGAGATAGGTCGGCGAGGGAGAAACGAATAAACAACAGGAAGGTAAATAGTAAATACCACACAGCCAAAGGGACCAAAAGCAAGAAGGCCGCATCATAGAACTGGAGGTAGATCTAGCAGAGAAGCCAAGCAAACAACCGCAGAACCTCAACCAAATCCACAGCTTCTCACTTCTCACCCTCCATCACTATAATACAATTACAGCAGATGTACTCGTACTGTACTGTAGTCCCAGACTCCCAGTCCCTCAATTCCCGGCCAATCCCCACCCTTTGATCACACATAACTTACCGGTATCTCGCCTGTCACGGTGTGCTGCTATAGCGTCCATTGTGTCATGTGTACCCCCTCATCCACTCAAGTCATTGGTTTGGCAAGTCAACTGTAGGAAATGGCTGTTTGCTGTTCGTTCGTTGTTCGCTGTATTATTGCAAACTGGGGTTGCCCGTCCCGCCCATTCTTCCCATCCAACCGGGAGAGCTCAAACACATCCAATACGCCAATACGAATGGTTCCTACCACTTCTTCGCCCCTGATATCGGCCACTGCGGGGACAGACGTGAATGAACCACACATCACTTCTCACCCAGCATGCGCGATGCCCACTGCTTTACCCAGTTAAAATACAGTGCTGGTATGGCCAAGGAGAGGTACTGGAGGAAATGAAAAATGAAAAAGAAGCGTAAACACCAGCATGAGTATGAGAATCGTCGACACACTTCCCCCAGTTTATTTTCTGTGGCCCGCTGTCGCTGATTCCTGTGGCCCTTTGACATGTCACTCGACACTCGCTCAGACGCTCACTTCCTCGGTGTCACATAATTCTATTTTTCCTTGCATTCTCCTCCGCCAACCGTACCTGCTCGCTTGCTCGCCCTGCCAAATTTATGCGAGTGTATCGTACCGGCAGCAGTCCCCCCCAACTCCGTTTTACTCGTACAGAATTGTTCAGTACTCGTACTTTCTACCTAACCTAGCCCCAACGTGACATATGAGTCCAGGACCTTTGAGGGGTTAAGCCATCATCCTTCTTCATCACTCACTTGTGCAGCGCCTCCATCTGCCCTGGTCTCAGGGTCGACCAAAGGCAAGTCTCGTGCCTCGCCGGGCAAAAATAATACCGGTAATTTACTAGGGTCCACAAGAGTATGATCTACCTAACCTATGCCTAACTGCATGAGTACGCGTGGGTAGAAAGAAAAGGAAAAAAAAACCTTGGGATTGTTTTTTTCCCCTTCTCCCACCACCACCACACTTAGATTTACATTGTCGTGAAGGAGCGTCGTCGTCTCTTCCTTCTTGCGGCTCAGATGCGGTACTATGGTTACCGTAGTAGCATGCATGCGGATATTAACATTAAATCTCAAGTTGTCCGACTCGGGGGGAATAGGGGGTCTTTGGCTTCCGCACTTTAATTAAATAGTAGAGTAGAAAAGCTTAAATATATTATTTCCACGGGTTCGGATCGAGTTAGTGGATGAGAAGATGTATGGCCAAATTGCGGTACTCTAGGCAATCGAAATGCTTACTGGTGCCGGTGTCATCAAATTTCTTACTAGTCTAGATGGCGGATTAATGCATGATACCTAGACGGTAGCCTACTTAAGCTATGCCTTACCGCCCTCAAGAGGGGTTTGCCATTTCCCTTCCCTTCGACTAGGATATCATAGTAATTTGTGAACAGACAAGCACATGTACAGTGCGCCCTCCCCAAGTTATCTTCCGTCCTAAAAATCCCCCTAGTATCATAATATTATTGGTTCGAATTTGGGTTTTCTATCGATTAACATGTGATATAGTAGATTTTTGATTGCGGGGTTGGTTTTTTATCTCAGGCTGCATTAGGAATGCCATGTGTGTAGAACGTCCTTGAGACCTCACACCGCCCCCTGCGTTCGGGCGACACGGTCATTTTTTCCTGCTGTACTAGTACTGTACCTTGCTTCTAGGGCACAATATCTATCGCGGCAATGCCGATTAAGTGCGGAGATGGCATAGGAATACTGTGCTGTGCTGAAAACATGATGCTAATGATAATTTAGCGCATGAGTGATATTTTGGAGGGGTGGGTTGGAGTGATGGTACTCTACTAATGGTAGTGCTAGAGCTACCTGATTCTGCTTCTCTCCGAGTTTGCGGTGTTGTTATGCTGTACCGGTGCCGGCGTTTGGTCCTGTTGAATGGATGTTTCACTCCTATCAACGGTATTTTGTTAACGTTTGGGACGTGCAGGTACAGGATTACGGGGGTCCGAAGGTCCTATCAAGCGATCTTACTGCTCCTTCTCAGATGGCAAAAATTAACCTTTAAAGTTTCAGGGGGTTGATATACGGTAGATACATTCTTTTCTCTACTATGATTGTTCTAAAAAATCTAGATCCCACTATGAGGCGAGCAATTCTACATGCTCTCACTACCACTCATAGCCTTCAGATCCATTTTGAATCGTGAGCAGTATAGATCTTCGTGGACAACTCTAGTGGGGTAATCTGATAGAACTCACGCTCTCAGAAGCATGGCATTACCTTTTATAACCGTGGGCCGGGTTTTCGCTAGAACGCCTTCTATAAGCTAATGCGATGAAAATGCCGAGAGAAATATCTCTCCTAAGCCAAACAGCAAGACCTGAGCTTCCTTAGCCCTGTTTCTATTTCGTAAACTCCGGTATTGGCCAGCACCAATTATATTGCCGTAAGAACTGGAATAATTGAACCTCAGACTAAGGCTTCCAGAATTCTCCTCTCTGGATAAAGGGGGGCGGATCACTCCGAAAAGCTGATTTTCAGCCCTCCGCTGAGACAAATGAAAAGAAAAATAATAGAAAATTGTATCTGTTCTTTTCGCTTTAATCCTTAAATCTGGTATTAGTTCTCTGGCGATACGAGTGCTATGATATACCATGACTGCGATGCCTTAGCCACTGGGGACGGCTACAATAACAATTTACTAAGGGATACAGAAGAAGATAAAGCTAACTAAATGCCATGAATTAGTACCTTATCCTGCTTATCCCTTATAATAGTACCAGTATATAATCGACCCGCCTCGAAGCCGGAGGAAGATGAGCTATCTGCTCGATACCTTGATTCACTTTTGATTTCTTCCAATATCCCCCGATTATCACTTTAATCATTCCTAGAGATAAAATGCCCCCAACCATCCAAAAGGCACAAAAGCTCGGGTTTCCAACAGCAGCTATTGGAGGGAGAGAGAGAGAGAGAGAGTCAAGATTCACCATTTGGCGCTGCGAGGTCCATATAGACCTTTGAGTGCGACGGAGCTGGATAGGATTCATTATTCTCGGACTAAAGCCGTCCGAGCTCTGTTGGTCATGTTTACCTCTTTCCCTACGTTATTGCTTGACTATATATGCAATTGTTTCACTGTATAAGTAGTGGGTCTCTCCGGCCCTCTCAGATTGAATCAAGTTCTTTAGACTCCCTGACTCTCCTAAACTCCCCGGTATACAGTCCAGCCATTCGATCTTTTACAACAGACTTTGCCCCTGCTTAACGAGTGAGCGTCTGTGATGGGGTATAAAACTAGATCAGAAAAGTAGAGGTAATACCCCCAAGTGTAGCGCTGTGATGAGCAAACATACGCGGGGCCATTTCCTTTTCTTACACGTACTGCACTAATCAGATTAGTTTTATTTATGCTTTGGAGTACAATGTACTAGGAATGTCGCCCATATGGTAATTCCTTTAGAGTTCACAAGAGATTTACTGTATTATCTTGTCTAGTTAGTTTAGTAGTAAATCTTGGATTCTGGGATATCCTAGGCTCTGATGGAAGAACATTCATCAGCACGTTCAACGCCTCTGCTGAATTACTGCTCAGGGTAGCAGTCGAACAGTATTTGGTTCTAACGAGCTTGCCCCTGGAGCTTTAGAAGGATGAAGAGAATTATGGCAAAATGGAGTAAGGAACTACGGAGCCGCGCTGTGTTGCGCTGTGCTGTACTGTACGAGTGCTGCGCTTGGCGTATCGATCAGCATCAGAGTGCGCTGTGTTAGACAGCCCCTACCTTCGCGGTACTAGGTAAGGGGTTATGGGGAGCGCTTTCCGGCCTGTATCAACACCATGAAGCGCTATGAAGTGAGGCTTCAAGTTGGGTGATATTTGGGCTTTTCGACTGATCCTTCCATGGGGATTGATGAACTTGTGTGGGTGCCAAGCCGCTAGATTCGACCGCAGGCGTTCTAAGGTGTTCGTTCACTTGAGTGCAAGATTCGTGCTGTGTCGGGGAGTACAAGTACTGAGAGATTGGCATTTCTCACTACAGATGCGGTAAGCGGAACCAGGCTGTTGTTGAAGGAGGTTTGGGGGGAGAAAGATTGGGCGATTCTAAGGTTCCCCGGGGTTCCATGTAAAAGCCCCGCTTTTCTTCAGCCTCTTGGAACTCTGGTCGTTGACTAACTCTATTATCTATCATCCATTATCTACAATATCCGAAGCGATAAAAACAGAGAATGTCTCAATCATTCAGTAATAATACCAACGCTTTTAACACGACTGTTAACGTGTCGAATAATGTTACGGTTGCCGATGACCGATCTAGTATCATTGCCTGGCTATCTCTGCTAGATCCCAGGTCACGGCATCAGGACATTCGAGACCGGCGGATCGAAAATGTAGGGGAATGGATCCTACAAACCGAGGAATTTAGAAGTTGGTACACCAGCAGCGCGGAGGGTGAATCTGATAACGCAGTTTTGTTTTGTTCTGGAGATCCGGGGGTTGGGAAGACATTTATTAGGTAACAAGGTCGAACATGGAAGAACAGAAGAACAACGACGAG
The DNA here is from genome assembly GCA_003070745.1 of Tuber borchii. NCBI lineage: Eukaryota > Fungi > Ascomycota > Pezizomycetes > Pezizales > Tuberaceae > Tuber > Tuber borchii. The sequence goes on along the minus strand of NESQ01000029.1, from coordinate 95,958 downwards.
TGCTAACAAGCTACTGTGTTAGCTCATGGGTTATAGACTGCTTGTGTGATCGGGCTGGAGAGCAAAACGCGACTGTTGCATGTTTTTATTTTGACTTCGCGGCCCAAAGGGAGCAGTCCCCCACGGGCACGCTAGGCGCCTTGCTGAGACAGCTAGTTTGCGGACTGGAAGAGACCCCGGAGGAGATATCACGAGCATACGAAGACCAAAAATGTGCCATTGGCGGGCGGGGACCGCTACTTTCGGATATTGTGAAGATGCTGCAGATTGCCTCTTCCAGAAAGCGCACGTTCATATGCATCGACGCTGTAGACGAATGTGCGGAAGGATATCGAATCAAGCTTCTTAATTTACTAAATCAGATTCTCCAAAAGTCTCCCAGCACTCGAATATTCGTGACCGGACGACCGCACATTTGGCCCGAGATCACAAGGCGTCTTTCTGGGAGAGTGACAAACCTATCCATAAGTCCCAAGAAAACTGATATTATCAGATATCTTCATAGCCGGCTCACCGAGGACACAATCCCGGATGCGATGGACAGTAGTCTGGAGGCAGACATCCTGAACAAAATTCCTGAAGAAGTTTCTGAAATGTACGTACTGTAGAAGCAGCAACACTGGGAAAGCTGCCTCAAGTTAGCCACTAACAAATGTATATTTAGATTCTTGCTAGTCTCGCTGAATATCGATGCGATCTTGCAAGAAACTACAGTCTACCGTAGACGACAAAAGCTTAGCGCAATAACCGATGGTTTGGGGTTGGGAGAGGCGTATGGTTCGACGTTGGGTCGGGTAGAGGGACAGGGAGGAGAGAAAGCGAGGCTTGGAATGGCTGCTTTAATGTGGGTTTCTCATGCGGAGCGGCCTTTGAAGGCCAATGAGCTGTGTCACGCTTTAGCAGTCGAAATAGGGTCTCCGAACCTCAATACCGACAATGTTCCTTCAATAGGGACATTGTTAGCCTGTTGTCAAGGACTTGTTACGGTAGACAAGGAGGCTTCTACGGTCCGGTTAATCCATTTTACTCTTCAAGAGTACCTCCGGTGCCATCCTGAGCTCTTTGGCACAGCTCACTCAATAATGGCAGAGACCTGCTTAAGTTATCTGAATTCCAGGGAAATCAAGGCCCTCCCGACCAGTCCCCTTCCCGATCTCCAGGACACTCCGCTTCTCGAATATTCTTCTCTATACTGGGGAGTGCATGCGCAAAAGGACCTTTCGGATTGCGCGAAATCGATGGCACTGAAGCTGTTTGATGACTACAGTAATCAAGCATCCACCAAGCTCCTCTTAAAAGCACAGGAATCACATCTGTGCACTGTGGATTTCGATAAAATTGCCCTGTTTGGTGGTCTACACTGTGCATCTTTCTTCGGGATTGCTGATATTGTCGCAAGTTTGGTAGAGGTGGAAGGTTGTGATATCAACAAAAGGGATTGTGTAGGTAATACACCTCTTGTGTGGGCTGCTCATAAGGGGCACGAGGGAGTGGTGAAAGCACTACTCGAACGGGACGACGTCGACCCCAACGAACCTGATAGCAACGGCCGAACACCACTCAATTGTGCTGCTATGTGTGGGCGTATGGGAGTGGTGAAAATACTACTCGAACGGGACGACGTCAGCACCAACAAACCTGATAACAAAGGCCGAACACCACTTGGTTGGGCTGTCGTGTGTGGACACGAGGGAATAGTAGAAACGCTACTCGGACGGGACGACGTCACCCCTGACAAACCTGATGAGAGCGGCATAACACCACTCTGGTGGGCTGCCCAGAAGGGGTACGAGGAAGCGGCGAAAATACTACTCAGGCGGGACGACGTCGACCCCGACAAACCAGGTAAAGACGGCCAGACGCCACTCTATCGCGCTGCTATGAATGGACACGAGGGGGTGGTAAAAATACTGCTCGAACGGGACGTCAACCCCGACAAAACAGACAAAGACGGCCGAACGCCACTCTATCGCGCTGCTTGGGGTGGGCGCAAGGGAGTGGTGAAAATATTACTCGAACGGGATGTTAACCCCGACAAACCAGATAAAGACGGCCGAACGCCACTCTATCGGGCCGCTTGGAACGGGCACGAGGGGGTGGTGAGAGTACTACTCGAGCAAGATGTCAACCCCGACAAACAAGATAAAGACGGCCGAACGCCGCTCTATCGCGCCGCTTGGAACGGGCACGAGGGAGTGGTGAAAATACTGTTCGGGCGGGCCGACGTCGACCCAGACAAACCAGATAAAAATGGCCGAACACCGCTCTGTTGGGCTGCGAAGAAGGGGCGCGAGAGAGTGGTGAAAATACTGCTCGGACGGAACGACGTCAACCCTAACAAACCAGACAATGGCGGCCAAACACCACTCAGTTGGGCTGCTGTGCGCGGGCAAGAAGGAGTGGTCAAAATTCTGCTCGAACGAGACGACATCAACTCTAACGAACCTCACAATAACGGCCAGACACCGCTCAGTGATGCTGCTGCGTATGGGTACGGGAGAGTGGTGAAATTGCTACTCAGACGAGGCGTCAACCCCAACAAACAAGATAAAGATGGTCGAACGCCACTCTATCGGGCCGCTTGGAACGGGCACGAGGGAGTGGTGAAAATACTACTCGAACGAGATGTCGTCAGCCCCGACCAACCTAGCGATGATGGCCAAACACCACTCAGCTGTGCTGCCGCATGCGGTCACAAGGGGGTGGTGAAAATACTGCTTGCACGGGACGGCGTCAACCCTCACAGGCCGGGAAAATTTGGCCTAACACCACTCCAGCAGGCCGCTGAGAGTGGCCATACAGGAGTGGTAGCACTGCTACAGCCCCTAGCATCTGCCACCCCCCGTACGACCTAAGGCGACCTGATGTCGACCTCCCCACAACCCTCGAATACGGTACTGACCTACATGCCATTTCTGCAAGGGCTGCCACAGCCCCACAAACATTTCTATCGCCACCACTACCTCCATTCCCTCATTCCTACCCAGTCTTCTCCCGCAGTTTAAAATGTTGCCTGGTGGTATGTAACTATTGTCTTTCGTTTCCTTTCGGGTTAAGCCTGCCGCAGAAACCGAGCCTAATATCCCGCCCTGGTCCAAGGAAACCGTGTGCGATGGAGGCAGACATATTTACCGCATACCCATACAAACCCCTACCCGTATTTTCTTATATAGTCGAGCCAGGATTTATCGGTTTTTAAAAATCTAGAGTTTGGTGTTGGCGGAGGGTTATTTCTATCGTATTAAGATAAGCCCCTATGGCTGGAAATTTCCATGACAATATTGAATTCTTTACATGTTTTCTGGTAGCGAATTTCCCTTCGCATATTTGCTGTTTTTTTTATATATTTCTTTCCACAATTCCTTTCTTTCCACTTCCTCTCCTTCCTGAGGGTTGTTTAGATAGAGAAAAAATATCAAGTGCAAGTATTTCCCACGCCCGTGAAAAGCGACGTAAACACTAGCTATTAGCCAAGCTATCTCCTGGTCGAGTGACATAGCGTGAAAAATGGTCTCGTGCATTATAAACGAGCCATATTTGGATAAGCCTGCCAGTGACTTGGTATAGGATCCTACTTCATCGTGAAGTAACCATATGCCTACTCTAGAGCGATTGTTCGTTTTAACCGGACAGCAACTATCCTGCACAAAATAATAATTAATATGATAGCTAAGTACGATCTTGGCGACAATAGAAATGGACCCCCACCGGGTTTTCCATATTATACAAAATGCTTGTTTTTAAAAGGTGCCTACTTGTGACCAGAATATTGGAAAAGCCTCTTTTAGGGACCGGTTGGCACGCCAGGATTTGGACTTAAAATCCCAATTATCTCCTAAGTCTGGACTTTCAGTCTAATCCTGGTTGGCAGGCCAGAAGTTGGACTAGATTTTAATTCGAAGATTAGATCAGGATTTTAAATCAGGATTTTCTCTGAAAGAACCCTAACTACTGAAAGCTTTATGTAAGCACAAACAAAGCACATACCTGTATCTTATCTATATTATTTGACATCAGATACACAAATTTTCCATAGTCCTAACCTAAATCCTGTCATGATGCCCGGTTTACAAAGTCCGGACTTTAAGTCCAAATCCTAGTCTAATAGGCAGGTTCTGCTAAGACCGTCGTAGTAAGAACTGTTCTTATTTTTGTGGCGGATTACGTAGGTTGCAACACGGTCAGAACACTGAAGTTCTGCTAAGAACAGTACAAAAATTGGTGAAAATTTTTCTCTTAGCGTTGGCACAAACTCCACCAATTTTTGGTAAACAGCAGGGTAAACACAAACTTTTACGACCGTCTTATTCAAGAACTGTTCTTAAGACTCTACTAAAGTTAAGCCACAGGTACTATAGCGCATTTGGAAAGGTTAGTGCGGTTGCTGTGGTGATAAGAACAGTTCGTATTACGACCGTCGTAGCAGAACCTGCCTAATCCTGGCGTGCCAACCGGACCCTAGGGATTTTTTTAGATAGTACAACTACCGGGTGGAATGTCTTGGCACCCCCCCCATTTTACACCAAAAGTATCCCACTTCACAAACTTAATAATGTTATATTATGGAGTAAACAATGATGGTAATTATTATGGATAGTAGGAAATTCCATGAAATTTGATTATATGGCCTTTTTGTGCTCTTATGTTACATTAGTTAACAGCTATTGTAGGTATTCCATAGCTGATATTATATAGATGTATCTTTTGTATGGGGCTCACATACAAAATTGCAAGTACCACTTGCCCAACTGCTAAATGCACCACCACCATCCTTGACAGAATTTTTTCAAAACAAAAAAATTGTGACAAGGCAAATTTTCATGGACTCTCCACTCTGGTTTAATTACCTGTATATTTTTGTTTGCATTAGAAGGGCTTGATAAATGCCTATAAAGTAAGATACTTTTGGTGCAAAATGGGGGGGGTGCCAAGACCTTCCACCCGGTGGTTGTACAACTTAATATAAAGATTTACATAATTGAACACCAGATTACAGAAAACAAGCTGGGAATTCTGAATGTCAGAGTTCTTAGAGGGGAGCCCAAAAATGCTAACAAAACAGTCAATTTGTATGTATAAGATTTCTACATGCTAGTGGCAACTTTACTGGCTAAATTCACTTGCTCACTACTAGCACTTGGTAGGATGAAAAAAAATTAGCGGTTTTGTATGCTAAATTTTCTGTGATTTCCTTTGTTTGATTACTTCTTAAAGAATAAAATCGTTTGTTGTCCACCCTTGTATGATAGTAGTAGTTGGCTAAACTTGTAGATTTTATATAAAAAGCGAGCTAGAGGTCTATTTCCTTTATTGTCAAGTTCATACCAGTTAAAAACAACAGTCTTGCAAAAGATAAAATTAAAAGAATTAAAAAGCTCAAAAGAAGTAGAAAAAAGGGCAGAGAACATGTCTGATACTAATATAATTAGAAAGTTGCATTACTAATTCGCTAGCCTGAATACTGGAGGCTTCTAGGAAAAGTTGAAACTTTGTTTTCTTTGAGGATAGTATACTAGCTCATAAGTCTTTTATTGCAAACTAACTACGTCTACTACCTGCTTCCTCAAGTTTCCTGTTTCTTATCCTTTTATCAAATTATTTCATGATGTTTAATAGCCACTCACTTAATTTCCATTTACTTTATTTACCCATGTATCCTTAACCCAATTTTCACTCTCTTAACGTACTGAAATCTTCCCAGCCATTGACATATACCAAGTCTAGAGGCTTCTTCATAGCTAGTCACTCAATGCAGCACTCTCGCTGTGATCAATCGTTTCACATTCTGCAACTGAATCGCTCTTGATCTGCCACATCAATGATCCTCCTGTTGCCGGCTTTGCCATGTAGTTTTTCCTGACTTTTTCATCCCACCCGAGTACCCGTACTAGTATGATGACTAACCATCTCCACCTTAGCCACACATCCACCCCTGTTAGCACAGCCACACGCCCACCGGCGGAAGCCAGACATCACCACCACATAGCAGAATGCGGCCAAGAACCTGACTCCATAACCTAGCGGCCCAGGCCTGAAGCACCCCCTGCACAATACCAAGCAGCCAACTCCTGCAACCACTTTTTAATTCCAACCCCCTGACTACGCCGCAGATCGTCAATCATTTATCCCGCTCACAAAGGCATCTCTCAGAACCACACAACCTAATACAAGTGCAACAGTACTGCAGTGCTTCGTGCCACATGTCTAGTAAAAGGCCCCGAGCCGCATACGAGGCTGATGGCAGTGGAGGAAGCAATTCGAACTCGGCTCCGCTCGTTGCGTTCGGGACTGCATTGCCAGCGTTGGATTCCGAGACCAGGGACGATGGAAGTTACGTTCCGGTTTGGAAACAGGAGGTTACAGATGAGCGTGGGAGGAAGAGACTACATGGGGCTTTCACAGGAGGGTTTAGTGCTGGGTATGATGCTGCCGTTGCTTGGTTTGATTTTGTTCTGAGTGGTCGGGGGCTAATGGTGGATGAGTAGGTATTTCAATACTGTCGGGTCTAAAGAAGGTTTGTCTGCTCCGTTGATGTAATCGTAAAGTGGAGAACTAACTGATGACAGGATGGGCTCCCGCAACATTCAAGTCCTCCCGCAGCGCACGAGCGAAGGCTGCTCAAGCTCGGCCCGAAGATTTCATGGACGAAGAAGACCTCAAAGAAGCAGCGGAAGCACAGATTGTCGAAACAACGTCCGGATTTTCCGGGATCGGGTCTACAGAGGAGGAGCTTGGTCGGAGAGTTAGACAGGTTACTCTGATGGACTTACTCACGCCTGCTGTGCAAGATACGATGGGTGCCAAACTTCTTAAGAGAATGGGCTGGAAAGAAGGGCAAGGCATTGGCCCTAAGGTCCGGAGGAAGGCTGTGATTGATGATGCCGTGGACGACACCGGGAAGACCTATTTATTTGCGCCGACAAATAGTGCAGTTGTGATGTTCGCACGGAAGAATGATTCTAAAGGATTGGGATACGCGGGCGAAGATCGACTGCAACAAGGGAAAGAGTCGGAGATTGAGCGTCCGGTTGTGAAGGAGAAAAAGAGGAAAGGTGGTGGGTTTGGAGTGGGAGTTTTGAATGATGATGGCGAAGACGACGAAGATCCTTATGAGATCCGGCCGAAGAGCGCCTACAACCGCGTAATCGGGGGCGAGAAGAAGGCTGCCATTGTGAAGAAGCCGGCCAGACATATTTTTGTTTCTAAGAAGGTAGGTAGATCGAAGGCTGCGGCATCTTTGCTGAAATGCCATGACGGAAGGTTGCCCCTAGAAGGCTTTATCCTGTCTACAGAGCCAGTTCAGACACAGGATGGATGGTACCCCCCACCCACAGTTCCGGAGGGCTGGAAGCCGGTTGGCCTGAAAACCTCAGAGGTTCGGGATACCAAGCCCACCACTGCCCTAAGCTCGGAGCAGAAGCTTGACCCTCACCTACGAGGGAAGTTGCTGGGAGAAATACCATTACCGGGAAAGTCGGTCTTCGACTTCTTGACTCCAGCCGTGAGAGATAGGCTTGCCAATGTTACGGGAAATCAGAACCTGCCACCAGCCTTGGGCGAAGCTCCACCCGCCATGTATTCCAGCTCATCGTCGTCTATGGCAGACCTTGTCCCTAAACTTGATAAAAGCCAAGCCCTGGGTACACTGAAGGGAGGTTTCATGCCATACGCGGACGACCTTGAGAAGCGGTCACGATACCGAGCATTCTTAGAAGTGCAAGCAGGGCTGAGAGAGGGATTACCAGATAGGGTATGCTCAAACCCCCACTTTTCTCTGATATTAATCCCAACTGACAAAGTGTAGAAATACGGCATGAACACCCAGGACTGGGTTAAAGAAATGAACGAGTTTATGGGCGCGGCGCGCATATTCAAGCCTTTGACTGGGATGATAGCCACTCGGTTCACCTCATCTTCCTCGCCATCTTCAAATATTCAAGGAAATACCGATGCACCAACAGACCCAGACGTACTTATCCATCGTCCCCAGGAAAAGCCAGAGGACCCTGCCCAGGCCGCTGCTCGAATGTCTATGTATGGCCCGCTAACCCGGTCTGTTATAGACTTCTACCCGTCAAGGCTGCTATGTAAACGGTTCAATGTCCCCCCACCCAATTATTCTGACGTGCCAGCCGGGGCTAGGGAAGGGTCTGCCGGCCCGGGGAATAGGCCTGGCCCCTCGAAAGAGCTGGTTGCCAAGGCTCAGATTACGGATATGATGAGGGAAGTGAAAGGCGATGATAAGTATGAGCTACCGGAGGTGGCGCAGAAACTTGTTGTGCCCACTGTGGATGCCGAGAGGAACGAGGCTTTGGAAGGGGAAAGGGCTGGGGAGGAAGTTTTCAAAGCGATCTTTGGAGATTCGGATAATGATTCGGACAACGAATAGATGCGGAGATAATTGGATGGCATCGTAGGATTCTATTCGTATGTCTCCTTCTGGATAAAAATCTAGCCGTTATTTATTATAGACTGATATTGTAGGCACTAGTGTTACCTGAAAGTATGCAACTTAGTTACCTCTGCTTTATCACTTTAAAGGACCTAGTAGATACAAAAAACCGAGATTGTAGCGGGCTTTATCGTCTTAACTGCCCTCAAGCTCTATAGCTAGATACTCAAACTATTATTATTCACCAGCATTCAGCAGATAGTATGTATCCCAGCAATCCCTGTATCCAACGAATACCCAACCTATCACTCGCTCCAAAAAGCGGGTAACTTTACCACTACCACCCGCTTTAATTAACACAGCCTACCATAACATGTCCCCATATCTTCACTACTATAAAAACTAGAATAATTAGCCCTCACGCCAGTCGTTGGAGTTGCCTCTCCTAATAAGGTCGAGCGTAAATTTGCTTTTGCAGGGGACTAAGGGACAGTTTTTCGCTATGTCTTCCCCTCAATCCAAAGAGGGAATTCCGGACGACTAGTGTGGGGGCCAATTATTCCGGTAGTCTTTCATACACATAAAACCTCACAAAACGAACACAGCCAGACCGATTGCTGTACCCCCCTTGTTTTCTCATAAGAGCTCTTTGAGACAATTCCCCTGTTGTGCTTGTCCTGGCAACATGGAGTCTACCGCCTACAGCAGTAGTGCTCGTATATTTTAACCATTACTAATTCTGGATGTGCAAGCAAAAGCTTCAACGCACCCAAACCCCCTCCCTCCAATTATCACAATTCCCGCCTTCCCAAGACTAACCTCGCCGACCCCAACAAAAAGTTTCCCTGAGTCAAACCAACTCCCGGTTGGCCATCGGTCATTCGTAAGTCGAACCCCAACAGCCCCTCTCTCCGTACATCCCTCCAGGACGAAAGGGGAGGACGGAGAACCTATACAAGTTTCAATGGGCACGGTTCAAGACATGACCCATGAAACTTTGATATCCGGATTTGGTACTGGTCATGTTAGTGGTGGTTGGAGGGTGGGGGGGGGGGGGGAGTGAGCGGGTAGGAACAGGAACCAGTGACGATACCGGCAGCTTGGTGAGTAGAGTAGAATTCGCAGAGAGTGTGAGCGTTTCTGTCATTGCTGCTGGTGAGCTTAAGCAGCAGTGCAGTAGGGTTTTTCCTGTACCGGGGCTGGCGATGATCTTCCTCCCTCAAGCTGGGCGGAAAAGCTTATTTCTTCCTTCCCCCCCTTCGTCCCCCGCGCGTTTCTCGCCATCCCTAACTGAACACGGCAGTACTTCGCTTTCCCTTCTCCGTCTCTCTCTCTCCAAACTAGAAGTCCCAGCTGTGAAGATGGGGCGGGGTGGGGGTAACTAGCGATTCTATCAACGCCTCTTCTAGTCGCCAATCAGGCAGCCGCCTCCAGGTTGCAGAACGTGCTCTAGACTATGGTACCGATTGTTTGCTAGATTCCTCGGCGTCTTTTTTTTAGAGTTTTGATTTTCGATTTTGCTGCTTTTTATCAAGTGGTGTGTTATGATATGGTAGGCAATCTGTGGAAAGTTTAGGGTGTATGTGGTTATCTAAGGCTGGTTAGCTGGTTAGCTAGCTAGGGAGAAGTGACGGTTTAGTACGGTAAATCCCCCAGTGTTCATTCTCTCTCCTACTTCTCTTGCGCGCGCGAAAGAAGGTGGACTAGTCCATCCCCTCCTGCCCAGCCACAGTGTACTGGTACAGTACTGTGCCCTAGGCCACCAACCAACTGAACGTTTCACAAACACACGGTCCAATTAAGCACCTCTTAGCGATGTTTTCCGGAACCAGAATAGTGAGTACAGTATAGTACGTACACCGAAGTATCGTGTCATACTCTGTGATGCTGTGTGTGATAGCGTACTCGAGTAATTAAGTTCACACTAGCCCGCTGAGTCAACCCTTCACAGGATGTTTCAGGGTATGGCTGGTTGGTACCGATGGTGGCGGTGGTGGTGTGGTGGTAGTGATCTCCCCTTGCATCTGATGGCATGTTGCCATACCACCAAAGTTAAGGGTCCCCCACGCTCTCACCTACAAGGAATACGGAACTATCCGGTACGATAGGAGAGGGTAGTAATAGAGTATGTGCTAGCATATTCGTTAGCCCCACTCTTTCAGACAAGATAGGTCCACTACCCCATCGGTTGGATGGGAATTGCACATGACTCTCTACCATACCACACCACACCGTGCCTCCATCAGCACCTTATCACTAAGGGTGGATTTCAAAAACAGGGCAACTGGGAAGTATCAAATAATCACTCATTCGCGGTTATGTTTTCTCGCTGCTGTTGCTGTAGCACTAGATCCTCAATTAGCGAGGATCTAGACCTGCATGAGGAGGTGCAGCGGGGGAGGGAAGGGAAGGGAAGGGAAGGAATAACGGATGCCATCCCGTAGCTAGACCATTAGCTAACCATCTAGGGGAACATGTGCAAGAAGATATCACAAGGGCTGAGATATGATGCAGAGCTACATTGCCGATCCGCAATACCCAATTCATGACTGAGTATACAACCAGCGCCCTCTCCAATCCGGTTATAATCTATAATATCCAGTACGGCCATCAGGAACAGCACCTCTCAACTTGCCCTCCGAAGAGGGAAAAAGGGAAAAAAAATAACCAATAACATACATACCAACCCAAAACCCCTTCCAAACCCAGCAACCAACCAAAAGAAGGAACAGAAATGAAAACGAACAGCTCCCCTCCGCTCCTGTTCGCTGAAGATCCTCCTTGGCAAAAAACCGCACTCGGCATCGCTAGCATCGAGTGATACTTCATGAACAACCAAGCATAATCATAATATCTTGGCGACATATCGACTTCCGGAAGTAGAACGAAGGAGCAAGATTACACTTTTTTTTTCCGCGAGGGGGAAAGAAGGAAGGAAAAAAAAAGACCAAGTTAAACTAAATTCCAAGGACAGAAACATCCATGGTAAAAGCTTCCTCACGACCCTTTCCTTCGCTGATTTAACTATTCCGGGGTGTACTGTGGGTATCACCATACGTATGTACTAGCAGGATAGGTACGATGCTTTCGTAAAACAGGTAAATAGGACCTAACTTACTCATTATACCCTGCCTCCCTCCCTTCTCTTCCTCCCTCCATGAGCTATTATTATAAATCTGAAACCGACTAACTGACTAACTAGCTAGCCTGCGAAGGGGGAAGAATGAAATAAAGAAATAAAAAGGAAAAAGGAAAAAAAGAAAAGAAAAAATCACACCTTAAAATGCAGGCACCCGCTCACAACAAGTCTAGTTCGGGTACTTACATCGGAGGTGGTAAATTGAGTATTCCGGAGGCTGGGGGTGATGGTTTCTTCTCCCTATCGCACCCACAGACGTACATATACACATACACATGCGATTACATACTGGTACTCATCATACATACATATACGCACCCTCTCAATCAATCAATCAATCAAGTAGCCAAGCAAGCTTTTAGCGTAAAACGGATATCCGCATGCAAAAAGAGAAAAAAGGGAAAAAAAGGGAAAAAAAAGGGAAAAAAGAAAAAAGAAAAAGAATGCCACTAGTAGAAGTGGAAGGTGAACCGTTTGAAGTGGGTTCCATGCGTTCAGGGAGGTATGAAGTGGAAGGTTATGTATGTATGGGTATGTATATGTGTATGTGTATGTGTATGTGTGTACATGCTTGTGGAAAGTGAGCTTGGTGAAGTGAGGAAGGGAAAGAAGGCAGAAGGGAAGGTGTACAGTAGCTAACGGGAGCGGTACCATGGTTTGCTATATGTCGCTGGCCAGCGGGTTACTGGATGGAGTTGGGGCTTGGACTGTTCATGTATGTAGTGTAGGATGGGCACCGTGCCCTACGGTACACGCTTGTTCCATATGTACGGAAGGATGGATAGAAGAGAAGGAAAGAAGGAAAGGGTGGTGGTAAGATTTCTTGGAGAGGAAGGGAGTACCGTACTATGGATTGGGTCTGGGATGGGATGGGATGGGATGGATGGGCGGATGGATGGATGGATGGATGGGAGGTTTGAAACTAGGCTGGGCCGGGCAGGTCGTGATTTCCGTATTGCTCGAGGCTATTATGTGTAGATGATCGGATGGCCGGGGGGATAGGCTAGGTCACGGAGCTCGCTTCTGTTTGCTTCAATTGAATTGAGTTGGGAATTAGGGAGTGGGCAGGGAGGGGGAGGTCAGGATGTACTCCCTACGAGGAGTAGAAGAAGCAGGAGGAAGAGGATGGGAAAGGATAGTAGACCCTTACAGTAGATATTTATTCGTTCACTTGCTCATTCACAAACCATCACACACTCTCACGGCCGTGAGTATACCGTAGCAGTCTAATAGCTCTCCGATCTTCTGACCCCAATTCATCCCACCACTGGTGATGAATAGATATTGGAAAGTTTGCACAGTACTGATTCTAGGAATCAAGCAACGAAGCTTTTGCCCGTGATCAAAGTTGTAGCCCATAGCGGCGTCCATCCCAGCCATGTCTTTCCAAAAACGTTCTCCCTCTTCCTTCTCAACCAGTAGTAATTAGAGTTTACACCCCCGTTCGAGCCCAAAAGCCTTTTTCCCCTACCACTCCACCGTACTCATAGTAGCAACTGATCGAGCGAAATCCAAATCACCCACACTTTACTTTTTATTTCTTTTGCTCCCTCTCTTCTTAGCCTTCCAACACTAGATATGATGGAATGCGCCGGCTTATGGGACCCTTTCATATGGAGGGCAAGAATACTACATATATCTGAACTCCCCATGCGTCGCCCGTCACTTTCTATGCTTATGAACAAAGGAATTTGTCGTCCCTGCTCTTCTGGTATCTGTCGTTGCCGCCACACACGAACAAAGAGTACTAGACATTATCGTGTGCGCGCTTCTCGAGAAGTTGGCATCTGTATGTTTGTCCATCACACACACACTGTCGCCCAGTCGCTGCCAATCTGCAACATCGCCTGAAGCAACTGCCTCTTGCACCCTCCCGCTACCCCAAACTCCCAAGCCTTACGAATTATCCCTATGTGAAGAGGCACCCAGAACGCTTCCCTTGGGTCCCTCTCTCGCATACACACCTTCCATCCTTAGCCCAAAGGGCATGACAGCTGGGATTGAAGCCTATTGCCTGTGCCTCGCCATATAATTAAATCTATACTCGCACTCCTGGTCTTAGCCAACCAAGTTCGGATGAACAAGAACAATCCCTTTCTAGCTCTCGCTTTCTGACCCTCTCGAGAGGCCGGAAGGAAGAAAAAATACCATCAACTCCTGAGAAGTCTTGAATATCTCTACCGTTTCATGATCTGACCCCCCTCAGCGCAGGCGGAAAGATACCTTCAGCAAACCTATCCCCGGTTACCGCTACATCCAGCCCCACGCTGTGCGAGCAGAGTTCCCTGGCGACAAAGAGGTGTAGTATACCTTAGCGCCTCCCAGACCCGTCTGAGTGTATTGCTGAGTGCCGCTCCCTTCGTGTAGCTTCCCGCCGCACTGTCCTCATAAACCGCCGCCCATCCTGGGTTCGTTCAGTCTTTCTTCACCTTCCATCTTGTCTTGCACAATTCCAACGCCTGCCTCTTGATCATTAGACAGACCTTATCGACTTTTGTTCTCTGGAATTTCAGAACAAAAAACACCATCACTCACACTCACTCACTCACCACCCTCACTTCAAGGCCTTGAGACCTCGGCCTGCGTTGACGCACGAGCATCTCCTTCACTTCTAATGACGACCACAGCAAAAGCTCCCCCGTCACCAGCGCTATCGCACGGCAATATTGAGGGACAATTCGCTCTTCAGCGTATGCCCAACGCCTCTAGTATCCCATACAATTTCCACTCTTTGGGCCTGGACTTTGAGTCACCTTGCCTCTCTTCCGGTCAGCAATCGTACTTTGCACCTTCAACACCCGCATCCCAAGAGCACCAGCTCGGCCAGTCGGGTTACTTTCCCCCAGGTCAGCCGCCATACAGCGCCCAGGATTACCGCGACTTAGCCAGGTACAGAGGTGAATATCAGTCTAACGTGTGTACCTTCCCTTACCTACCAATCCAGCTAGTTCTAATTGCTGCCCACATAGGAACAAATTACACCCACGTCAGATACCTCCGGACGCACCGACATGGACTTTTTGGTGAGTAATGCTTTCGAAAGTTGTATCGGCACCCAACTAACGTCAAGCATAGCATCCGGAATATGCAATGAGCGATGACAGTTACAATGACTTAGTAAACCTACCTCGCCTGTGGTGTATTAAACCCCAACTAACTTTTATGGGCCAGTCCGCGTATCAGAATACTGAAGCACGCCTCACTAGGCCCGAAGCCCCGGTAAGTAATCGCTTTCAATATGACGCAACACCCTTCCTGACCATTTCCAGTACATGAGTTTTCAAGAGCCAGCCCCAGTTCCGGCGCTCCCCAGAAGATCTACCCGGAACACCTCAGACGCAGCAGCGATGATCAACCACAGGGCAACTACTGGGGGGACCAAAAATGGCCCGAGCGGTGAACCCGCTACGCATACCAGAGTCAAGAGATCCACCCGAAAACGCAAGCCAAGTACCGAAAAGTCCGAAAAACCCAAAGTGCCAAAGTTGGTAGAGCCACTGAGTGGGCTCACTGCGAGCTATGATCACATCCCAGTCAAAGACATGGAGTCATGGGTTCGGCGAAGTTCCGAGACTCGGAGACAGGAGGTGGAAAAGCGTGGTGGCTATGTTACTCGTCCGATGAACTCTTTCATGTTGTATCGATCGGCATACGCCGATAGGACGAAATTTTGGTGCTTGCAAAACAATCACCAAGTAGTGTCCTCTGTTAGCGGTGAGAGCTGGCCTCTAGAACCACTTGAAATCCGGGATAAGTACAACGAGCTTGCGAAAATTGAACGTAGTAACCACCAAGCGGCACATCCGGGATATAAGTTCTGTCCTAGCAAGACACAAAATGGGAAGAAGAAAAAGGAAGTAAAAGGGCCAGAAGAATCGGAGGCCAGCGAGCTCGAAGGCTTCCCGGATGACGACGCCGACTATGTTGGTAGCATGGGAGGGGCTCGGGGGGCGAAGAAGACGGCACGGGGAGGCAAAAAGTCCCCCAAAGGCTCCAGCCAAAATAGGGGAACCCCCATCAACGGCTTTATAGGCCTTTGTTACGATCATACCGAGGGCGGGGCCCAGAGGTCGTCATTTATTCATAACAACCCAGGAAAAACCCCGCCAATGTGTATGGCGAATACCGACATGCACTTGAGTGGGCAGTATTACCAAACCACCGTTCGTGCAAGCCCAGCCACCAACATCCCGAGCTCTATGCACCCAAGTGTGATCGAAGACGTAACGATTCGAAAAACTCAAGCTCCGATGGGGACAATGAACATTAATCATTCCCAGCAAGCACTGTATCAAACAGACCAGATAGACAACTTTTTCGCGTCAACCTTCGAGAACCAAGATAATTCAAAGGTCGATCCTGCGCTATTGGGCACCGGGCCTGCATCAGATCCTTATATGAACGGTAGCCAACATCAAAACGTCCAACCAGACCATGCTGGCCAGTTCATTGACGAAGGGATCTTCGATGGCCAATTTGAAATAGACCGCTTGTTCGCAACTGCTGATATTCCCCATCTCTCGTTCGCCGACAGCGAACCACAGCAAGACCCTATGGCCCAGCTCGAGCGCAGCAATCACACTGTTGACTTACGCAAGGTGCAAGCGTACGACCAATCCATACAAGGCTTTCTAGATAGCCAAGAACCCTGGAACAAGAATGGAGACGCCATGATGGAAGACCGCGACCAACTCCATTATGACGATTGGCTTCAAGAAGCCTATCTGCCCAAATAAAAGAAAAGGGGGGCCGAAACGAAGAAGGTACCAGCAGCTGATCGCATTCCTATCCTATCCCGTTTCCCAATGTCAGAAAATTCGAATGGTGAGAAGAATGAGAGCAATTTCGTCCTGATTAAGTCATGTCTATTTTCTGTTTTTTTCCTGGGTTAGAGGCGTTTTTTGTTTTTTCCGACACCCACGTGTTTTCTTCTGCGTTTCTTGCCCTGTTTTCTCGATGAAGGGCTATCCACCTCTTCTTCGAAAAGGTTCTATCATTATCTCGAGTACATACCTTCTTTACGGCTTCTGTGTTGCATCTGCAACTGTACGGTATTTTCAGCTATTAGCAAAAGGCGGTGCACGGTCCAGTAGTGTCTCTTTCATTAGTCTTTTGTCTCTACTGTACTGTAGCTTAATCATCAATCGATTAGTATTTCATACCGAAACTCTCTCCTCCCAAAGGTGGGAATGCTGTAGATGCCAACTATTTGAACCATGGTCCACAGACAGCCTAGCTGCTCTGCAAGTATCCGCTGATGAATACGCCGTGACCTTATGCATTAGGTAGGAGTCCGAGACGCACTCCCCTAGCCACTGATTTATTTCATTTCGGTGTGAGAGCGGAAGCTCGCAGACTGCTGATCTGATCAGTGATCATGGTTCGGATAGAATGCATCATCAGAGCTAGAAACATGGTCTCGAAGCATGTCGGGCTACCGTACAGAGGATGCCGAGGGTGAGTACAGTCGTCAACGCCCATCCAATTCTGTGCCGGCAAGACCTAATGGGCTACCTCTCCCTAGAAACGCACATTGCTGGGCCGTTGAAAGCGCCAGGAAGTCATAGAGATCGGAAGAATGTCACCCAGAACCTGAGACAATACAGGTATGTACAGTACCGTTGCATGAGGTTGCTGAGATGTCCACGCAAAGCAAATTCGATCGTCCTTGGGTTGAGAACAGAAGACATTAAGGGGCCCCACCCCAGCACGTCGTGGGAGGAAATCCGTTGTAGGTATCAATAAGAAGCCCAGTCTGCAGTGCCAGGGCGGCACGGCAGGTCAGGAGCAACGGAAAGCACAAGCCAAGAAATTTTCAGAAAAGCAGCAGATCGACAAATCTATTGCTAATGCCACTGACATCTCACGCCCCAGCACAACTCCTCAGCCTCAACCAGAACTCGAAAGAAGCCCTAAGAGAGACACTCACCACCACCATAATTCAATCCGCCTCATCACACCACCACAACAAACTCCACACCTCTCCCCGCATTTGTGCTACTTAATCATGTACGGTGATCTCGGATTAAAGCTCGTTTGTCTCCACAACCTTCCTTTTTCCTTCCCCATCACTGCTTCCTCCTTCCCCGCAATTCCGAAACGCCACCCAAATTACATTATATTAAGCTAACCTCAATCGATTCGCTAGGTCCAACATGCAAAGCGCACGCAATCCCTCTCTCAACTCCCACCCTATCAGAGCGACATCGTGCGCAGCGTAACCCGCGAAGTTCGTGATCTAGACCGCGATGTTACGGAAATGCTCGAACCATTCAACGGTCACTTTGATCCGGCCGAGGAGCCGGCCACCGCCTGCAGTCTACTCGTCCGTCACCTTTGCATGCGAAGGGACAAGCGGTGTTTACTCGCGTATCACCGTGTTCGGGTGGAGATGATTGAAGGGATGTGTTGGAGCGGCAGCGACCTGCTCGACCAGGTTCAGGCAAGTCAGAATAAGGTAGCCGAGGAAGGGGCGCGAATTGGGTCGGCTGAGGGTTCGGGTGCCAGCTCCCTGAGCCCTGAGGAGGAGGAGTATGCCCGACAGTATGAGGATTTGTTGGCCGCGTATAAGGGACAGTGGACAGACATTGACCTCACTGGGTCCTTGGAGCCGCCGAGAGACTTGTTCATCGATGTTAGAGTTCTAAAGGATGCTGGGGAGATACAGACAGAATACGGGTGAGGAGCTGTCGTCCTTTTACTGATGAAAATCGTACTAACGGTGACACTAGTGCTATTACCCTTACGAAGAATAGTCAATTTTTCGTTCGACAAGGTGACGTCGAAAGACTGATTGCCCAGGGGTTTCTACAGAAGTTGAACTAGAATGAAGTTGAACTAGAATTGCGAACTATGAAACCCTCTCAAGCTCCACTAGCATCACCTCAAAGAAAATTTCTAAACTTCAGAAGCAAACATAACCTGAGACCCTTTAACTTCATTAATTTTCTAAAAATTCTCGGAGTTTCCATTTCTTTGAATATTTTTCCCCCTCTTCTCCATATCTACTACCCATTTATTCCCTGTTCCTACCATTATTACAGTAATTCAAAAGCGTTTAACTTAGAGTCTTTCCCAAGGTTAAGAACGACTCCGCATGCACATAGTAAGCATCCTGCATTTTATCCCATCATAGCACCTCCCCAATAAGTTACTCAATCACGCCATATCATAACACCATTTCACAAACAAATCCGACTTCGATAAACCTTGAAGGCACAGTAGAGAAGAAAGAAAAAAACGATATCAACACCACCACCTCCATATTTCATCACATAATATCACTCGTCCCACGATAGACCCCTTATATCCCGCCCCCACACAGCCACCGTGGAGCGCACTCCACCTTCAAATGCACATCCCCCCACAGCCGATAGCTAATGTATGCAGAAGAGAAAAAATAAAATAAAATAAACTTCAGAGGGATGATAACCGAACTTGATTAACGACAGGGAAGCTTGGATCGCCCATCCGGTAAACGGCAAGTAGGGGCCTTGGCGAGACAAAAAGAAAAAACAAATTACCGGTAGTGGACTAAGTGCCGGTGCTTGTACCTGGTACTCGTACGAGTAGGACGGTATTGTGTTCGTTCGTTTTTTTCGCAGAATATGAGAGCCCTGCAGCGCCGCGGTGCGACACAGATATGATAAATAGGAACTTTGAGAAAAGGCTCTGGATGCGAGGTCAGTGAGCCCCTGCACCGACAGGACTGCTGGGCTTGACTCCGGATGCGAAATCGCAAAGTGCCTAATAGAGCTCCTTTTCGGGCTCTATCTCCTGGACGGTCAAGACGGTGTGAAAATTGGTCTCATGCATTAGTGCCGATTCAGATTACTAATAATACCGAGGATAGTAAAAGTATTACGAGTCCAGTAGTCCATTATTCAGTGGCCAAGACTAAAGCTAACCTACAGATGTATTACTTATCCATATAAGGCGAATTTAGTCGCGCTAATGCATGAGACCAATTTTCACACCGTCTTGACCGTCCAGGAGATAGTGCGCTATTGACTAATCAATAACTTAGTCTGCGTGTACTTGTACAAGTATTAGCTAGCACAAGAAAGCAAATAAACAAAAGAGGCAAACAAATAGACAGTGCAGTATAAATAAATATTAATGCTAGGGTGGTGGTAGTGGTGGTGGTGGATTACAGGAGAAGATCCTGAGTCGACCTGACTCGATGCACAAGTGGAGGAGGGAGCATCCCTATTAGGTGATCAACGTACCATCCCGCAGCACACACGCGGCAATGATACGCTCGCCCCACTCAACTCCACTCGCCGCCAACCGCACAGCAAAAGATCCAATCCCACGGGCCAAAGGCGCAACAAGCTGTCATTTCAACATTTTATCACTTATTGGTATAATACATACCAGTGCGTGGTCAAGTTAAGAAACACTAGTTCTCTAACGTAATGTCATTAGATCACATCTACTGGCACTCTGTCCGCAATTGATATGCCACCACCCGATGATCCCTCAGTCCACAAGCTAGCCTAACGAGTGATGCTCGATGAATAGGGTACTGGTATGGGACCACTAATCACCCACATGGAAAGGGGGAGGATTGGAAGGAAAAACGATAATAACGGCGATAATAGTAAGGCTACGTCTAGTGTACAGTGCCACCGAATAAAAACGCCGTTTTCCCTAAAAATTGATGATGCTTGCAAACTGAAAAAAATAAGAAAAGAAATGTAGAAAAGGGTGTCTTAAAAGTCGGAAAAACAGTTTCAAGAGCCAAACAAAGCCTAATAATAAGGAGAGTATGATAGTGTGAAAATTCCCTCGGACAAAAAACTACCTGTCTAGGTTTTAATACACCGTGCTGCCATGCACCCGTTTTTGTCCCAGATAAGTTGGTACGCACAGTCCTCTAAATTACCTTGGGGGCACAGTGTCATACTTGCGCTGTTGGTATGTAAGTTAAGAGCGCCGATGAGGATACGAAGGAGGAGGGGGATGTAACTAAGGAAAAGGAAATGATGGCAGAAGAAAAGAAAAAAATAAGAAAAAAATAAGAAAAAAAAATAAGCTTCTGTAACAAGGACAACACTGGACCGGGTGGGTGAGCGAGTGTCGTGATTTCCGGATGCGCCGCATATCAATAATATAGGTTAATGTATCCGAGAGGCCGTGGAGTAAAGTGCATTCGACGAATTATAACTGTTGCTGTGGGGATTAAATCCTTGAGCAGAGCGGTCGGTTTCACCAGAGCATAACCCCACAATTGCAGCTACGGTACCGGCATGCAGCAGAAGCTGCATTACAGGAGAAAGAAGAAAGGAAAAAAGACGTGCCTGGCGATTTCCCCAGACCCAGAAAATAATTGCATTACGGTACTATAATATTATGGCACCATATCTGGCAGGGAATACAGCTATCACATGGTGATGTTCCAGGGAGAGAAGGAAGGTGAGGTCTATCATTTCTGTATTGTACTCCCAATGGGCTGATGTTTGTGAACAACTGCTATTGGATATCGCCAGATTTTGGCCTTTCTGCTCTTCAATCATATCATTTGTATAAATACAGGAGCTACCACTGCTCGAATCTAGGCGGTATGCAATAGTAGTTGTGTTCGCAAAAACGTCAGCCCATTGTGAGTACTCGAGCACTGCGCAGAATCGAGAGAGTTTAATGCAAAGGACTAAGCACCCTGCATGTCTGCCACTGACTCCCGGGTAAAAGAACGGTTGTTGATATATCATACACGTTGTTTTTTGAATACGATTTTGATTTTTGCACTTTGGCAGGTTGTCGTTTCGGGTACCAGTAACTGGACAGTGTCACCTTGGTAGGTTCCATGCCTGCATAGAGCACGGCAGTTCAAGGCTTATTTGCCCCCCACTCACGTGAGATGGTATGTGAGCCTTCCTGTTGGTATTCGGGCCGGGATGAAAAAATGGGAAAACTTATGGTGGCAAAACAGGGAACAGGGGGACGATCGATTTGGCGGCGGCTTCCTGTAGGTTACGAATTTAAGAAATTAAGGGTGAAGAGCGATCAGGTTGCGAAACATCTTAAACTCAGGTTGTTGCGCAAAGTGGCTAGCTGTGTACCAAGTGGTCAAATTTAGACTACAAGTACGGTACAGGTACTGTACAAGTACTTGTATTGTAGAGCACCGTAGGCTTCTTCCCCAAACCATCATCCGGCTTTCTGATGTCTGCCAAGCCCCATTTTTTTCCAGAGTGCTTCCCTCTCGACTTCACTCCCAGGACTTGCTGATCTTTTTTCCCGATTTTTTCATCCCTACCCGGGCAGATGGGACAGCTTTCATAAATAGCCTTAGCATCTACAGTGCTCGAGTACTAGTGCAGTGTGGGGAGGAGGCTGTTACACTATGCAGTACTGTACTCAAGTACGGTCCCTCAACTTACATTTCTAAGAACGACAGCTAAGAGCACCGGTATCGTTGGAGAAGTGGGGCTTTAGCAGAGCAGGAAAGCGGAAAGAAAACCTTTCCTTGCCTTAAACCACGCGAAGGGGTTAGGCGAATAATCCTAGGTGCAGGTGCAACCCGTGCCCGGTGGGAGCTGTAGCCTGCGGTAGTGAAGGAGCTCTGGCATTTTCTGTCGGACCCGGGGGCAAATCCCTTCATGCGGCGACGGGATTCTGCCAATTGATTGAAAAAAGAACCGTGGGGTTATGTTGGCGATGATAAAATGGGAAGGAAGAGAAAGTGGCCGAGATACCAGTACGCGAGGTAGTTTCCATTAATTTTGGAAAAAAAAAGAGAGAAATAGGATGAGGAAGGACGAATACGGTAAAGGTACTCCTGTTGCGATACACATGGTACTGTACGCAGTTGAAATAAATATTTTGTGCTCCACCTTCGCCCAGCGAGAATCGCCATGACGTTCGGTGCACATTGAAGAAAAATCAAACCCCATACAGTAAGCCAACCACCAATGCAAGTCTCAGCGTCTCACAGCCGTTTCCTGTGTTCTGCCGATGCTGTGTTCAGGCATGGATTGGGCGCCTGGGCTGCCCGGAGTCATAGCAGTCTCGTCTCGCCCCTCCAAAGGCAGCTCCACGAGGGTTCTTTCAATATCAGCAGTGCACTTGACTACACCTTCCGGCAATACTGGTCCAAAAATCAGGAGTAGGAAAAGGGAAGGAAAAGGAAAGGAAAAGGAAAGGAAAGGGCCAAGAGGGAAAATTCGATGTGTCCCTCCGGTCTTTGACCTTCGAGGAACCTATTTAATAGGTCCGGAGGCCCAGCCCATGTCAGGTCCGAAGCTCCACGGAAAAAAAAACCCTTTCCTTCCAGCCTATACAACCTATCCGTGCCTTGTTCCGATGCCAATTTTGGTTATCAGAGATAGAACAGTAAATAGGGTGCTTTGACGTATATAGCCTTCACCTCCATTCTTAACTTCGATTGCCTCTTCATCGTCGTCCCCGTCAATTGTTAACGACATTCGCTCGTGAGGTCCGAGTATCTTTCAACATTGACCACCCGGGTGACGCAATTCTCGAAATTCTTTCTCCTTAGCCACCTCCCCCCGCCAACATCAGGAATTGAGCTCTGGCAAATTTCTTCCGCCATCTGTGAAATCCCCTAGGGTATTAAACAGTGTTGTTGGGTTCTTCAGGTTTGAGGGAAGATGTCTTCGTCCTCTTATCCACGAAGAGGTTTTACTATGCCCGGGGTGCCACTCCCTGTAGAGGATACCTTGCAACGGGAACCTGATGAAGAAACTGGATTGCTGCGGCCCCATGGCCCTCGAAATGCTCAACCAGGCTATATACTCATCTCCAGATCCCCGCCATCTCCACCGACTCCACTGGGGAAGCAAAATTCTCGCTCTTTCTTTCACAGTTCATATCATGGCCATCACTTGAACGGTAAGTAACCAGCTCTTTCCCGGCATATCCCCATTGATACCTTACCTAACAGAACAATACAAGTAGACCCTGACAAAGTCACATGGCCACAATACACTTCCTCCTTGGGAGTTCGAGATCAAACAGCCGAGTTAGCAACATTAGCGCTGTCGGATACCGGCTCGGTGCGCGGTAGCCCGCCTCTTCGGCCCTTGTCGTCTTCATATCCTGATATCGGGCTGGACTCTACAGCGGAGGGGAGTCCCAATAGAGACGGGGTAACAGTTACGATAGCAGAGCCTGCATCCGAGAGTAAAATTCTAACCAAGATCCCTGGGAAATCTTACTTAACACATCTCCTACGAAACTCACCCCCAGAGACAGAATCAGAACTGGAGACGGAAACGGAGGTACGGCAAGAGCATGAAGCCACGAATAACAGCTCGGCCGCAGACGATCTGCCGCTATCCGATAATACAAAAGAACCACCGCCAACTCCGAAGGTGCACCCTGCGGGAAATGACACAAGATTATATGATGCCATTCAGCAGCCTAATGGTGATGCTACCTCCCACCCCGATTATGGCGCAGTACCCAAAGCGGATCTTATAAAGGTCATTGCATGGCCGACTGGGAAAGGATTGAATGTTATGAAGAGTCTGCTTCACAGACGAAAGATGTGGAGGAAGCAGGAAGTTTGGGAAAATATGGTAATCAAACCAGTAGGATGCCTTCCTGCTGTTTTATTGGGGCTGCTGTTGAACGTGCTAGATGGGTTATCTTATGGTGAGTAGTTCTATCACAACCCCTATTGTGATATTAGAAATTGAGAGCTAACAGAGTTGTAGGAATGATTTTATTCCCTCTCGGGCAGAGTATTTTCAGTGACCTTGGCCCTGACGGTTTATCAATATTTTATGTGAGCTGTATAGTGTCACAGCTAGTGTACTCATGTGGTGGCAGCATCTTCAAGGGTGGGATTGGTTCCGAAATGGTCAGTTACCGTGCTAGACCCCACCAATGAATAGCAAGCATTTGTCTCATATCACGCCTGAACAATGTCTCACTCGACGCTATTGCTAACAATCAATAGATTGAAGTTGTGCCATTCTTCCACAAGATGGCCTTTACAATTCTCAATCAGGTTGGGGAGAATAGGCCCAAGGCTGTCATAGCAACAACTATATTGTCTTACTCTCTCAGCTCAATTCTCACCGGCGCCGTATTCTTTGTACTTGGATATCTTAAACTTGGCTCCCTCACTGGATTCTTTCCTCGTCACATTCTGGTGGGCTGTATAGGTGGCGTAGGATGGTTTCTCGTTGCGACTGGCCTCGAGGTATCAGCCAGATTGGATGGTAACCTCAGCTACAATTTAGAGACTCTCCAACTTCTTGTGGAGCCTGCGACCCTGGTGCTCTGGACCGTTCCTTTATTTCTTGCGATAATACTAATCATTATTCAACGCTTCATCAAACATCCTTTAATTGTCCCCCTGTATTTTCTAAGTATACCTGCCGTGTTCTATCTTGTAGTGTTAGCTGTTCCCAACCTTGATATTGCCCCCCTGCGAGATCTAGGCTGGGTTTTTGAGCTTCCCCGGGCCGGAGTACCTTTTTATCATTTTTATACATTATATGGTCAGCCAGTCTCTATTATCTCCTTAGTCTGAATGGTTATATATTGATATTGTGGACAGACTTCAGCGAGGTCGATTGGAAGGCACTTGCCAGCACTGTGCCGGCCATGTTCGCTTTGACATTCTTTGGAATCCTTCATGTGCCAATAAACGTTCCAGCACTAGGGGTTTCCACTGGGGAGGATAACGTTGACGTCGATCGCGAGCTTATTGCACATGGAATTTCAAATGCAATTTCGGGTTTCGCTGGTAGTATTCAAAACTACCTTGTTTATACCAATAGTATTTTGTTTATTCGGAGTGGAGGCGACAGTCGGCTGGCTGGGATAATGCTTGCTATTGGTACTTTTGGTATTATGGCAATTGGTCCCACCATAATCGGATATATTCCAGTCATGGTCGTTGGCGCACTTATATTCTTACTTGGAATCGAGCTCTTGCGTGAAGCCCTCTATGACACGTGGGGTAAACTTTCTGGGCTCGAATATCTAACGGTAAGTGATTCGATCGTCTATGCCTCCTCCATTACGAAGTATCTTGTTGGTTGCTGACTGATTCCCGATTTCAACACCAGATTTGTATAATCGTCGTTACCATGGGAGCATGGGACTTTGTGATTGGTATTCTGATTGGCATAGTTCTGGCCTGTATGTCTTATGTTGTCCAGACATCCCAAAAGCCGGCAATTCGTGCGATATATTCTGGCGCTATTGCCCGTTCAACCGTTCGGCGGCACCCTAACCAGCAACGCTTCCTACGGAAAGTTGGGCCCCAAATACAGGTATTCAAGCTTGTTGGATATATGTTCTTTGGCACAATTGCTTCAGTGGAGAGTAAGATAAGGAGTCTTTTAGAAGAAAAGAATTTCCAGAAACAACCTATTAGATTCCTAATCGTCGATCTTTCACACGTCAATGGAGTGGACTTCTCGGCCGCGGAAGCATTCACTAGAATGCGGAGGTTGCTCTCAGCCAAGAATGTGGAGATGATATTGTCTAGCGTTCGATCTGAGAGCGGAGTTGGCAGGGAACTACGAGCTGTTGGGGTATGGGGTGATAACGATAAGATCCAAGTCTTCCAAGACCTAAATGCAGCACTCGAAGCTTGTGAAAACGAATTCCTAAGAGCTTTCTACCTTCACCGTGATGAGCTTGCCCAGAGGAAACATAATCCCCCGATGCATCTTGGTAAGACCCAATCTCTAGTTAGACATCAGTCAGCATAGCTAACTGTAAACAGATGTCCCGAACCGGAGCCTGAACGACCTTCACGACATTGAAGTGGGGTATAGCTCCCCACGTCGGAACCTCCTCAAGTTAGCAGCCGCATCAACACTTAGAGAATCGGAATCGGAATCGGAATCCCAACCCTCAAAATGGAAGAATTTCAAACAGCCGCTCCCACTCATTTTGCAAACATTCCAGGAGATGACGGACAAGAATGAAGATTTTTGGTTCCATGCGATTCCTTTTTTCGTTCGGAGGGAATTTGCTCAAGGGAGCGTTGTATTCTCGAGGGGGGTAAGCATCCCGCGATAACGAGTTGGGGATATAAGAACGCAGATCTGACTCGTCCAGGATAAACCTAAGGAATTCTATCTCTTAGAAGAAGGCATGTTCCGAGCTGAATATGACCTGGAGCAGGGCAAATACTTTGAAAGCATCGTCGCTGGTGAGTTTCCATCACACTGCTCATCTTATTATCCTATTCATGAGGGACTAATATATATTAAAATAGGGACGACTTGCGGGGAACTTCCCTTCTTCTCTGCGACAAAGCGGACCGCCACAGTTATCACGGAAAAGAAGACAGTGGCCTGGGTATTAAGCAGGAGATCCTGGGAATCTATGCAAAAAGATCAGCCAGATATTGCGCAGGAGTTCTTAGAAATAGCATTGAAACTAACAAGCGAGCGCATGAGTGCGATCACAAGGTAATGCATTCCTTGTTCTTATCAACTACTCACTCTCACTTATCAGAAGGGGCTCTTCCGAGAGCCCTCTTCTGGTGTAACCATGCAACAACACGCCTTTGTCTTACCACACGATTGCAAGATAAGCTGACGATACAATTCTTGCTCAGTTATGTACTTACGAGTGCTGGTTGATGTCTACTGAGGATGCGAATAATTCATGAGAAGAGGTGCGCAATTTGTGTAATTTGGATCACGATCTCTCGATCTGAGCTGGTCTTTCGGGATTTATAGCCGGGGAAAATGACGAACGGGTGGGGAGAAGTCCAAAATCAGAATAGAGAAACGGATCACGAAGACGTTTTTATTTCCATTTTCGTGTGCCCTCGTGGCCCAAAAAAGCACTAAAAGTTTGTAGATATTACTGGTATTCTAGTCTGCTAATGACATGTCACTTTTTTTTCTTTTTCTTTTTCTTTTTTTTTTTGATACTTTCTTCACGCTTTCTTGTTGCATTTGCATAGCCAAGCCAAGATATGTAATGGGGATGGATCGTAGGGCAGAAAAGTCTGGGATGGATGCAGTGCGACATAGCCTACATATCTTGTGCTAAGGGACATGAAGCTTCACGGCTATCACTCGCATCAAAGCCCAGCTAGGAATGCAGAAACGCACCCTCGCTAAGAAAAAAAAAGGGGGGGCAGAGGAGGGAGGCAGATCCTTCAATTATCCCTGGGGTGAGTCTAGAAGGGAGGAAAAAAAAGGAGAAAAAAGAACGCGAAAAAGGAAAAGGGAGAAGGCATTTGCTTCACCTGTCTTAGCATGATTTCCGCAAGTAGCGTGCTCGTCTTAGGCAGGAAGTACTTGTACCCGGACGGTTAGAGGGGAAAACAGGGATATTTCACCTTTCCTTAACGTGGCGTTTACCGTTCATCCCCCCCTGTGTCCGGATACTGTACCGGTACTCGAGCACTCGAGCACTTCCTGCCTGGGACGAGCACTTCCTGCCTGGGACGAGCAGCCTTGAAGCCAAGCATGGGAAGACATTTGCAACCGTGATCCAAGGAGCAGCAGTCGAGTCGAACCTTTTTTTTTTGTCTGATCAACGTAGCGTAACGGTAGTTGTGGCGGTACAGTGTGCGAGTAATGTACAAGTACCCAGCAAGAAGTACCTGAACATTGGGTGGGTAAACGCCATTTTAGGGAATTCTCACCAAAATTGCCCCTGTTAAACAGTGTTCACAGACCTCGAAGAGGTGTCTTACCTCTGAAATATCCCTGAAATATCCCTGTATTATCCCTGTATTATCCCTGTTTTCCATCCAAATGTTCAGGTACTTCTTGAGGGGGACTTGTAAGGTAAATAAATAATCATTGGGAGAAGTGGGAAAGATAAAACGAGCTAGAAAAAGGAACGGGGAGAGAGAGGGTTCCAGTAGTCGAGATCGAGGGAGATCTCGGCTGATGTCTAACAGTTATCATACGGTAGGAAGAGGAAATTCATGGTACCGGTAGCACAGTGCGAATTCGGAGGTTTGATTGGCGGTCGTTGAAAATTCCGCTTCGAGGGTTCATTTCTATGATACCGGTAGTATTCTGTTTGGAATCCTGTGATATGATACTATGTTGTCTCGTGGTCCAACCAGCCAAGGGAGTGAGTGAGCGAGCGTCACTGGTGAATGTGGAAAAATTAAAAAATTCGATCGGCGGAGGGGATGGGTATTTACTCGTGCTGTACGAGTACCGGTACTCGAGTACACACGGGGCACGGTTGCTTCGGCGACGACTTTGTCCTCCTTTTTCTCCATAGATTTCTGGGTGTGTGCGGTCTCGGGGGGAAGGGAGGGAAGGGGGTGGTTGGTTACTGCCGATTTCGTCATAAGGTAGGGAAAAGAGGAGAATGAAATAAAATAAAATCAAAGCGCAGATTTTCCCATTTCCCATATTTTCTCTTTGGGGAGGGGAGTTACGCAGTGCTGAAACGGGCGCTAGCAAGCGGGAGAGAGAGCCTCTGTTTTTGCTTGGCCTTTTCCTTCTTTTTTTCTTCTTGTCCTTATTTGATTATTTATTATGGATTTTTGCATGCAAGTAATAATAGCAATTTCTTATACCGTATGGCTACTTGAGCTATGGCAAGCTTGGGGAAGAAGAGAGAAAGATAATTAATGCTGTCCTCAACCTCTCTCTTGCTTGCCTTGAGGGAGGTTAGAAAAAGTAAGGAAAAGGCTTCCCATTACTAAATGCGGGCAAGCGAGGGGGTACTCGTAGCAGAGCGGGGAAGTGGTTGAATAAAGGTTAGGTCAAGTTAGAGTTCTTTTCTTATTTCCTTTTTTTTCTTCTTTTCTTGCCCTGGTGGTTCTGGTCTGGTACCTAGCGGTTGACGCTGGGGCTGGGGGGTGAAATTAGGAGGGAAGGGTACTGGTGCCTGTGTTCGTACGGTAGTGAGCATGAGAGAAAGGGCTTAAGTGGTGAGCTTGAATAGTGCTGGTGCGATTGCTCGGTGCTGGAATGGTGTTGCTTGCTTTGTTTGGATACCGAGGCACGGTAGGAGGAAGAATGATTGGGCATCAGAAGTATATGGCGGCGCGGAGCGAGGGGCGAGAGCGCTTTCACGAGCGATTGGGTACAGGGGAGATTCTCTCTCGAAGTGGCTCAAAAGGGTTTACTCGCATTTTCCTGGTTGGTCTTTTAACGATTTCCGTTTGGCCTTCACGACAGAAACGCCTTGTCCCAGTGACGAAATAGTCATGTGGTCGATGTTGGAAAGTGTGGAAAGAAGTATCATGAAGAGAAGGGGTGTGGATGGATGGGTCAATGGGTGGATGGGTGGGCAAGACTTTACAGTACCGTAGGCCATCGCAAGCATCGTCGTTGCTTGCAGCTATCGTGCTCGAGTACTTTGTGTCATCCTGGCCACTGGACACCATCGGTAGACTCACTGCTTGTATGAGATTGTACCCTGCCTAAGAGAGGGCAATAGTAACGCTCAACTTTTTTCTTCTTCCTCTTCTTTCTCTTCTGCCTGCCCGTCCGGTATAAAAAGTGCATCTTACAATTTCCTGTGGCGCCAATTTTTTCCCCTTCTCTTTTCTTTTTTTCTCTTATTCTCAAGTAGAAGGGCTTGGAGAGGCTGAAGGCGAGGAAGTACCCTTGAAAGGTGAAGCGATTGGATCACTGCATATGCAGCCTGGTAGGCGACGGCAAGACCCTAGCCTTGGCCTTAAATAAAATACCGGTATTATACATCTTGGCAGAAGTACTATGCAATCTAACCACATCCCAAAACATGAGATTGCTGTGGTGTGGATTGCTGTGGTGTGGGGGGAAGGGGAGGGAGAGCGAGAGCGAGCGAACGGGGGAAGGAGAAAAGAGAGGGAGAGGGGGAGAGGGGGGAGAGGGGGGAGAGGGAGAGGCGTGGACAGCCAGTGAGCTGCGGGTTACGTGTGTGTGCGATCGAGTGGGTGTGCCGTGGTGGGTGGGGAGACAGAAGAGAAAGAAAGAGTGTAGTGAGGACTTGTGATAGTTTTCCCTATCATTTATTTATTTTAAATTTATTTGCTCAAGGGAAGTCATAAGAAACATGGTAACGTTACCACAATCGAAAGAGAAATACTGTACTTGTACATATTATGCGCCCTTCGTCTGGGCGTGCTGTACTAGGTAATGGAGAGGATTGGTGGAGTGGAGGGGTGGTAGTTGACGGCATAGGAAGTGTTGTAAAGTGGAAAACGTATTGGGGCGGCGGCGGCGTCGGCGGTAGAACGGTAGGAGCGGTTCAGGTGTGGACATGGACGCCGAACGCACCATAATATCATACTTGCTTCTACGGTAGAGCGGATGCAGAGGGGAAATCGGGATTACAGTAGATGATTGCTGTGTGATGGATGATAACAGAAAAGTGGAATGATCGGGTTCGAATATCGTTTGACTTTTGAGCGGAGAAACGAGGGCGCAACGAGCAATGAATGGGGCAATAGAAAAAGCAAGGACCCAATTATATTACAAGGGAATAGAAGGAAGGAAGGAAGGGGAGAGAGAAATGTTGAGTGATGGTCGGTGGAGAGGTTCTGCAATTGATGGCTAGGACAGAGAGCAGCACCGGGCACCCTGAGTAATGGTGATTTGTGTCGTTTGCGGCGGGTGCTAGTGGAATTGGGGTTTAGATAGTCGAACTCTCTCTTTCTTAACATGGTCGCCGCAAAGGCTGCCTCCTTGGGGTGCAGTTCGTATATTACGGTAGAGCAGGTCAGGATGGCTGGCCGGTGGTTGGGTGGCCTCTCTCCCTGGCCGCGCGCTGCTTGCCCTGAAACACGACCTCTCTCCCCCCCCTCTCCTCTGATACCTTTTGCTTGCCCACACCTCCATCTCTCTTCTTTTTCTACCGTGCTTCCTTCTCCTCCTCTTTTCTCCTTCCTTCTTTACTCCCTCCTCCACCCTTTTAACACTACGCCCTTCCCTTCTTCCGACTACCCCCTATTTACCTTTATACTTGCTCGTGTGCTCTTGCTCACACCACTCACACCACTCACACAAGCTTGCCTTTTGTTAGAATAACAATAGGCTCCTCTTTTTCTTAAACTTCTCCAAGAAAAAAAAAAAAAAAAGCCGAAAGAAAACCAAACTCTTACACTTCTGCACTGATAATGTCTGACCCTGTCAAGCCAGAGGATACTAAGCCCGTGGCTGCCGAACCACCCAAGCCAGCTGGGACCGAGGAGGTTGCCCCTGTTCCAGAGACCGTCGCTGCGCCTGTCACTACTTCCGACGATGTTACTCCTGTAGCTGCTGATAAGCCGGCCGAGGAGACTGCTGCTACTGAGGAAAAGAAGGAGGATGATAAACCCGAGCCGAAGGAAATTACCCAGGGAACTCTGTCAAAGTTTCCCTCTGGCCTCTTGGCGTAAGTGGTTGAATTTATTCTTATATTTGAACTACATGCTGATTGTTTTGAATAGCTTCTTCAAGACTAAGAGATTCTTTTACTTCCAGGATGAGCCCATTCCCGAGGATAGGCTGAAGGTTTATCTCCAGAAGGCCAACTCTGCCCATGGGATTGCTGCCTATGCCAGCCAGACCGGAAAGGGATTGCTCCTTTATTCCAAGGCCGAGGGACAGAGTCCTCATGGTATCATTAAGCTGGTAAACACTCATTTTACTTAACAACGCATTACATGATCTAACAAATTTATAGGCGGATGTTACTGAGGTCACCTCTGTTGGTGCTGCCAAATTTGTTCTTAAGATCCCGAATGGTGGGGATCTTCACTTCGAGTCACCTGGTGAGCGTGATAGCTGGGTTTTCACCCTTAGGCATAAGATCACTGAGGCCAAGGCTATCGAGGAGGAGATTGTCAGCTCCGATGGCTACAAGGCTACTCTTGAGAAACTGAGTTAGTATTAGAAGTGTAGTATACTTCGGATCTTGTACTAACCACACAATAGAAAACCCTACTCCCATTGCAACTGCTAAGGCGCCAGAGGGGCCCGTTGAGACAAAGGAGGAGAAGGAGACCGGGGAGGCTAAGCCTGAAGAGGGTGCTGAGAACGTTAAGACCACCGAAGCTGTTCCTGCCATCACTTCCGATGATGAGGCTGGCCCATCTGACAAGAAGGCCGATGTCAAGCGCTCTGCATCAAAGAACAGGAAGCGGACATCGGTTTTCGGTTTCCGCAAGAAGGAGAAGGTCGAAGAGAAGAAGGAGGAGAAGGATGAACCTAAGGAGGAGCCGGGGGCTGTGGAGCCAACAACAGCCACCACTGATGGTTTGTTCATGACGTTCAATTTCGAAGACGGAGAGACTAATAAAGTTGCAGCGCCTGCTGAAGTCCCAGTTGTTGCTGAGGCGAAGGAAGCCGAAGACGCCAAACCTGCTGAGGAGACCAAGCAGGCTGAGAAAGCTACCGAAGCTCCTGCTGCGCCTAAGACGGCTAAGCGCCACTCTTACTTCAACGTCAACGTTTTCAACCGCGGCGAGAGGAAGGACAAGGAGGTTGCTGACGATAAGAAAGAGGAAGAAGCTAAACCCGAGCCTACTGAGCCCAAGACTGAGGGTGAGGCTGCGCCTGCTGAGGTGAAGCCTGTTGATGTTGTTGCTCCTGAGGCTTCAACCGCTGCTGAGAAGTCCCCTGCCTCTTCTCCACCAAAGTCCAGGTTCTACACTGGCATCTTCGATAGGAAGAGCGAGAAGGCAGAGAAGGTAATTATAACTTTTATGCTGAATATGAATACATCTAACCAAATTTCTAGGAGCCTGAGACTAAGCCTGCTGAGGCTAGTACCGAGCCCGCCGCTGTGCCAGTCATCGCCACTGACTCAACTGCTACTCCCGCTGAGGAATCAACTGAGGCTACTAGCCCTACGACTGGCCCCAAGGAACAGAAGCGCAAGTCAAGTTTCTTCTCTCCTTTCAAGAAGGAGAAGAAGGCCGATGATGTCAAGTCTGACACCGAGGAGGGCGAACCTTCTTCTCCCAAGCCCAGTACATCTCCGGTTCCCAAGCCAGGATTGTTGACTCTCATACGCAGAGCTAGCAAGGCTGGTAAGGGAAAGGAGACTGAATCTAAGGAGGTTGTCGCGCCCGCTACTGTTGCCGAAGAGGTTACCCCTGCCGCCACTGCCACTACCGCCGAAACAGAGACACCAAACGGTGCTCCTGTTGCCACCGAGTCTGATGCCATTGGTGAAGTTGTTCCAGAAACTGTCGCTGTCGGACAGGGTCACGCTGTGCAGGCGGCTGCCTAAACATTTCAAAAAGAAAAAAAGCTTGCATGACATGCCGTATGAAACTCTGATGCTGATTTTTTTCTTTTTTTTGCTTTCTGGGTTTAGCGCACTTCAAGTCCTGTACCTTCACCACCTAATCGACATCTCTTTTGTTCATTCAGCCTGACCCAAGTATCGACTTCATCTGTTACGCTGGTTTTCTTGTCTCTGCAGATTTTGATTAGTGTCGCGGCCGACGTTGGGTCTAAAATTTGTTTCATTGTCATGATTCACTAATTACAATTCCTCTTTGTATCCGTGTTGGGGAAGTTCGGAAGTGTGTCGCTCTTTGGCTGCGCTCTAATGGTTTCTTTTGTGTATTCAAATTCTGGCTCTTGTCTCTTCATTTTTTCTTCTTTTCATTTCTTCTTCTTCGCTTCATTGATTCCCATATCCTTTTTCTTCTATTCAATTTGTTTTTATTCATGATGGCTTGCAGTGGCCAAAATCTTATATAGTATTTAATAATCCAAACCATTGCTTTTCAACTTGGGTTTTTCCCCCCTCAATGTCCCAAATACCGTATTTGGTCTCGTGGGTTCTCCAGGCTGTTTCCAGTTACCCCGCACTCTTTCGCTGCCGCTATTTCTGAACTTTGGCGCTTTTTCTGGATAATAGCGTGACTTATTCATGGTTGGCTAATCTCTTGTGACATGCGGGGTGGCCTTTAATAGCTTTTTTTCTTTTCTTTTTTCTCCCTCCTCTTTGCTTTTGGGAGGCGCCTTCCTGGGTCATTCCTAGTAATTTAGTAACAAAGAGAGTATCATTCTACTGTCTGAACATTGGAGGCTTTCTCACGATAAGGTAGGGCTTTCCTTATGTTGCATCTATTTTTGTGGAATGATTCTCAAAGATGGGATGCGCTCGACGTTTTCCAGCGATGGGCAAGGATGGGTTCTTAGTGGTTACCATTCTATTGCTACCGCTTGCAGGTTCCTAGGCATGTCATTGGTCAAGGATTTAATATAATTCCTTACCCATTGGGGATGAATCAGTAAATCCTGTGGGCAGTAGCCTTTCCCCACAGCTTTTCACTTATCGTGCCATATATCGTACTGGTAGCTCTAAATAAAATGCCAAGAGGCCTTCACCGTCTCTTTGCTTCAGCCTCATTATTATCCTCGAGCATCGTTTCCACCACCTCCTGCTTTCTCTGTGACACCCCTCTATTATCGCTAATGGGGGCTCGCTCCCACATATTCTCTCACTCACGGACCAACCCTTCCAACCACTCAAACCCCTCTCACCCACCCCCATCTCTCACTTTTGTGCCCCTGTTTCTTACCTCGGGAATTTTCTACACTTCCCCTGGGGGGCACTTCACTTTTGATCTTTGCTCAAGCTATCTTCACTGTTGCTGCAAAGACTGCTTCCGCTACGCACAATACCTTACGGGAAATCCTTCGCAATCACCGTCCACATAATCCATCCTTTTCTCGGAAAACTATTTATTACATCAGCCAGGGGTATAAGAATGCACGATGGGTTGCTGTTTTTCAAGATCACCTAGCGATTCAGGAGAAGCTATCAGGATATCTCCCATTCATGGCAATCAAACCCCCTTGGAGCAGGAGCAACAGCAACCTCGTGTCGAACATACCCTACCTCTACAGGATAGATTCAACCGCCCTCTTCACCGCCATGTCTGGGTTTCTAAGATACCCTTGACCGCAGGGCAGCTGCGGCTCCGGAGGGAGGAGTACTTTGATACCCGTGTTACTGGACGAATGGAGATTTGGAACGCGATTAGGATGGCAGTAGATGTTCTCGATGAGGATTTGGAAACGGCTCAGCAGATACTTAATGCTGCCGGGGTCTCTATCCCTACTGGTAACGACCCCTCTCTTTTTATGGCAGACCTTCATTTTCTTTCCTTCGTCGCACTTTCTTCCGGGTGGAAGGGTTACGGGGACGGTGGGCTATTTTTAGAATATGCCTGAAAACAACACAGCTGCTCACCACTGTTTCTAGGCGACTTGAGAAACGGGGTCTTTGATGAACTCGGGAACCGCTATGACCTTCCCGAGTACTGCGTCTCCGTCCCCATGAACCTGCTGCAGACTCCTGACGGCGGGGATGATATCGAAGAGAAGGGGTCCGAAACCGACAATGAGGATGCGGAGATTAGGAGAGAAGAAAAAGGAAAGATGCCGATCCATCTTCAGGAAAATATCTATTCCCTCACCGCCAGACTTTCCGATAGAGGCGGCCCTGACATCCTGGTTCGGTTTGCCAAGAACGATCATATCCGAGTCATTGCTAGGAGGATCTTGGAAAATGCCGGGGTAAGCTGGACTAGGCTGGATTTGACTGGTTAGAAATATGCTAATTGGTGGGGTTTTTGTTTTTGCTAGATTCCGTCGGATCAATTCAAGATTCGGATCGCGTATCTTGGGAAGATGTAAGTTTGGATCCATTCGCTCGCACAGCTTTTTCGTTGGTGGCGGCATATGGAGACTAACTTCCCCGCCGCATGAAGACTTAAAGATACTGAAACCCTCCACGAGAGCAACTGGGTTGAAGGTCATCTTGTCAACGCCCTCGTGTTTCCGAAGACCTGGTTCTAGTTAAAACGTTAATTTTTATTTATCTACCTATATTTCTCGTTTCCCCGACTCAGCAATCCCTTTCTCAATTGTCAACCTTGTATATTGGATCAAATCGGTCCCGGAGCGTTGCTTACCCTCCTTACTTTCTCTCTCATTGCTAAATCACCGCTTTCCGTAGTTCTTTTTCCTTTCGTTTTATTTCTTGGGGGCACAATTCCACGAAGACAACATTTAATCTTTAGCGGTCTCTTTTGCTAATGCTGCCTTTTTTCTCTCATTTCTTTCTTTCTTTCCTTCTTCATTATGGGACGGTTGGGACGGCGCAATTGGTTCTCGCGGGTGAGGGGCGGAGTGTTGAGGACGAGTGCAGGAAGAGAGGGGAGATTTGTACATAAGGGTTTTCAATAAGGGGCGTTTGTGGGGGAGGTTGGTAATTTACCGGCTTTTGATTAGCTTTGATGGCGGTGCGAAGAAGTGGTTGGGCACGATGGGCCTCCAAAAAGGGGGTTCTTCCGAGCAATTTGTTTATATTCCATACCGTATCTTTTCAGTTATTGAATATTTGTACTACCGGTATACCGCACAGGATATGCACCTTCGTCATCTAAAATGGATGGATGGCATTGAGCTGTCTAGGACGGCTCGAACTTTCTCCTCCACTGAATATAATTTACAGAGAGACATGGCTTATGCATACGTGCACCTCCTACTCAGTACCCTTACCGTTAGGGCCTGATCTCTAACCAGTCCTTGAGCTAAGTGATTGCTCATGATGCTGGTCAAATTAGATTCACCATCTTGCCCCATGGGGTAGACACAGACTACGAAGGTACAGCGCCTAAGTTTTGAATATTTTACTAGCAGGGGGTGCTACACTAGCAGGGGTGAGGAGGTGAATTGGGTAACCACTATACCCAATTTGCTGTCCTTATGCCCAATTTGCTGCCTTGGCCCCTGCTAGCGTAGCACCCCCTGCTAGTAAAATATTCAAAACTTAGGCGCTGTACCTTCGTAGAGGGTGTCTTGTGTTTCCCCTCCTTGTATGTCTTCTGTGTCGCTGGGATTGGCGGGGAGTTTTGTAGCTAGGCGATATTGCTACAATACCCCTACTCCAATTCCCCCAGTGCCTTGAATTTCAAGTCCTACTGGGAAACCGGCAACTCTTTTAACAAAAGGGCAATCCGGAATTGATGTGGCCGAGAGTCGAAGCCCTATCCCTGCAGGACATTGATAACTCCTCCAGATACGGCTCTCTCTCTCTAACTTCATACCCACCCGAGGACCGGGGGGAGGATCGTATTTGCCATAGCATAATAATACCGTAATCTGTGGAGAGCCAGGGTACCGCACACTGCCAAGAGTCAGGGAGAGTGGCTTGGAGGCAAGTGGTTTCTAATGGAAATTATCCCTAAAAGTATGCTGATGGGGGGGTAGGATCTTCTCGATATGGGCTGTTCGATTCCCTTTCGGGGCCAGCAACTCCTTGGTAAATTTTTTTGCCCCTGCTAGCGTGGTTTGCTCTGATTCCCCCCAGATCCACTGCAGGGTGGGAGAGGCTACGTGGGATGTGTATGGGGCTTACGATTGTGAGCTGGGGTTTTGTAGTGGTTTATCGGGGGTAGAGAGGGGTGGGGATGGCAAGGTAAGGGGGGTTTGTCGAGGGGCAAGAAGGGCTTGATCTGTGCTCTAAGATATGGTGTATTATACTCTGTGGC
The DNA here is from genome assembly GCA_003070745.1 of Tuber borchii. Classification (NCBI taxonomy): domain Eukaryota; kingdom Fungi; phylum Ascomycota; class Pezizomycetes; order Pezizales; family Tuberaceae; genus Tuber; species Tuber borchii. The sequence continues at coordinate 58,014 of NESQ01000029.1, read as the reverse complement.
TGGAGGAAGCGCGATGGCGGAGTTATAAGCCGCGAAGCATCAGGCGTCTTTGGATTAGGGGTTTTGTATGGTTAGATGAGATGGATAACAGACCGGTGGTGATGCAAAGTAGAGATGCTGAGACCTAGAGATTGCATTGCTTAATGGGCCAATGATGGCATCTAAGTCACTAGAGAACATCGAGATATGATATGTTAAGTGGTTGAATAGTTTGTGGTAGCGGGGGGCTGGCATGAGTTTTCTAGACTTTCTAGGAAGGATTAGGAGGTAGAGTAAGGGTTGATGGAAAGTGCTCGTGGACGGGGCTTTTCAGTTAAGTTTTTCATATAACGTGTCTTTTTCGAGAGAGTACGTTGGTTAACCCCTTTGAGAGAAAGGATACTAGGCTATCACTCACACCACCACCTGGGACTCTGTTCCCTACGGTGCGGAAGGGGATATGTGTTGATCGGTTTCTTTTCGCCTAAGATCTCCATCAAGTCACAATATCCTATTAGGGGCAGGCATATAGCGATCGAACACACCACTTTGTGACCTCACCAGTTTTTATGGATTTTTTACTGGTAAGCCACTTTGGTGTGTTCGAAAACTAAATGCCTGCCTTGAGCGGACATGCACCAGAAACCTGGCTGCTGCTAGCGTAGGATATAAAGCCACCCCAACAAAGAAACGAGCCAATGATCAACCACTCCAAAGCCGAGTGATATAGGGCAGCTAAGTCGTTAATCCCCAACTCCCAGGCGTAAACTTACTAACGTATTTTACCTAGTGTTGGGACATGTCATAGTTGTGGGACACTTTCTATTTACAGTTTTCCCTGCACAAAGAAATCAATAACTCCATCAATACTAAGTCAATTGCCTTGCAACTTGTTTTACAGATAGCTAATAAGTTATATAACAAATCAACATTTCCCCTGACATGCAGCCCGAGTATTACTCCTACAAAAATATCCAGTCACCCAGATGACCCGTCCAACATCTGGGATCCGGGCTCAATATCAGCAATCACAGTGAGTGGCCACCAAGAGCCCAGGCGACCACCATCGAGCCAGTGGGTGAGCACAGTAAGCTGTAGCCGAGCACAGTATCCGGCTTAGTATGATTCTTCCTAGACTAAGCAATATACAAGCTACAGACAAGATGTTTTCACACATGCTCTGTCCCCGTTACAACCTCAGTATTTGAAATTATTACTTGTCACACAGACCACTTTTTAGGCTGTTGACCAGTAAAACACCTGCATTTCTTTAACTTTATTATTCATTGTGTTGCGATACGGATTTAGGAATGATACTGTCGAAAGTCTCACTCAGGAGATTACTGAGTTGAGAGAGAAGTGGACAGAGGTGGAGAAGTGTGTGGAGGAAAAATGGTCTTTACTGATGATGTTTAAGAAGGGAGTAGAACCCTTTATACTGAAGAAGAGTCTGACCCCAGTCGAATTGCGCCCGGTGACACCTATGTAGAAGAGGAATTGGAGAGGAGTAGAGGAGGAAGGAAAAAGGAGGAAAACCAAGGGGATACCGTTTGACCCTGTGGGAAGATTAGAAAAAGGACCGGTTGTCGCTGTTAAGGTGGGTGGTATTGAGTGGGAGGGTGGAGTAGAGAGGGTATTGGAGGAGTTGGAGGCGTTGGGTTTTGTGATTTATGAGGGATCACAGTGGTTGGTTGGGGCAAAGGAGAGGGAGAAGAGGGTGGCTGCCCAGAAGAAGTCGTCTATGGTGGTTGCTATGTTAAGAGGTGGTATAGAGTTGCAGGGGTTGCTATGGTCTGGGTTTTCACGAACTATCTCCTCTGCACCTCCAGCGATTGAAATCTCAACACCAGAGAAATCATCGTCAACTTTTCACCCTCCCATCTAGTCCCCTTGATGGCTCTTTTACCTAGGGGTTCATGGCTCTTCCTCCTCCCTCCTCCCCTTTTCCCTTACGGTTAAAGGGCTTTTTCCTCAGAGTCGTGTGGGGTTAAACCTTCCGTTTCGCTTTGCCTCTCGCCCCTGCATCACGATGTTTCTCGCTTAGTACACGGTTGACAACACATCTCCTCTGCGCTGACGAGAGCTATCTGTTATGAGGGTAGCATTATCGAAGAATGTTATTATGCTATGGCCCTAATCGCTTTTAAGTATTTAGAGATAATCGTCTAGGGAGACAAATGGTTTTAAGATAAAAGTAATCGTGTAATAAAAGTTTAAAGTAGTAACGTGTATATATTGTTAAGGTCTCTTCTCCATTGCTTGTTTTTGTATAAGCTGCGAAGACACCTCAATATTTATATTCCGCGTCTGGGTGTTCGTGGGCTACATAATCTTTCTATATAACTAAGTATCTCTAACTCTTTTCACCGACTTCCAAAGAAGTGCGAACTCTTTCTGACCCTGAAAATATCTGCACCCATACGCGACTTGTAGACATGTAAGAACGTTTATTCTATGATGGTGTGGACACCTCTCATAGTGTTCGTACGATCTTTCATCCAAAGCGAATCAAGTTACGAATAATCACCCACGTTTGCTAACGCAGAAAGACTACCCACTGAACCGAAGATGGCCAGTCTTTGTTTGTTAGCTCTGTCAGAAACCTGACTGCATGTGCATCTTATGGTTTCGTCTACCAGCATTATACGACTCTTGACTATGAATCGAACCAATGGTTACCTCCATAGTTATCGGTCTTGTGCTAACAGGTCCTTTGGGGGTTCCCCGACCCCCTTCCTGGGTATAGACTATTCTTCTAGTACTAGGCGGCTTTCCAGATTGAAGCGTCTAACTTTCACTCAGATTTCATCCTGTTAGTTAACGACCACTCTCTGAACTACAATCTTTGAGGGCCTGTAACTTTATGCGACGTCGTCCGATTCGGATACTTCCACTTGCATAAGGTCAAGGGAGACACCCTCTCATATATCCTGGGAACATGAACCGGTCGGACGGATGGCCGCGATGTATTTGGTGTTACAAGATGGGTCATCTTAACTGTAGGTTTTGGTGATGGGACACAACTCTCGTGGCGACCAGTGTTGACTTAGCGGTCCAACGTCGGGGCCGGAGGGGGGTGAGTTGTATTTTCCAAAGGAGGTTTTTTGCGCAAGGTAGGGTAACTTGCCCCCAATAATATACCAGGGGGCTCTGTGCCTAACATGAGCTCCCCTCTCCTAAGTTCTGTCCCGTATACTTTTAGTTTCTAACTACTAATTTACAATCCTTTTTGAACTCAGTATGGTAGGGGTAAAAACTACAAGCGTTTACTTGTCCACCTGTGGAAAACCTTTTGCATACTATCCGACATCTTCTAGGCCCGGTATGTCGGGATTTTCCCTATGAAACTTATCCACCTCTTCCCTGGCGTTTGCCAACCCCTCCAGTGGTTTCCAGGTATTTTCATCTTCAGCGCAACCTTTCCACTTTACAAAATATCGAAGCTCCTTGAACTCCTTATTTTTGCCCCGAACCTTTCTTGTATAGGATATGACCTCGCTTTTTACAATCCGTTTAATTTCCCACTCGAGGTCTCTTTCAACATCTTCAGGCTCGAGGCACCGTTGTTCTCGGTTCGGTTGATCAGAGACGCGATATGGTTTCAGCAATGAGACGTGAAATACTGGGTGGATTTTCCAGTGAGGCGAGATTTCCAATTTGTATGCTCTGTTCCCTCTTTTTTCTATTACTTTAAAGGGGCTATAAAGCTTTGGACTTAGCTTCTTCGAAGGGCGTTTGGTTCTGATATTTTTTGCGTTTAGCATTACCAAATCTCCGATATCGATATCTGGCTGTGGAGTGGTCTTTCGATCGGAGTATTTTTTCATCGCTTCGCGGGTCTCATTCAACGTCTCCCTGGCTTGGTCATGTATTGTCTGCATCCAGTGCTTGTACATCGTCGCACCTGGGTTTTGAGCTTCTCTTTCTTTCATCCACTCTGTCTGTGGGTGGAAACCATAGTTGGCGAAGAAAGGCGTAATCTTGTGTGCCGCTGCCTTGGAGTTATTGTAGGCGTATTCGGCTAACGGTAATAGCTGGTACCAATTGTCCTGGTCGTAGTTGACGAAGCTTCACAAATATCCTTCAAGCACTTGATTGGTTCTTTCCGTCTGTCCGTCTGTTTGTGGGTGATAAGCCGTCGACATTCGCCTTTTGATTCCAAGCGCCTTGCACAATGATTCTCAGAATTCGCCTGAGAATTTTGCATCCATATCTGAAACTATTTCGGTGGGGAGCCCGTGAAGCTTCCAAACTTCTCGAAGGAAGGTATCCGCTACGTCCTTCGCAGTCGCGTCTGTTTTTAAACCGATAAAGTGTGCCATTTTGGTGAAGCGGTCTACTACAACCATGATCTGTGTATGTCCTTAGGACTTGAGGAGTTGGGTGATAGAGTCGGTTGAGATTGAAGTCCACGCAGCATAGGGAACTTCTAGGGGTTGGAGTAACCCATACTTTGCGTGTCTTGGGGATTTATTGTGTTGACAATGGTCGTACGATCTGACATAGTCGTTGACCCAATTAGTCATTTTTTCCCAATAGAAATCCCATGTGATAATCTCGACTGTCTTTTCCTGTCCGAAATGTCCCGGAACTTTGGAGTCGTGGCATCCTTGAGCAATCTCGGTCAAGATATCCTCGTTTGAGGGGATAAATAGTCTTCCCTTGTAATAGAGTAGTCCGTCTTCCACGTCCCAATGTTTTGGCATGTCTTCTGTCTTTTCTTTTAATTGGCTTAACTCTTCTTTCCTTCTCATCCAGTCCTTGTCTTCTTTTCCTGCAAGCCTGACTTGGTTCAGGAAATCGTCATTCATCGTCCGAAGTTGTATTGCCGCCACTATTTCGGTTGATAACATCGTCCTCTCTTGAGTTAGGCGGGGATGAGAACTAATGTCTTCTTCGTCAAAGTATTCGTTTTCCTCTGGGTCAGCATATAACATGCTTACCATGACCTTGCTTTCTTTTCCTTTGACAAGTCTTTTGATGGAGAGGTCAGTTGATCCGAATCCTTGGTTGCCACGCTCTGTGCTGTCCAGCCGGTCAACCTCCATGGCGTCGCTTGTCTCAATTTTTTCGACGATGAGTTGTGCTATGCGGTCACCTCTTTTGAACAGGCAGTTTCTGTTTATAGGGTTTCGGAGGATTACTTTGACTTCTCCTGTATAATCAGCATCAATGACTCCTCCTCCTACTGCTATTCCGTTTTTGCTAGCCATTCCACTTCTTGCCGCTAACCTTGCATAGGTTCCTTTAGGTAGTCCTATGGCGATTCCGGTTCCCACCATCGTCTGTCCTCGTGCGGGTATGACACCGTCTTCTAACTCATATATGTCATGGCCTGCTCCCAGCTTAGAGCCTTTCGTCGAGGTAATTGCTTTCTTAGATAGCTTTTTCATCCGCAGCCCATTTGTTGCCAAAGTCCTTCTTGACACCAGGTTGATTTCTAGTTTCTCTTTCTTTGATATGATTGAAACCTGGAAATGTTCTGGCTTTAAAATTGACTGTTCTTGGTGCGTAGCTCCCCCTTTTGGGCGGTACTCCAGCTGCCTGCTTAGAGCATCTGGTTTGCCGCCTTTGGTTCCGGGTTGGTAAACGATTTTGAAGTTGAAGTTTGCCAACCACTGGGCCTATCGGATCTGGCGAGGGTTCCAAACTTTCGTGGTTAAGAAATATTAGAGATTTTGATGATCGGTAAAGACCGTGACTGGCTCCTTGGCTCCGACTAGGTAGTGTTTCCATTCCCTAAATGCTTCAAGAATTGCTAAGAGTTCTTTGACATGGATCTCATAGTTTCGTTCAGCGTCGTTGAGTTTTCAGGAGTGGAACGCTACTGGGTGTAATCGTTTTCCAAGGTATTGTGATAGTACACATTCTAGAGTGAAGTCATTGGCGTCGGTTTCTACTACTGTCTTTCTATCTGGGTAGAAATGTGCTAGGATTGGTGCTTTTGTGAACCTCCTTTTCAACTCTTTGAATGGTTTTTCTTGCTCCTGTCCCCAATAAAAGGGTTTTTTCACCCCTTTTTCTTGATTTTTTAGGGTATTGGTTATTGGTTTACATATTCCAGAGAAGTTTTTTATGAACCTTCGGTAGAAATTTGCAAATCCAATAAAGATTTGTACCTCTTTTACTGATTTAGGGGCCTTCCATTCCATGATACTTTCTACTTTCCGCTCGCTCATTGTCACTCCTTCCGTATTTACGATGTATTCTAAGAATTCTACCTTTTAACATGAAACACAGATTTCTTCAGAGAGATTGCAAGATCATGTTGCTCTAATCTTGCTAGCACTTTCTTAACCAAATCTTCATATTCTTTAAGACTTTTCGGGTAAATTAGTATTTCATCCAGATAAACTACTACTCCGTGGTCTAGGAATTCTCTGAGGACTTCATTCATCATAGCTTGGAAGGTGGCCGGTGCATTAACCAGACCAAACGGTATGACCTTGTATTCGAAGTGGCTGTATTGTGTCTGAAAGGCGGTTTTCCATTTGTCACCTTTTCGAATTCGTATGAGGTGATAGCCATCTTTAAGGTCTAGCTTCGTGAAGATCTGGGCTTCGGTGACTCTTTCTCTTAGTTCTGTCATGAGCGGCAAGGGGTATTTATTTAGGATGGTGAGCTTATTGAGCTGTCGGTAGTCGACACATAATCGTAACCTTCCATCGGGCTTTGGGACAAACAGGATTGGTACTCCAGTGGGAGACTTGCTATAAACTATTTTTCCCTGTACTAGCATTTTCTTTAGGTATTCGTCCAATTCCTTTAATTGGTATACTGACATCGGGTATACCGGTCCCCACGGCGGTGTGGCTCCTTCCTTTAGGTCGATAGGATGATCGAAGGTCCATCTGGGCGCCAACATCTCCGCTTTTTCTTCTTCGAACAGTTCTTTGTATTGCCAATACGGCTTTGGCATATTTTCGAGCTGTACTTCATCTTTGAAGGTCGTCCCAATTCTTCCGACCATTCATGCTTCTTCGTCAAATGCTACCGTCTCATCCCATTCGAACATATCTGCTATTCCTTCATCCTCGACATGGGCAGGGCATTTGGAACTGTTAAAACTCCACTGACTTGGGGCTTGAATATTCGAGATGGGGTGTTCTTGGTGCCACCATCTGAATGGTATAATCATGTTATAGTTTCCTGCATCGGCTATTTTGCAGGAAACCTCAGTCGTGTGTCCGTTTTTTCCAATTTCTAATCTTATTGGATGAGAGAAATATTTTCCTCAGGTAGAGGAGATTTCGCCATTGAAGGCCGTGATTTGTAAGGGGCTATCCCTTACTTTGTAGGGTAATTTGAGTGTTCGTGCGGTGTTTTGGTTCAGTAGGAAGATGTTTGATCCTGAGTCTAGCAAGACTCGTATCTTATGGCGTTGTTCGTTTAGTTGTATGAAGGCGTTGCCTTCAGGCCAATCGTAATGTTTTGGGGTTGTTTTTACATCAGCAAAAGTTCACATTTGACCCCCATACCTCATGAGGGATAGGGGGTATGGGGGGCCAAATTATAAAACTCAAGTTGTTGTATCTCTCGTCCATGCCCCATAACTCCGGAATAAATCCGGGGTTACGGGGCATTTTTTTTTGCGTCGGTAATTTCGTTGACATGCAACGTTTTCTGGACGCACTTCGTCCTCTTTGAGCCGTTGCACGGTTCATTCGCGCTTGACTCTTCTACCTTAGTTTATCCGGCATTACCTCTCGCGCCAGGAATTGTTCCTTATGGATTTCTGCCCCACGACTCAATCATGCTTCCCGACAGCCCAAACACGCCGTTGTCTGGTCCATTCCAGCTTTGACCTTTCCCCTATAGTTTATCCAGCATTACCTCTCGCACCACGCATTGTTCCCTTGTTGATCCAAACATCCTGTTCTGAATTTCCTATTGACAAACTCTTCGCGACTCCGAACGTCCGCAATGCACCGTTCCCCGTAGTTCTTCTGCTTTCCAAATTCTCGCTTATTTCTCCCCTTCCTCCTTGCCATTGCCCCATGACCTAATCCAGCCCCAATAATTTCTCCGTGTATACAATATCTAAGCGGACGCTATTCGTCGCTTTCGCGACGAGAACCGTCCATTATTTAATGATGCGTGGCCTTGCCCTGGCTTATTCCTTCACTGTTCTCGCCTTCCTGCCTTCTTCATGGCTTCTTGGGACTTTCCCTCGGCCCCAAGCGACTTTCCCCTGATGTCTTTTTTCACAAACTGGGTTGAAGTCTAACTCTAAGTGGCATATTCAAAATAATAATAATAATAATAATAATAACCTCTTTTATTTGTTTATTTTATTTAAATCTACATTAGTCCCTAATAGGACGTTACTCGTCCCCATTCAACTCCTCTTCGGGAGCCTCAACTGCCTCCCCCGCTTCGGGATCTGAATGATCGTCCTCCACCTCGCTTTCCTCATCGCCTGAAATCTGCAAATCCAAATATCCTGCGGCTTCTCTGTCCTCCAGTGGGGCACGAGACTCCTGATCCGGTATCAATCCGCCCTCCCGCAGCATTTTCTTAATACGTTTTTTTGTATCTTCAACGAGTTTATCTCGCACTCCTGGTGGCAGTCTTTGCCAGGTAGCACGCTGTCGAAGATAGACATCTAAATTTTCTAGTGAGTACGATAGGCTTTACAACGGCGGATTTGAACCTTTAAACGAGTCAATACTAACTTTGTGCTGTCAGAGCGGAAAAATCTGGAGGTTGAACAAATGATCCGGAACTCCAAGCCTTCAGAGAATGATACAGACATGCCGTGGTAAGGCATATCAGGACGTCGTTAGTACGATTAAGAAATGATTTATCGGTCCTCCCTCGCATTCTCGAACCCCGGTACCACTTATGAAACAAGAGTTTTGCTATCTCTGGCGCAGAAAAGCGCCAACCACAGTCCTGTCTGGGTAAGCCTTATCTCGTCTCACCGTGGACGATCTGAGTTTACTTACTTGTTGTTTACTTGGGTGGCATGTAAACCGATCATTTTCGAGCAAATAGGCAACTCGCGCCTTTATTTCGGCCGGTGGTTTTTGCGAGAAGTCATACAGGTCCTCAATCATGTTCTTGCTCTCTGAAACTAGATGTGACCTGGCGCTAGACTGCCTCGATTTCAACTAAATGTATCTAATTAGCCGTGATCAGTCTCCAATAGGACGTTCTTCGTCAATTATAGGACTTACAAAAGTCATTGCCCGCCTTTCCATTACCCTATTTCCCCAACCTAACTTTCTAGCTGCCTTTACCCAATAACCTTCCAGAAGCGTATCGTTTTCGGCAGGCTTTACAAAGGGATTAACAAACCACGTATGATACCGGACCATATTTGCAGCGTTCTCAAAGATTATCCTCGCCTCACCCTGCAATGTATTGCTTTTTGCCGATAGTGTGATAGGGGTCCCGATATTAGACTCTGGAAAGTCTGGATCAGCTATACTACGTCGTGAATGGGACGGCATAATTTCTTCCTCTTCAGGCATATCAGGAATATAGGGTGAGAATTGTGATGAATCGTCTCTGAGATGGCCGGAATGTAATTGTGCTGCCTGCTCTTGTGATGCAAGCCCCTGCGAAGGGCCATTTAGAACCCCCTGTGAAGGGCCATTTAGAACCGGCGTTGGGGTATCCTCCGTACTCTTTCTTATAAGCATGTCAATTGAAAAAATTATGAGATTTACTTACATATCTTAACCGGCTCCTGACTCTCCGTGGAAGTGGCTGCGGGAGTGGTTCAGTAGGACGTCGTTCGTCCCATCGGCGACGTCTAGGAGGAATGTCATCATCATCGTCAACATCTGTAGGTTGCTCTTCCTCAAAATGAACTCGTCGTTGTGTTTCCGGTGCTGGCGTTGAAATATCCGCGAAGGCTACCGGAGGTCTCGACGATGATGCCTGGGCTCGGGGGGCTAGTCCTACTACTCTGGTCAAGAATGGGATATTTAAGTCTTGGGAGAGCTCACATTGGCCTCCAGAAGGTGTGACTGACCTCTGCTCGTATTTCCATTCATGATTGCGCGTTTATATGAAAGAACTAGAGGAGAAAAAGGAATTAGATGTAGAGATAAAAGCTCCGACAGGAATCGAACTCACGGCGTCGTATTGGGGACGAACAGCGTCGTATTGCGGACGAGCAAGCTTTATGTTATTGTTACTACACGGACTCCTAGCTATGACCCAAGGTCCGTGAGAATCATTGGCATGGGCTCGGACTATCCTACAGCCATTTGGCCTCCGAATGTCTCAAAGGCTACGTGCACGGATGGCTCTGAGCCGAATAGAGACTGTCTATTCGGGATTGCCGGGACAGGCTTTCATATGCGGGGCTAGGATGAACATAACTTATCATTTCAAAAGATTGAATTATACATACTAGGATAGGATAAAGGATAAAAGGGACGTTTAGCGTCCCAGAAAAGCTTTCTATTGCACTCAACTAATTCTAAAAATAAAAAGACTGCTAAAAACAATAAAATCTAAGACTACCGGGTAAAATATAGGAAAGCCGGATGACAGCGCAAGCAGGATTAAGACAACGATTAATAGATAGAAGCAAAGCAGAAGCAAAGAAGCAAAGCCCGTAAAACCAAAGAACAATTACCCAAAGGCTCAAAGAAGACGCAGCCCGGCACAAAACGAGTCCCAGAAAACCCAACAAATGGATAGAAACGAGAGCAAAACAAAGTAAGAAAAACCCGTGAAACCAAAGAGAGCCCACCCGAAAGACCCAAGAAGACACTACCCGGCACAAACAAGCCCCAACCCCCCCGGCGCCGAACCCATGGATAGAAATGAAAGCAAAACCTAAGAAAGCCAGTGAAACAAAAGAAAAAACCACCCAAAAGCCTAAAGAAGACGCTGCCCGGCGCAAACAAACCCTAGGCATTGCCCCCATTGCCCCCATTGCCCCCATCACCCCACCCCATGCCCCCATTACCCCCACCGTTATCATCAGCGCCTTCCTCAATAGCGTCATGTACTGACACCTCACACCCGGGAGGTGGGATCCCCGGGGGAAGAGCCACCATTGGGACATCTTGTCCTGCATATCGGCTCATATACGCCGGCCCCTGTCTCACTCGAGCGCGCGAAATCAGTTCCCGGGAGTGGGTCTGGAACCTAACAACCCTACGATCATTGCTCAGAATTCTCCTCTGCCAGCCGTTGTGGGACCTAGGAAAGGCCCTTCTACGCCTTGCATGGCGCTCCACATCGTCCTCCTCATCAGAGTCAGATTCTGGCTCAGTGTAGAACTCGGCGACGTCGAATTGGCCGGGGAAGAGATAGTTCCGGCTGTGCCCAACAAGAGGTGTATTAGGACGAACAGGGTCCCCACCATCAGGAGGGGCAACAGCTGCTCGGTGGAGGAAGCAGGCGACAGTAAGGGTGGAGCACTGGGAGAGACGAAGCCAGGCATTGACCTGATCGTCGTCGATCAACTCGATCTGGTCGGCGCCATCGGGAGTGACATTCAGGCCTTGAATGTCGCGGAGAATTCCAATGAACTGCCGGGGATGCTCGCCGTCCTCTACGTACCGACAGGCAGCTTCGCCGAGCTCCTGTAAAGTGTAGTGCCTGAGAACCGCCAGCCAACTCTTGTTTGGCATAGCGTTATTACCACGGTTTATCCATGGGAGCTGGCGAGCCTGCCCAGGCTCGGCACCTGTGGTCGAAATGAATATTATTCGTACCGGTTTCTCCTCGTGAACGGTCGGTTGGGGACGAGCAACGGCCCTTTCGTCTCTCGATCCGGATCCAGATGCACCGCCAGCGCCCCCATCTCCCCCTCTTCCTCGGCATCGGAATTAAGTCTGGCATTCCTACGAGACTCAGCTGCCTTCTTCAGGACGTCCATGATGAGAGCATCCAGAGCAACGTGGAAGGCCCGATGTTGGCCGTTCCGGGGGGAGTTGAATTTGGCTCGGAAGCCTCTGAGGGCAATGTGTGCGACGGTCTCCGTCCTAACTTCGTTCCACAAAGTGTCACCGGCCTGCGTGCGAGAGGTGATATTCCTCTCGTTGCACTTCTGGAGAATGTATGTGCGAACGGCGCGGTATCTCCTCCCTTCCACGGTTCGTCCCTCACCAGTGAGGTTGAGCTCGGTCCGGAAGATGGCAGTGGTGACACGACCACGACCACGAATCGGAGGCATGCTATTAACCAATTAGATTCTCTGTAAAAAAGACTAAATGGGACGCACAGAAGACTAACCTGAATTCGGCGAGGATGTTCTTGGCGTGCAGAAGAAGACGGGAAATCCCAAAGAAATCTAGCAATAGCGATCAGTAATCATTCCATCTTGGGAAAGGTACAAATGAGACAAACAGAAGACTAACTATAGGGGGGATAGCAAGCGAAAACGGGGAGCCGCTAGTGTATCTAGAGAATAGTGGTCAGCTATCGTTTCACATTAAGGCTTTAGAAGAGCTCGTACGAGCCGTGCACAAGTTCATTCAAGAACTTACGCAGCGCTTCATCGTGCCCCAGAAGGAAGTGAGAAAGACCAGGCCTCGGGTTGGTATCTCTAGGAGGCCGAGGAAGGAAGAAAAGGGACGAATTGTGGCACAAACTTACTTTTAGGAGGTAGAAGCGATCGAAAAGCTTCGCTTCAATTAAGAGTAAGTTACCGGTATTCTATGGATATCAATCAGTATAGCCTACGAAAGGCCTGAGAACGGCTCATTTCGGACGTTAGGAACTGCGGACGAGACTTACCGGTATAGTTGGTGTGAAATGTGAGTGAGACTGTATGATCGCGGAAAACAGTTCTCGTTTATATATAACGTATCGTTGTGAAGGGAAAAGTTGCTTTTGGAGGACTAAAAAGGACGATGAGAAGCTGTAGATTGATTAGAAGGTAATGAAGGAGTGGAGAAGGAAAATCGCGGGGTAGCGAGGGGTTTATATAAGGAAGAGCGTACTATTCAAGCTGTTTGTTGTAGTATCAAGAGTTCTAACAACTCAGACCAGTTTGAAAGAGACTGTTAAACGTCTCAACTTGAACGTAGAACGTCCTTCTGTGCCTGTACAAAAAAGTACAGATGTACAGTTGCCGTGAGGCAAACATGTAACAAGGTAAGCTTGTACACTTGAAAAGGTGGGTTGAACAAACATGAACAAGCTTTTCAAGAGTGCTTTAAGGTACAACGATGTAATAGGCAGGCTTGTGACTACCCCTGCTTTCTTGGTGTGGGTTCGGATAAGGAATATTAGGGTATGGTAGATGAGCGCTTGCCATTAGGTTTGGCCCTCTCAAAGTCTGCAATACGCCGAATAAAGCACACCTGAGGTTTAGGGTATAATTCACGTTGCTTATCATTTTTTAAAAAGTAATCGTAGATATGTGTTAAGTAAGGTCTTCTCGAGATTTGTAGGAGTCTGTCGTGGCCCTGGGCCGTCGTTCATGTTCATGCCCGCAGGACCTAGAACGCCCTACCTGGATTTAGTCTGAAAGCTAATGTGAAAAGGGAGTTTTGAGCCGCAGAACGTCATTCAAGTACGAGTACTAGTACAATCCTGCTTAGGGGAAGGTGAGACCGACCCGAACAGTTGGCCTTTGAATTACAAACAGGCCACACAACACACCTTGAAAGTTTTTCAAGTTCTCATATTTTTTCTATCCCTTGAAATATCTCGAATTTACTGAACAGACAGTGTGACGACGAATTTCGTCCTATTTGCACCTTTTTGCGTACAATAAATCTATCTATAGCACAGTTCCGGTCAAGAACAAGTTATTCAATTACCACACGCGTTCAAGCACAGTGAGATCAGTCTCGAAAAGTAAGTTTGATTTTGCGTCTCTTTTGTGCTGTGTATCAAATCTAATTTCTTTAGAATGGTACAAGAGTCTCAATGCCCGTACTGCAGAAGAAAATACAAGTCAAGTACATGGTACCGGAAGCATATGGAAACAGCGCATTTTGACCTTGTACAGCCTATTTGCGACCAAGAACGGCATGCACGAATCCCTCAGCCTGCCGAGTCTGACCTAACCTCCAATCTACTCGGGGAAGAATTTAGTACGGCTGACACGAATATTGAAGCAAATGAGTTCGATCTCTACGTAAACGCTGCCGATTCGGACTGGAAAGTCTTAATTATTCCGACACTGAGGAAAGCACACCATTGGTTGGACTACCGATACCGACGACGCACCCCACTGCGGGAAGGTCACTACGGGACGTTGTACAGTCCGAAAGATCTGAAGATGAGATGTGGTCACCATTCAGAAGCAAGAAGGACTTTGAGCTTGCTCGGTGGTTTATTGAAGCAAAGGTACCAAAGGATCACATGGATAGATATTTCAAGAACGACTTGAGGCCTGAGGGCAGTAATATTAACTCTGGTTATCGGCTCCTTGATGCCGTTGATCAGTTGGAATCAGGTATGGGAATGAAGAGCTGGAAAGAGGGGTTTGTATCGTTTAGCGAAGCTGTAAGTAAATGGACCCTACAACGTCCTATTCTAACCGAAAGTAGGAAATTTGGACGAGGAAGGACCAGACGAAGCTTCCGTAACACAGAAATTCTTTTTCCGCAATCCTATTGATTGTGCTAAATATTTACTTGGTCAAAGATGTTTTGCTCAAGATTTAGTTTACGCCCCTGTGAAGGAATGGAATAGCGAAGAACCACCTCAGAGAGTTTATTCGGAGATGCATACCGCTGATTGGTGGTGGGAGACACAGGTAGGTTCAAATACGACGTTCCACGGTGCTTCCATACCGTTTACTAGGACACAAAATTAACAGCCAGCCTAGGATGAATTACCGGATGGAGCAACACTCGTACCAATCATATGTTCCTCAGACGTTACTTGTTTGACCAATTTCTCGGGAGATAAGAAAGCCTGGCCAATCTACATGACAATTGGAAATATCCTATCGAGTACACGGAATAAACCCTTGAAACATGCAACCGTTCTTTTGGCGCTTTTGCCCGTCCCCCCAAAGATGCTGGGCGTAGCAGCAAGAGATGCACGGCAAAGGCAGGTCAACAATGAGATTCTTTGTGATTTGATGGAAGCGATCTTTGCACCAATTGTTGCACTAGGGAACTCCGGACTTGAGGTTGAATGCGCCGATGGAAAGGTCCGATTGTGTTTCTTACGCCTCTTGGCGTGGATTGCGGATCACTTGGAAAATGTAACATTGCACGGTATTCAACAAAATCAGTGCGCTGTCTGTGATGTTCGACCGGAACAGCTAGGGTCCCATTTGAGACGTTCTTCAGCCAGACGAGATTATAGGAAATCCCAACATCTCTTCAACAAATACTGTGAAAACGACCAGCAGGCCAAGCAACAACTTACAGATTGTGGTTTCAAATTGCTTCCTAGCGTCTTTTGGGGGCTTCCGAACGTTCAGCAATCCGATCTGCCCAAACCAGATATTCTCCATGTCGTGTACCTGGGAATATTCGAAACACACCTTATGAAATGGGTTATCAGATTTCTAAAGAAATACAAACGGCTACAAGCATTCGATGCTATCTGGAAGAGTTTAGATGTTTATCCTGGCTATTCCGCGCCGAACAAAGAGTATAGTCGGATCTCTCAGTGGACCGGAAAAGAGATGAAGAATCTGGTTAAAGTGATACTACCATGTTTTGCAGCCTCCCTACGTCGTCCGAGTGCTGCAGAACGTCCCATATTCACCAAAGCTCTAACCTGTGTCCGGTCGATTGTCGACTTTACTCTAATGTCACAATATACAAGCCATACCGATGAGACGATTCAATACCTCGAACAGTTCCTTAAGGCCTTTCATGATCACAAAGTCGTTTTTAAGGAGTACCGAAAGGATAAGTCCACTGCCAGGAAAGTGAGAGAGGTCACAGCCAGAATTCGAGGTGAGCATAGTGAAGTACTTAATCAACACCGCCTTTTGGGGGCTACATTTGCCAAAAGACGTCGGATTGCGGACGAGCAACGTCGCGATTTATATGGAATTGTTGCAGATATATATGATGAGGATGTAGACTTTAACTTTGTTAAGATACATCAGTTGAGTCACTTCGGGGACCATATACGGCGCTTTGGGAACATTCAAATGTATTCTACCGAGTCGGGTGAAACAAGTCACAAAACAATGATCAAGGAGGGCTATCAGCGGTCAAATAAAAACGATGCAAGCCAACAAATACTACGATCATATTCTAGACTTGACAGCTTCAAAATTCATAAAATGAATATCCAAGCGGATCTATCGCGTCCGATTCGAGACGAAGTACGCGACAAACAGCACAAACGGCAAGTCGGTTCAGTAACTAAACAACCAATGGGTTTCACACCAACCGTGGAAACCATTTCCCAGCTCTACGAGAGTTTGAGAAATATTCCGG
This sequence comes from Tuber borchii, assembly GCA_003070745.1. Lineage (NCBI taxonomy): Eukaryota > Fungi > Ascomycota > Pezizomycetes > Pezizales > Tuberaceae > Tuber > Tuber borchii. The sequence continues at coordinate 41,698 of NESQ01000029.1, read as the reverse complement.
ACCTTTTAATAGATTATGATCGATGGAAGTCGTCTGTGAGCCAACATTTTGATGTGGATTCGGTTAAACAGTTTCCAGTTGAGATATGTCGGCTTTTACGTGTCCCGGTAGAGAACTTTCAGGACGAGAGAGAGGTCACTTGGCACCTTCTTCGGTGTACCGGAACCCAGCGTTGGAGGTCAACAGGGCAGAGCAGGAATGATTGGGTATGGGTGGATTCGGGTAATAGAAGTATTTATGGAGCACTAAAAGGGTGTTATCCGGCCCGCTTGGTTTCGATAATGAAAGTTCGAGACCCAAGAACGGGTTTAGTAGATAGACTGGTATTAGTATATAGACTATATGTTGAGAACTCGGGGAAGCTCAGCGATATAACGGGACTTGTTACCGTTACTTTGGGGACGGCGAAAGGCCCAAACGGAACAACCGAGATAGTCGTTAGCATCAAACGGATCATGGGCATGGCGCATTTAGTACCCGAGACTAGTGGTAAGGATAACAACCGCTGGTATGTAAATAGTAGGATTGATTTAGAAACATTTAATAGAATTTATTGAAAACTTTACAGTAGAAAGAAAGAAACAAAGAATGGTATGAAGGGGACGCGTAGCGGTGCATTTTGAGACACCTAAGGATATTGATGGTGAACTAACCAAGGCGACAAATAGGAGTGGTACAGAAAGGCAAAGCGAATCATGAATGTCAGGAGAAGGACGAGAGAAGGCACAAAAGATACGGGCTTCAGTGAAATAAAACAGATTTGGCACGCATACTTTGGAAACAGAAGGGTGTGTGGGGCCGGTACATGGGTAGAGAGTAGATGTTATGACCTGAAGAACGTCCCCCAAGGGACGAAATCCATAACGGAGAAATCAAGGGGAAGAGAGAGAGAGCAAAGTGCGATATGGGACGCTGAGAGAGACGAGGTTGTTCCGGACGCGCACCAGGGGTAGAGAGTGCATGTTATGACGTGAAGAACGTCCCCAGGGGGACGAAATCCATAACGGAGAAATCAAGGGGAAGAGAGAGAGAGCAAAGTGCGATATGGGACGCTGAGAGAGACGAGGTTGTTCCGGACGCGTACCAGGAGTAGAGAGTGCATGTTATGACGTGAAGAACGTCCCCAGGGGGACGAAATCCATAACGGAGAAATCAAGGGGAAGGGAGAGCGCTAAGGGCGTGATGGGGCGCTGAGACAGGCAAGGTTGTTCCGGACGCGCACAGGTACAAAGCGGACGCACAACAGCCAAAATGGCCTGGATAGAAATGCAAAAAAAAACAGGGGTCAGTTAAGCGAGACCTCCTCGCTAGTGGAGCAAGCTAGGGGCCACCTGCAAAAGAGGACGATAAATGGCGCCGAAGGCATGTATGGAGCTTTCAGAAAGCCTGTTGGGTCTTTAGGAAAGGCGGTAAATGTATGAGGGACAGGAGGGACCGGGGGAGGTGGTATTACTAGCAGATACAGGGAGATATGTAGGTAATACATGAGGGAGAATCCTTTTTGCTGATGTACTCGCTTAGGGGCGGGGCCCCTTTCTTCAATAAATCTTTCCATGATAACTAGAGAGTTTTTATTGGTAACTAGAGTGGTTTGTTACCGTGCCTGCACAGTTTCGGCTCTTAAAGCCTCCTCAGACAAACTTGTGTAAGAGTAACTATGCTAAACTATCCTATGTACATGCTTGTCGCCTCATCAAATATTTTTGAAAATCTAAATAATTTTGCTAATATTGAGATTTGAACGCAAGTCCTTCGGTTAACCGCCAAGTTAAAACTGATTAGGATGTCCTCTCAGCAAGTATTTTGCAATGTAAACAAACTTGTTTCTTGGATCAGGCAGCCCACTACTAGCGGTCTTTACCTCCTGCCGAGGAGTTCCCATCCAAAGGGGTGGTTCGCTTCATCCTGGTACTTCTCTAGGGGCTGTTGCCACTAGGGTATGCCTCCCTGTATGGTGGACTTATGTCCCGTGTGTTTCCATACCAGTTTCGGCGAGTAGTCCACCGTGCCTCCTCCTGTCCTCCAGCCCGAGCCCATTGGTTCTCATGTGACGGGAAGGGGTCCTGATAGACGTACACGCCAACTCTGAGAGTTCCTTTGGGGTCACGCGCTCCGGCTGACAAGACCACTCGATGTTGTGTCTTGTTATAGTGCAACCCTTAGGACTTTTTATGGGTTTCTTCCCTCGTGGGCGGCCCTGTCTACTTTGTCTTTTTATATCCTGCCTCCGGGAACTATTACGCAGGTGACTTGTGCCGGTGCCTATTACCCACTCGTCGACCGTATCCCGTAAGTGAAAATCCGTGCTTTTTCTTTCTAACCATATTTGTCCCTTAAGGATTGATACTATCTTCGATAGTCCTTAGGGTCCCCTCGGCTGATACTCGAATTCTCGCGGTTCACTTGCTCGATATCGAATGACTTTGTCTTTCTCAATTTTCCCTGGTTTTTGACTAAGTACCTTGACCTTCTTCTCGTAGTTTCTATTAACCCACTGGGCTCTAAGTCGGCACTCATACCCTTTTGGAGGCTCGCTTTTTAGAGTGTCCCCTTCGAGTTTCATCTGAAGGACTTCTTCAGAGATTTTGGTTCCGGAATTGATCGTCCGACTACCCACTTGCTGTCGCCAGTGGTGCCCAAGAGCTCTCATACCTCTTCGTCTTCATTAAAGGTCCATGTCAGTGGCCTTTGACTCGCCTGTCGTGAGCTTTCTCCCCGGCTGTCATCAGCCACGGCGGCTACCCACGGTCTGTTCGGACGCAATGGATGGTTGAATTGTCGTGGCGATTTCTTCTTAGATTGGGGTTCCGAATGCCTGATCCTGACTTTGTTGACCTTGATTTCCTTCTGACAGTATTTCCAACCGTGGTTTGTCAGTATACATCTTGTGCATTGGCCCGCAGTTTTCCGTTCGTCGATGGTAGACTGTTCGATTCCCTTATTAGCATCTGCCCACACTCTATGCATAATCTTTTGCCTAGGCGTCGCCTTCTCTTTCTTCTCTTTCCTTTTTGCCGCTTGCCCCTTTTGATACTCTGCTTTTTCCTTAGCCGAGTATTGTCTCTTTGGCTTTTTCGTCGTCAGCTTTGAGCTGTCTTCGTCTCGCTTTCGTTTCACACTTGAAGTCGATTCCGAGCTGGTACCTTTTAGTCCTTGTCTTTCTTTGAAATCTTCCTCGACTCGGGTTGCTGTCCGAACAGCTTCTAACCACTCTAAGTCGAGGATGTATTCTTGTATGGACAATCATCGGAGTGCTTCAGCTGGGAGATGATCCTTGATGATTTTCCTCCAGGCCACTCCGGACATCTTGACATGGATATTGAGATTTTCCATCTCTAAAAGGTACTGGTTTACGTCACCTTTGTATTTGACGTTTTCCATTAATCGGAGGGATTTTTCGGCTTCGTGTGTGGGACCAAACCGTCGTTTGACTTGTTCGGCGAAAACTTCCCATAGGTCATAACCTTCCTGCTTGGTGGCTCCAAGCTCTCCAGTCATTCCTTTTCGGTAGGCGATGGTGAAATGTGCAACCTGTTTTCCTTCAATTTTGCTAAGAGCCTAGGTAATTCGATCTGACTCTTTTTTCCACTGCCACTTATTTCGTCTGAAGTAATCTCGACAGGCGATTAACCAAAGTTCCACATTTTGGTGGTTGTCATGTTTGTAAACAAAAGGGGCTTGAGCTGGTCGACTTGATGTCTTTCCTAATGCCCTGCCCATTATTTTGGCGAGCTTTCAGATAGCATTCTCGTCGACATCGTCTGAGTCTTCGTCGTCTTTCGTCTCATCACTATCATCTGAGGGGGAACCTCCATCTCCTCCACCTCCGGTGGCGGGTCCTCCTTCTCGTCCTTCTCTACTATATTCACCCTGTCGGTCTCCTCCTTCCCCTCCTGCCGGGCTTCCAGATACCCCTTGACCTCTCAGGGGTTGCTGTCCTCTATTGCCACCTCCTGCCGCCGCCGTCGTGTCAGGTGTAGGGTCTGACTCCTTCTGTTTCCCTTTGACCTGTCTCAACAAGCTCTGGAGCGTCTCTTGCATTTCAGCTAGTTGGCTAGCTTGTTCTCCTCGAGCTCGTCTTTCTTCTTTGAGCTGTTGATCCAGGCTCCCGAGCTCTTGTCGGTGCTGAGCTTTTGCTTTCTCGAGAGCTTGGTCTAGCATCTGGTCTTGAGTAAACGAAGCCGAGCCTTCTCCTACAATGGCACTTGCTAACTGAGAGCTGACATTTTCGTGGCGGGTCTGTCTTTCGACATGTGCTGTCAACCTTTCGTTTAAGGCTTGTTGGGTACTAGTAGCCTGGCCCTTCACTAGTCCTATGAGACCGTTGATTTTGGCGAATTCAGCCTCGACAAATCATTTCCCTTAAACTAGTAGTTGTCTAACTTTCCAAAGCTCCTGGGCCGCATGTTGGGCTTCCAGGGTGAGAACATTGAAGGCTAGATGCTGGGCATCTATGCTGTGGGCTAAGTGGGGAACAAAAACATTTAGGAGCTCGCTTACTTGAATTAAGTGGAGTTCTCCTTCTGCCGTAGGGAGAGGGTTTTGAGTTGATCCGAGAAGCCCTGGCTAGGATCTTTGTCTAGCCATGAATCCTGAACCGCTTCCTGGGGTCTCCGGATGGCTGTCTAGAATGGTGTGGTTTATCGGGAGTATCCGTTACCGATGGGGCATCGGTCGAGGCTAGCTCATCATCGCCTATGTCCATATGTTCGTCTCCATCTTGTCTTGGGTTAAGACCGGACATGATGTAAGATGAAGAAGGGGTCTGCTTATCTTTCTAGCTTATACCACTATCTTCTGATCTTAGCGGTCAGAGTATCGTCCCACTTGACTTGGTAATCTTCTTTTGTGAGCGGTTCTCACACAAAGTCGTGTCCTTCTAGGTTTTGATAGAGGGTTTTTAGGTGTTCGATAGTGATTGTATTTCGTGGGTTGGTCCACCACTGGTATGTCTCGTAGTAGGGTTCGGTGCTTGCTTCAGATTGCAAGACTTGTATGATGGAGGGTATAGAGGTTTCTGGGTGAGGTTCGGTAATTGAGTTACTAAGAGATATCTCAATTGTATTCTGTCTTTGATCTTCTGAGATAGAAGATTTTTTGGAGGGTAGGGCCAAGTAGTAGAGAGTAGTCTGACTCATTCGCCTCGGTAACGTAGAGAATAACAATATACTGTTATAGGGGTAGCGTAATCGAAGAATGTTATTACGCTATGGCCCTAATCGCTTTTAAGTGTTTGGAGATAATCGTCTAGGGAGATAAATGGTTTTAAGATAAAAGTAATTGTGCGATAAAAGTTTAAAGTAGTAACGTGTATATATTGTTAAGGTCTCTTCTCCATTGCTTGTTGTTTTTGTATAAGCTGCGAAGACACCTCAATATTTATATTCCACGTCTGGGTGTTCGCGGGCTACAAAATCTTTCTATATAACTAATTATCTCTAACTCTTTTCACCGACTTCCAAAGAAGTGCGAACCCTTTCTGACCCTGAAAATATCTGCACCCATATGCGACTTGTAGACATGTAAGAACTTTTATTCTACAATGGTGTGGACACCTCTCGTAGTGTTCGTACAATCTTTCATCCGAAGCGAATCAAGTTACGAATAATCACCCACTTTTGCTAACGCAGAGAGACTACCCACTGAACCGAAGATGGCCAGTCTTTATTTGTTAGCTCCATCAGAAACCCGACTGCATGTGCATCTTATAGTTTCGTCTACCGGCATTATACGACTCTTGACAATGAATCAAACTAATGATTACCTACATAGTTATCGGTCTTGTGCTAACAGGTCCTTTGGGGGTTCACCGACCCCCTTCCTGGGTATAGACTATTCTTCTAGTACTAGGCGGCTTTCCAGACTGAAGCGTCTAACTTTCACGCAGATTTCGTCCCATTAGTTAACGACCACTCGCTGAACTACAATCTTCGAGGGCCTGCAACTTTATGCGACGTCGTCCGATTCGGATACTTCCACTTGCATAAGGTCAAGGGAGACTTCCTCTCATATATCCTGCGAACAGGAACCAGTTGAACGGATGGCCGCGACGTATTCGGTGTTACAAGATGGGTCGTCTTAACTGTAGGTTTTGGTGATGGGACACAACTCCTGCGGCAACCAGTGTTGACTTAGCGGTCCAATGTCGGGGCCGGAGGGGGGTGAGTTGTATTTTCCAAAGGAGGTTTTTTGCGCAAGGTAGGGTAACTTGCCCCCAATAATGTACCGGGGGGCTCTGTACCTAACACTATCTGTTTATCATTCCTGCCGGGACTTTGGACTTTTGTCCATCCCTCTATTTTATTCTCTCCCAGTTTTGTCCAGTTGCTCTGTTACAGCTACGCTTCTCCTCTTTGGCTGGTATCCTTCTACCTCCTGGCTTTTTGCCCCCTGCCGCTGCCACGGTCGCATCCTCGATTACGCTCTGTCGTGGTATTGCACTGCCTCCTCAGTCGATGTCAACGCCTTGGGCTTGGAGTAATTGTTCGGTCGCAGACTTCTTTAAGTCATCTTATGGCCGCCCGTATGGAGATGTTGTTATTCTTTTGAGGTTTTCACTTAGTGGTGTTTCTTGTTTTTCCTATGTGTTTGGGCTTTCTTTTGTAATCCTTTCATTTATTCAGGGGAGCTTTCTGAAGGGTTTTCTATATCTTCCTGCTTGCTCGCTTGGAGTTTTTTACTTTTTATAGCTGAGAGGTGTGGTTGGGCCCATACTATAGGGTCTTGGGGGCGTGGTTTTGATTTTATATGGGGAGAGATGCGAGTGTTTTTCTTGGCCATAGCTGGCGCTGCATGTCTGGTTGTTCCCGGTACTTGTATACAATACAATGCAAAACTGAGATAAAAAAAAAAAAAAAAAAAAAAGAAAAAAAAGAAAAAAAGAAGCTATAGTTTGGGTTATGGGTTAATGAGAGATGTTGTTCGGTGAAGTGTTTTGTAACCGTGCAGCCAGCTAGGAGAATTAGTGGCTGGGTGGCTATGAAGGCTAAGTTGTACGAGGTAGAAGGAAAGAGGGTTTTGGAAAAGGTGGCTAAGGAGCTACAACTGGGGGATATAAAAGATTAGTTTGGAAGGTGGATAAAGAGCTACGCTCTGTGCCTTCTATTTTCCTGACCATAGCTTTTACAACACCAGAGTTTCTAGTACATGATCCCCACCCATACCTCTTTTCTTACCTTGGTTGGACTTCATATCCCTCGCTTCATTCCGCCATGGATCCACTCGGTCCCCCAATCTCTCTCTTCCAGCCTCAATCTGGTCCTTCGTCTGTCACCCCCTGCACCTCTGAGATCTCTCCTGAAGCTCGTTTTCTGGCCTCATTGTTCTCTCGTACCCGCTCTCTCATCAGCTTTACTCCTGAGCAACTGCCTTCCCTAACACCCCAGGAATGCAACGGTCTCTCAATTGGCGAAAGCTCCCTCCTCCCCCTAGTGTGTGCCTCCCTCCACGCTGTCAACTCCCTCAGCGCCCAGTTGGAGGAGCTCCTCTCCACTGTCCACAATCTGCAGTCTCAAGTCACCAACTCCTGCCCTAATGAGCAACTCTGGGAAGTCCAGGATGCCCTCTGTGACCTATCACATAGGATGGTCACCCCCCCCACCACTATGGCCCTCCCTAAAGGGGGACGCCCCTCCCCTCATTCAGCCCCCCATTCCCCTTGGCCAGGCCCCTCCGGTCCCCCCCCCTCACACTCTTACTCTAATGCTGCTCCTCCCGCTGCCGCTGCCGCTGCCCAGGTAAAATCCTATGCTCAGGTCTTCCATGGTGGAACCTAGGAGTTTGATGCTGCGGTTAGAGCCAACAAGGCCAACGCCAAGGCAAAAGGCAAAAAACCCTCCCCTACTACCTCCGCTAACAAAGTCATGGCTGCCACCCAGGACGCCTTCCCAAAGGGTCCTGCCCCCATCCCCAGCGCTGCTAGAACATCAGCAAAAATATACCATGCGTCAGGTGCGCTGGTATTGCGCCCTGACGCCAGCGACCTCACTTTTACGCCCCCAGCGCCTGGTGCACCCTGATGGGTACTCCAACACTCTGTCTCTCCTGAGGTGCGTTGCCACACTAAATTACCCCCCAACCTTCTGGACGCACTTCACAACACCATTACACATCTGGATAGACCACTCAACCAATCTCCTTCCTGAGTACCCCCTAGTCAATACCGGCCTTCTGACTGGTATTCCAGTCTTCTCTCATACAAAGATAGGGGCTACTCTTGGCAAAGATAGATAGGTTAGTGTGGGCGCTAAGTGAGAAAGCCACTGTACTCTTAATCTTAAATTTGCACTAAAGACACTAACACCCGGCCGGGCAAGCGTACTACTAGTATTCTATTTTCAGAACTTGATCTTTCAGAGAGTGAAAATGCCAGTTCACTTCAGTGTGAAAGCGAGTGATAGCTAGGACACTCTATAGTGTTGTGGTTTCTCTGCACTTAGCCTTTGACGCGACGCGACTCCGCTCTTTCATCACCGTACTTTCATCACCGCACTTTCATCACCGTACTGGCAGTATCATCACCCCCACGCCTCACTAGTCTCAACCCTAGCCTACTCTAAACTCTTCACCAAACAAACATTTTCCATAGCCCTCCAGACTCCACTGAAGGGGGTCCTTATGCCGGATGTTTTTAGTTCTCTGGCAGGGTGTTTGGAAAGCGCTGACTTTGAACCCAGATTCCGGGGGCGTTAGGTATGCGATCGCAAACTCCTTTGACGACGTCGTTCTATAGTATCCTATCTGTCCACCCCCAAAAGAGCGTCCCCATACGAGTATTTTCCATGGCACTACAGAGTCTTCTGAAGGGGGGTCATTATGCTAGGTTTTTTTAGATGTCTGGAAAGCGCTGACTTTAAAGCCAGATTCCGGGAGCGTTAGGCATGCGATCACAGAGCCCTTTAACGATGGCATTCTATGCCATCCCACCTATCCACCACCAAAAGGACGTCCCCATACAAGTATTTTCCATGGTGCTACAGAGTCTTCTGAAGGGGGGGTCATTATGCCGGGATATTTTAGTTGTCTGGAAAGCGCTGACTCTAAAGCCAGATTCCGGGAGTGTTAGGCATGCGATCACAGAGCCCTTTAACGACGGCATTCTACGCCATCCCATCTATCCACCACCAAAAGAACGTCCCCATACAAGTATTTTCCATGGCACTACAGAGCTTTTGGAAGGGGGTTTCATTATGCCGAGATTTTTTAGTCCGGGGTGTTTGGAGAGCGCTCACTTTAAAGCCAGATTCCGGGGGCTTTAGGCATGCGATCGCGAAGCCCTGTTACGACGGCGTTCTACACCATCTAGGCTGTCCACCGCCAAAAGGGCGTCTCCATACGATGATCTTCCATCGCGCTATAGAGTCTTCTAAAAGGCGGGGGTCATAATGCCAGGTTTTTCAACTGGTAGTGATGGGGCAGTTCTTATGTAAATAACTAGTAGATAAAATAAACCATTTAAAAGGGCTTTATGAACTTGATATATGCTGTGACCTAGGTCAGAAGTGGATAAGGGAACTCCCTTGACTCTTTCCTGAAGATGTGGTATTGCGCCAGGTGTGTTCAGGAAAATGTAGTGTTGCGCCAGGCGGGTTCAGAAAGTTGTGGTGTTGCGCCAGGTACACTCTGAGTTAAGCGAGTACAAGGTTGCGTCCTGATTCGTGGTTGACGTTATGTGCGCCAGGTGCGCCAGACGCACAGGGCGCACAAGGCGCAGAGACTTATTTTTGCTGATGAAGGTTTTTTGCCCCTCGTTCAACTCAACGTCCCCACCCTCAGGAGTCCTCCATGCACGTTCATTTTCCCGACATTGCCGCCTCTGTTCTCAAGGAAGCCGGGTCTGAACTCCCTAAGTTATTCAGGGTCTTGATTAGGCTGAAAGGCGCAGTCTCTCTCACCGTCGCCGATACCTCAGTCCCTGCTACCTGCTACGCTCCCTTCTTCGATGCTTTTGCTGCAAGGCTTAACCAGGCTTTCCCAGTGGATAACAGTCCTTGGGAACATTTTTGTCTCACCCCAACCGATGTTTAGTTTGCCATAAACGGCTTGCCCATGGACACACACCCTGACAAGGATGAGGAGCTCCACTCCCTGCTCTTAGCCGGCGTTAATAATGCCAAAAACCTTATCATTATCAGATCACGCTTCCTATACGCTAACCGTGAGGCTAGAACTAATGGCAAGAAAGCCTTCTCCGTAGTGGTCTACGTCCTGTCAGATCTTGCATGGTGCGTGACTGACCCCCCTCGCATACTACTCTTCGGCGACAATCGTGAAGTTAAAAGGGCCTACTCTTCCAATGTCCAAAGCCAGTGCTTCAACTACTGGAAGTTTGGACATCTGAAACCCCTTTGTAAGGAATCAACTGTTTGCCAACTCTGTGGAGGTCCTCACTCCAAGGCCGACCATTGCTGCTCTAACCCCACTTGCTCCAAAGAAGGCAATCTCCGCCCCGTCATCAGGTGCTGTGTCGCCTCTCCAGTGAGGTGCCTCAACTGCCACGACCCACACTCTTCCAGAGATAGAGAGTCCCCTGAGCGTCCCCCTTTTACCATTCTCCCCACTGCTGTTCTTCCTGCTGATGTTGATGACATGGACACTTCTGGGACGGACCTACCCACCCCTGTTCAGAATCCAGCACCAAAGACTCCTGAGCCTCGCCCCATCCCTTCGGGCATGGACCCTCTTGTGACTCCAAAACCGATGCCCTCCTTTTTGTCCTACCGTACTCCCTCAAGGTCTGGCCGCCCACTCCCCGATGTCGACCCCAGCCCCTTACCAGCACCTAGAGACACATCGACCTTGTACTGGTAGATGTCTAACACCTCTCCGAAAACTATAAGGGGGCCAGCCCCCTTCCGTTCGCTTTATCTTGTTCAACACAACTACCTAGGGAGCTGGAATGTATTTCTTTCACTTTTTAATTCCTTTAGTAATTTTTCTGAATGTCCGGCCATTGTGGCCCTTCAAGACCCACCCTTCTGGAGGGGTCGTCTCCCGACTTTTCAAGGTTTTGATAGTTACTTTTCTGTTCTTTTGTCCTCCAAACCCAAGGTAGCCTTTTACGTGTCTTTGGCATTTTTGAAAGAAGTTTCAGTTCTTCCCGCCTCTATAGGGAGATCGGGTAGGTATGCACTTGATGTCTTTGGTAAAAACTTGTTGGGATGGGCTTTCCGTCTTTTCGTATTTTGAATTTATATAATCTTCCGGGCAAGAGGCGGGGGGAGGTGTCAGTATCACCCCTTGTAGTCTTTCCTAGTTCTTCGCTTCCTCTCCTCGTGGTTGGAGACATTAACTTGCATCATCCCCTCGCAGACCCACTCTGCAGTTACTCCAGCGAAGAGCTGGCATTGTCCTTTCCTTACTTTCAAAGAGCTTCTTCCCTGGGTTTCTCCCTTTTGAACACCCCTAGGGTCTTCACAAGGTTCTCTCTTGGCGGTACAGCCAGACCCTCTGTTATTGATTTTGCCTTTTCCTCCCCAATGTTGCACTCCTTCGTCCGTGGTAGGGACACGTCCCTCCCCTCAACTGGGTCTGATCATATTCTCATTTCTATTTATTTACAACACCCGAAACTTCACCCCCCTCCTCCATCTCCCAACTGGCACTTGACAGACTGGGGGTTACTCTCTCCCCTCCTTGCTAACCTGACTCTCCCTCCTCCTCCCATGAACCTCCCCCTCGTTGCTCTCGAGGCCTGGTTCGATACTGTCCTGTGCTCGGTGACCACGCTCTTAATCAGCCAGACTCCCCTCTCCCGCCCCTCAAACAGGTCCAAGCCTTGGTGGACTCCTCTACTGTTGCTCCTCCACTGTGAGTACCACTCCGCGTCTTGAAAAGCTAGAGCTACCCTTTCCCCAAAGGATAGGGCTTCAGCCAGACTCTCAAAGAATGGTTACTTTAAGGCTATTAAAGCCGCAAAAAGCTCCTACTGGAGGTCTCTCCTAGCCAATGCCACCCTCCTGTTAGGCACAGAGCTCCCCGATACATTATTAGGGACAAGTTACCCTACCTTGCGCATAAATCTCCTTTGGAAAAATACAACTCACCCCCGTCCGGCCCCGACATTGAACCGCTAAGTCAACACTGGTCACCGCGGGAGTTGTGTCCCCTCACCAAAACCTACAAACAAGATGACCCATCTTGTAACATCAAATACGTCGCGGCCGTCCATTCGACCGGTTCCTGTTCACGGATATATGAGAGGATATCTTCCTCTACCTTGTACAAGTGGAAGCACCCGAATCGGACGATGTCGTATAAAGTTACAAGCCCTCGAAGATAGTGGATCGAAGAGTGGCCGTTAAGTAACAGGACAAAAACTGCGTGAAAGTTAGATGCTTCAGTCTGGAAAGTCGCCCAGTACTAGAAGAAAAGTCTATACCAAGGAAAGGGGTCAGGGAACCCCTAAAGGACCTGTTAGCACAAGACCGATAACTATAATCGTAACTATTGGTTCGATTCATACTCAAGAGTCTAATAATGCTGGTAGACGAAATCATAAGATGCATATGCAGTCTGATTTCTGACAGAGCTAACAAAAGAAGACTGGCCATCTTCGGTTCAGCGGGTAGTCTCTCTGCGTTAGCAAAGGTGGATGATTGTTCGTAACTTGATTCGCTTCCGATAAAAGATCATACAAACACTATGAGAGGTGTCTACACAATCGTAGAATAAAAGTTCTTACGTGTCTATAAGTCGCGTATGGGTGCAGAGGTTTTTAGGGTCAGAAGTGGTTCACACTTCTGTTGAAGTTGGTGAAAAGAGTAAGAGATACTTAGTTATATGAAAAGATTATGTAGCCCGCGAACACCCAGACGCGGAATATAAATATCGAGGTGTCTTCGCAGCTTATACAAACTACAAGCAACGGAGAAGAGACCTTAACAATATATACACGTTACTACTTTAAAAACTTCTTATTGCACGATTACTTTTATCTTAACACATTCGTCTCCCTAGATGATACTCTCCCAACACTTTTTAAGCGATTAGGGCCATAGCATAATAACACTCTTCCATTACGCTACCCCCATAATACCTCCACTCCAATTGGATGGTCAAGAAGTTTTCTCTAGGCCGTCCCGTCTCCCGTTTTCCGTCCTTCTTCGACGCCGTCACTCCAATGAACATCAACTCCTCTCTTTTGCTTCATTTTTTTCCGGCCCGTTCCGCCCCCTCCCTACCTGCCATTCTTTCCCCCTTTGTCGACACCCTGATCCTCACTGCTGAGGAAGCCACCTCAGCCCTCTCTAAGTGCTCCCTGTCCTCCGCCCCGGGCCCGGACACCATCCCCTACTCTGTGTGGAAGGCCCTTCACAGGTCCTCCCGCCACATCCTGACCTCTCTTTTAGGCCCCCTCCTCATTTATGGCCACCATCCCGCTTCCCTCAAGCGTGCCCATGGTGTAGTCCTAGACAAGCCTGATAAAGCCTCCTACGACTCCCCGGCCTCCTTCTGGATTATAGTCCTGCTCGAAACCGTCTCCAAGATCCTCGAAAGAATTGTCACCTCTTGCCTCTCCGCTGTTGTCCGCTTCCACGGGCTTCTGTTCCCCAATCAATACGGCTCGCTCCTCTCGTTCTCCTTCCTCGAAGCTTGCACTGCACTAGTGAACTCTGTTCGTACCCTACAGAGGTCCCGCAGAAAAGTGTCCTCCCTCTTCTTATATATTAAAGGTGGTTTTGACAATGTCGACGCCTCTATTCTCTGCTCTCTCCCTCACAGAAAGGGGGTAAATCGCTACTTGATTTCCTGGGTATTTTCCTTTTTGACTGACAGAAGGTGCTGTTTGTTATTTCAGGGCTCTCCCAAGGTTTTTTTCTCCGTTACTGTTGGAACCCCTCAAGGGTCTCCTATTTCTCCTCTTTTGTTTGTAATTTATGTTTCTTGCTTACATGTTTCTCTCCCTAAGAGGATTATTTTATCTTATGTTGATAATTTTTCATTGACCGTTGCTTCTTCCTCTTACCGTACCAATGTCAGGCTGCTCCAAAGGACCTTCAGTATTATGAAGGCCAAGGCCACAGCTGTTAAGGTTGGTTTTTCTATACCCAAGACGGAGCTGATCCACTGGCGCACTCCCCACCAGAGGGACCTGCCGGGTGCTCCGAAACCTCCCCTGATCGTCCTTGACAGCTAGGTCTTTTTCCCAGCTGCCCAGCTTCGCTAGCTGGGCTACTGGTTTCTCCCAAGTATCTCCTCCACAGCCCACTTCTTCCAGTGAATGGCCCTCTCTCAGGCTGCCATTGCGGCGGTCAGGAGACTGTCAGGACTAGGGGCAGAAGTCTCTTCGCACCTCTGCCACAAACTGGCATACTCCCTGATCTTTCCAATACTTTCGTACGGTGCAGACCTGTTCATCCCGACAAAGGGGCTTTTTCACAGAATGGACATCCCCTGGTACCACGTCCAAAGATGGGTCACCAACTGCTTTAGGTCCACCCCTACCACTATCCTGGTGGCCGAGGCTGCTCTCCCCTCAGTTTTGGTTCTCCTATAACACAAACGACGCATGGCAGCCCTTCGCCTCTGCTGCTTCCCCCCTTCCATCAACCCGGCGGCTGCCCACCTTCCTCCCACGTTTCCCTCCGCTCTACCAGACCGGGAGAGAGAGAAGTTAAGATCTCTCTGCCTAGGCCTGGACTCAAATGTCAGACCCCTGCTCTGGTCCACCCCTCAGCCAAAGCCTCCAGTTAGAACCCACTTGCCTGTCGACGCCCTCGCCCACCTTATTCTTTCCCTCATTGAAGGACCTCCCCAACTCCCTCTGCTCGGTTCCTCTCTGCTACCTGACCTCCCTGACCTCCCTTCTGAAGCCCTCATGATGGCCTCCTACCGCACCCTTCAGGGTCAGGCTCTGTCCATGATGCTGGACTCGTGGAAAGCATCCTCCCCGCTACTGACCTACTATCTCTTCCCTCTCACCACAAAACCCCACCCCTTCATGGGCCTTGGCAAGTTCATGGCTGGCCGAATTCACCAAATGTGGGTCCAGAAGAGTTATCTGGCCGCCCACCCCTCCTGGTCCTAACCTGACCTCTCCTCACTCTGCCCGCTATGTGGCGAAGAGGAAGAGTTTTTCATTCATGCCATCCTTTGCTGCGAGGCCAAAGAACTCTTCAGGGCTTACCACCTTCAAGGTCTGCTCTCCGTCGGTCCCTACTCCCCCCTTTGGTCCTCCGCTCCCCTCCTTCTGAGTCTTGCCTCCTACATAAACGAGACATGCACTAATTTTCCTCCAACCATGGTCGCGTTTGTTGCTTCCTCTCATGTTTCAATGGTATTTCATTCGTCCCCAGCTGTGAGGGGTCTTTTCGAGTTATCTCCTTTCCATCCTACTTAAAATTGAGTGTTGTTTGATTTTGTGGTTTCGCTTTGTGTATTGAGATTTTTCTTTGCTAGCCTGTGCGTTGTATGTTTTTACTTACTTTTGAATTCCATGAGTTGGTATAGGGTCGAGTACTCGATACAGTTTGAGGATGTCCGGTTGAGTTTGTACTTTGTTATTTGGTTTTGGGATTAAGGTTTTCTTTACACCATAGCTAGCACTGCATGCGAGTTCTTGTACCTTAATAATGAATATATGAGATATTAAAAACAAATAAAATAAAAAAAAAGAGGTGGGTGAAGAGCGAGTTGGAGAGTAAGGAGAGCAAGGTCAAACAGGGAGTTTATTTGGGTAGTGACAGCGAGTTGGAAGCTGAGGATCCTTTTACGGGTGTGGGGAGGCGGAAAGAAAAAGGATGGAGACAGTGGAAAAAGAAGACGAGGGAGGAGATTAAGGATTTGGAGGAGAAAGAAAAGGGAAAGGAGAAGTTTAAGTATGTACCGAAGGGGAGTGGTATGTTTGGGGGAAGTAACAAAGGTGGTTCGGGTAAAGGTATTAAGTTTGGTTAGTTGCAGTTTTCATGTTGTTATACTTCACCCATTGCAAGTGTGGTATTCATCAGCAAAAAAAAAATCTGTCTTTTGTGCTCCACGGTGAGCCATGTCGTTGAGTTTTACATTTTGGCTAATTGCGAGTGACCCCAGTTAATCATAATGTTTCCGATTGTGTCCCCTAATGATCAGATACAAATCTCAATTTTAGCAAAATATGAGCTATTTTTATCAATATCTCATAGACATTTTAAATTACAAAGTTGTATGTTATGAACTCAAATTTCTCAACTTCGGTATGTAAAAGGTCCGTGAGTTCTTAATAAAAATTGCTCATATTTTGCAGAAAACAGAATTAATATCATCTTCTTTAGTCAAACTAATGGGATTTTTAATATCGCGATCATAGGACTCACGATGTGCCAAAACGTAAAACTCAACAATATGAGGCATAGGAGGCAGGCTGTTTTTTTGCTGATGTTTTAGGGTGAATAGACTTGGTATGGTTTTGGGAAAGTTTTATTTATTTTAGGGGTCACGGAGTTCAAGATAGGCGATATTTGGGTGGTGACGGTTTCATGGGGCAAACATCCAAGTTGGTGTCATAAATGGTAACTAGTGAAGGAATTGGTGGGTCACACGCTATTTCTAGTTATGAATAGTAGGTTTGTGTTTCTTCTCACATGACTCGCACTTGTGAGCCATAGTTAGTATTGTTATATATTTATGTTGTGCGAGTGACCACACTTAGTGGTCACTTGATATGTATTTTGCACATGACTTATAGTTACAAGTCATGGGATTTGCACATATGAGCCCTTTGGGCACATGACTAGTTATGAGCGCGATGATTGGTTTGGTACTTTGCATAGTTGACACATAGGAGTCAACTGATGGATTTCACACTATGACTCGCTTTGAGTCATAAGGGCGCGTGACTCATAGGTATGAGTTACCAGGGTTAGGTATGTGAGGAGAAGGCGATATACAAGGCGAGGCTTGAGTCCTGTAGATAGCTCCTCACGCAGTCATCTAAGTACTTTCCTATATACTATCTTGAATGATACTTCATTACATCCCTTCTTCATGATCGACATAGTATGAGAACAGTCTTGTATAAAGATCTACAATGTACTAGGAACAGCCTAAGAATGTTCTCCTCTACTATATGGATTGATCGTCACCTATTGCACCATCATGCACGAACTAGGAACGTTACAGTTGGATACAAAAAGCCCGTAGTGTTTGTAGCTAGTTAGTTATGAATCGGAAAGTTTAAAAAAATAAAAAAAAAGTTTTCACACACACCACTCTGTGACCTCACCAATTTTCCAATATTTTTTGCTAGTCAGCCACTTTGGTGTGTGCGAAAACGTTTTTTTTTTGTAAACTTTTTAGCTTATATTTGTCTAGCTAAATCACAAATAACTACTACAAATATCCAAGCTCTACAGGCTTTCTATACCTGCCAGGGTGTCTGCCCATTTTAAACATTATCACCTCACTGACCCTTTGACAATAACTTGAAAACAGCCCAAATTTCTTTCCTTAGAGACACACTCAGCTGGTAAAATCGCCCTCAAACCAATAGCCAGAACCTAGTGGCGAGGAAATCCCATACTTCCCTGACCATCCTGTCTCAGGAAAGTATCACCTGGACCAGCCCACAATACTCTTAATAATCAAAACATATCAAAATGTAATATACTGGAAAAAACAAAACTCTCAGCCTCCCTGAAGCTAAACAGAATAAACTCCCAGTCCAGGTTATTTCAGTCTTAATCAGGATTCCTGCTCTGGAACGGTATCATGATCACAGCCTGGTTAACTTCGAGCACTCCTGTGTATCAGGGGTAATCGAATCTCTCCAGAAACCTGTCATTGGCAACTCCTACTGTCTCCTAAACCCAAAACTTCTACCACCTCTTCCTCTTCCTTCCAATCCATAACCGTATCCCACAGGACCGACGCCATGAGTTGGGCTACTTGCAATGGGTAACCCCCCCATCCCTGACATCTAGCAATAAACCCTCCTCTACCAACATTTCTCAGTCCTATCGGAACCGATTCTCCTACTTCCCAAACCGCCAACCTACCTCCTCCACTAGCCGGACCCGAAAGCGCAACTATGATCTTTCTTCCTCCAACTTCCACTACCACATCCTCGTCCAGATCCACCTCTTCCTCAACCCTTCTTCTCTTATAACCCAAATCAACTGAGACAACTTCAGGTAGTCGCACAACAGCCTGACTCACCTGTGTTAGGCATATTGGAGTCCCATGTATGCAAGTACTAGATTCTAGCGCACAGACCCCTATGCACAGACCCTCAAAAAATCCACAACCGTATTTTCCTACTCATACCCCTGCGGCCCCGATATTGGGATACTATGTTGTATGAGGTACTTGTTGCAGTTATGGTAGTCCTCAGGATTTCCTCCTGAGGGACCGCTCACCATAACACCATATACATCGCGGCAGTTCGTCCGACCAGATGCTGTTCGCAGGATGTAAGAGAGGACAACCTAGCGAAATTTATGCAAGTTATTTGGACCAAATCGGTCCACGTCGCATAAAGCTATAGGCCTTCAAAGTCAAAGGTGTAAGGGAAATAAGAGAATGGACGTGCAAGTGAAATCACTCCTATAAGTTAGGGGATCCAAACGCACATGATGGAGACTAACGGTCCTACTCAGAACCAGTCAGTAAGGTAGAGGCATTGCGTGTTAATAGCTATTGGGGTAATTACGAGCAAGAGTCATACCGAAGCCTGATGTATACGCAGTCTAAAAAACCCGTAGCATTGAATAGCCTGACGCCCTGAGGAGTTAGCCACTTCTTGCATAGTTTGGTGAAGAATATTATTACGCTAGCTGGTCGGGCTGCATGTACTCTGCACTCGCCTATTATTGACGGTACTGACACACCCTTTCAGTAATATGATGGTGTACGTCTTTATAATATAAAGCGAAGGACTAGATAGTTATCAGGATCAGAAGGTGTTCGCACTTTTCTGATAGAAGGAAATTAGTATGGTAGTCTTATTGGTATAGTCAAGTACTATTTTGTATAAGATTCTAGGTTCAACTCTCATTCAGATCATAGTTATTTATACATGATAAAAGGATTGATGTAGCTCTGATCAAGCAACCAGAGAAGAGATCTTATCAATATAAAAAAGTTATTATCTTAGAAAATATATTATTATTCCACTATACTTTTTATCAGTCAATTACCTTACGAATAATCCTTGGATTACACCCATGAGCCTTTCTAGACAATCTCCATTTAGAAGACATAGGTTTAGACTGATAGTAGATACGATATTGGCTACCCCTAACAACCTGCCCCTCCTCGCTTATCACGCTCTCAGCCACAACTTCCGCCACAGTAGCCACAGTGTGTGCCACCTCTATTGGGTCAGCCACCACCCCTACAGCCACTATAGCCTCAGCCACAGCCTCAGCCACTTCCTCACCTTCTTCCTCTTTCTGTCTCGCCTCCAACACCAGTCAATGATTCCTCTTAGAAAGCACTGAAATATGATGTCGAAGACGATCAATCTCCTTTTGCATCATCATCATCTTCTCAACTAACTCTCCTATTACCAAACCTGTTCTAGCTACCTTAGTAGCTGAAAAAGGAGTAGAACCTTGCTTAGCTATCTGTTTCTAATAAAATAGTACTATGGGAAGATGAGGGACTTAAAATAGTAGATGAAAGAGATAAAATATCTCTTAAAAACAATAAAGACTTAGAGGATTACTCCTGAAAGAATAAAGACTTGAGGTAATTGTGAGATAGTTTCTATGGATCCTGGTTGGTCAAAAGCCCAAATGTGAGGTATTACCGGGAGTTGAAATTTCAATCGCTGGAGGTGTAAGAGACGTGGAAAATGTGCGAAAACTTTATGCCTGTTGCTTTTACCTTGTAGATTCTCCACAGCCTTCATCTAGAGAATTATTTATGGAATACGATACAGCATACTAAAATGAAGGTTTTGAAGATGAGGGTTTGAGCTGCCCTGACAAATACCTCTCCGCTTTACTCTGGTGATCTACGGATAAGGGTATTTTTATTTTTTTCGTACCTACCTGAGGAATTGAAGTTTAAGCTGGAGGTGTCTGAGACTCGCACTATACCGTATGCTATGACAAAGTTGTCAGGTGGCCTTGATGATATATGGGATGGTATAACGGCTTATTCGTGAGCTGGGTATTTGCTCACTTGCAGCAATTCCCTTATCTACCACGCATTGCTTGGGGGAAGAGAGGTCAGTGGAATGGAGAATAGACTGAGTGTGGGTGGGAATTGCTAGTTGGCCACGTAAGTGCTGGGTATGGTACAGGTGTGGGCTCTCTCGCCTTTAAGCTAGATCCTGGAGAATTGGGCCTTTTTGGCAAGTGAGATCTTGTGAATATGAATTGGCTCCACGATTGCACATACTGGGACAAGGGGTAAAGTACTTGTACTGGGACAACCAGTTGTCAGAGCGTAATCGCTTTACTTGGAGAATGAGGATCGAGCTAGGTATAATAACTAATTAGTAAAGTTAACAAGCATCTTGTACATATATTAGTATTTTGGATAGAGATAAAGTTAATAATCTAAATGGTATGGGAATACAGCTATTAGCTTTTGTTGTTAAAATGATATAGAACATGAAAAATGCCAACTCTCTAAGACTTCTTTAAGTAGAAGAGTTTAGATTCTTACTTGATAATATAGAATGGTGCTAATAAGATTGTACTAATGTAAATATAAGTAAAAATCAAGTTGGTAAAGTATTTATTTCAATAATATTATCATAAGTACAATTTTATAGGATTAAGTAAGTGAAAATAGTATTTCAGAGAGGTATATATAATAGAAATATTGATAGGTATCTCTATATATACCTTTCTGAATACTAAGTTGTTATTAGAACTGGGAGGGAAAGTTGTAGTATTTCCTATTCCTGCTTACTTTTGTTATTATTGAGAAGGGTGTTTGATTGGTTTAATACCAGAGAGACTGTAGGATTGAGGATATTGAACAAGGATAATTTCCTTCGTTTAGGGAATTAAACTGTGCTTGAGAGTGAATACTACAAATTTTTATATATATCTATACTAGCAATAAATAAACTGGGCTTCACTAAAACAAAAATGGCAGGCAATGGGAGCTATATTTTTTTATTTTTTACTCTTTGTATCCGACTCCTTTTTTTTACCTTATTAAATTTTGTTTCCCTTTTTTAGTAGTAAAATATCAGCACTGTGTCCACTATATAGTTCAGTTTAGCCAATAGTAATGCCTCTTACGTGCGCTAATGTAAGTCCGGTTGTGTTCGCAAACGTCAGAGTATTACGAGTGCTTCTTGCCAGTTACCTGCACTATCTTAGCTTGAACCGATGCATGCGTCTTATTTGCCAGAGAGCTTTGAACCTTCGAGAGGATGACGACGCGTTTCGCTTTCAAGACTGGAATCAACGGTTTTCTCCGCTGTGCTCAATTACCATACCGTACTATGCCCGTAATAAAATCGATCGAAGAAACCAGGGGTTCAACAATAGAGACTTTGCGAAAAGACTCTGAATGTGAGGCAAATGCGGTAACGGACCAACCAGATTGCTAGGATTTGACTCTGGATGCGAAATCGCAAAGTCCCTAATGATCGTCCATTGGAACATGGCACTGTTTGTGCGGTTGAGAATTTCTCCTGCATGCTCCTGCTGCTTATAATTTACTAGCCATTTTATGTGTCTCTGGAATGTGATGTAAATACCGCTAAGTGATTTCGCTATGGTATAATTGTCGGTCTCATGCGCACCTGAGTTCGCAGAAACTACAGTATCCTGGGCAGGGAGATGTAACCCACGTTCCAGGAACCTGGGAAAAGGGCTGGCCCTTGAATTATGGTTTTGGCGTCGAGGCCTTTTCGCTCGCACACGAATTTGGTGGGCTTGAATGTGTCCTGATCGTCAACACAAGCTTTCCGATGAACGCTTAACTGCCTGAAGAGCATTTAACGGGTGGTCACAGATGCAGTCAGCATATGCTTGCGGAAACAAATGAGAAAATTACCCTCAACAGTTGTCCTAGACTAGATAGGGAGGGATTATCATACTTCTCATTTTGTGCCGACAAAGGGAAATTGACCAACTCTGGATAGGAGTGTCTAGAATTCGACGGGGGTTGCATGCACAGAGAGAGAAGACCGGAAAGTAGTTTGGCGTGACCTTGTCTTTTTGGCAAAAAGGAATGAGGGATGGAGATCTTGGATCTGTGATGTCTGACAGATTGAGGCGATAAGGAGGTTACTATGCCGGACTGTTTTCCTGGGACTGTATCGGTACTGTACCGTACACTACACTTTTCTATTGTTCGAGTATGATACAGGGATTAAGCATGAGGTTTCCCTTGCGCTCTCAGTCTCCGTTACCGTATTGTAATTTACAAATATCATACTATATCCCACGATGGGCTTCAAGTTATAAGCAAGGAAGTGTGGGATAAAAGGTGTGCTTGTGTCACTGGACGGATTGTGGGTTTGGGGGTGCTGTAGCTGCTGGTGCTGACAATCCACGTCCGGCCCATTGCAGGGGTAAGCCTCTTCAAAGATTCTTCACCTGGGAGAAGCTCCAACAATTCCGAAGTTATTCTTGGGCTGTATTTTTTTCTTTTCTTTTTTTCTTTCAGCTGCCCTATGTGTTGAGCCGCCTCTCCTTTACTCGCTCTGAATGGTCTAGAGCTCAAGTCACACCTTTCTTTCTCTTGATCTTTAATGATTATTTTTTCTTTCTTTTCCTTTTCCTTTCCCTATTCCTTTCCCTCCCGCCTCTCCTCCCCTTGCACCTCCGCGACGCTCGCTCACCGGTTCATTACTTATAACACCTCCCCCGCCCTTCACGAACTGCAGCTCTCACCAATTGTGGTTACCTGACATCTGGCTCTTCTAGGGTTGGCTGTAATCACCGCCACAATCTTTAATGACTTCCAATAACCACAATCCGAGCAAACCCCCTTCTCCTGAGCCGATACCCCTGCAAGACCTTTCACGGCCCCCCGGTGCCCAGCAATCGGATTCTAGCGGCATCGGCTTGAGCTCTGGCGTTGGGAGGTCGCGGTCCTTGTTACGGGGAACAGCCAATTTGGGAGCTGAGATTGGGAGGAGGATTTCATTGCATAGGCATGGGAGGAGCTATGATAGAGTGCCAGAGGATAGATTGCCGCCAAGACCGGAGGTTCCCGATTTACAGCTTCCACAATACGACGATGGGGAAAGGGAGATGCCGAACGTTGTTGAGTTTGCAGAAGGATTTGTGGATGCTTCGGGGGGACGAAGCGGTGGGAGGAGGGGTAGCTGGCTACCCCCTCGGAACTTGGAGCAAACAATATCTCCATGGGCAGTATCGGACGACGATGAGCCTCTACCAGTTCGTCAATATCACGGCGCGGACGATGATGACACCGCTAGACTGACAGACCCAAGCAATGTGCAACCAATAAGTGGATCTGATTTGAATGTTGGGCATAGGAGGCAGCAATCGAGTCGATCAATCAGGTTTGGGCCAGGACCGTCATTAGGCGATGGTTTACTTTCCGCGGAAGAGGGTATGGGCCCAAGTGCAAGCAGAGGGAAGGGGGGGACACGCTCAAGGCCTGGGTCAGTTGCTGGCGGGATTCCATCTAGGTCTGGATCGTTGTCGAAGAGCCGATCCCTATCACCTGGAGCGTCCCCGGTGAGGCGGGTTTCTGTCGCTGTCCAGAACATGTCGCAGCGAGTAGTTAATCTTAGCAATGATCCGGAAGCTGTCCCTCAAGCCCTTCGTCGGAGGAGTTCTTCAAAATCCCATGCCGATGGACCAGTCCGCCCTAATATACCTGCCATCCAAGTCCACCCTCATGATGACTTTGATACCTCTGATGGTGAGGAGAAGCCCACCACTCCTCTTAGAAGACCAGTACCTAGCCCAGGCGAGGGCCCATGGCATGTCAATTCCAACCCACTGAGGGGAAATACCTTGCGAATTTTTTCTCCGACCAATCGTCTACGACTCTTCTTATGTGATGTCCTAGTTCACCCGTAAGCCACCTGTCTTAGACTGTAGCTTTAACACCTAGCTGTAACTTACATAAACTTAGTGTTACCGAACCCTTAATTCTGCTTTTAATCTTAATCCAAACCATTCTCCTCACCGTTGACGCTGCGCCTAGTATTTATAATGATCCTCGAACTAAGCATTGGGGAACTTCGAATATCGACTATGCTTTACTTGCGCTTTTTAGTATTTACACGTAAGAAACGACTCCTCGTTTGCCGCCATGAAAGCTGTCTAATGTCGTCAAGGGTTGAAATTATCGCTCGCTGCATTGTTTCGGGGGTGTTCCTAAACCCCCGGGCAGAAAATGACCCCAAAGGGAGGGGTGAGCTCCGCCGGCGAATAATGGAAAACACCCACAAGCTACTATCGCCCAGAAGGAAGCCGTCTGTCAGAGCCCCATCGCCATCGCGGCCTGAACAACCTCCGTCTCTTTTCCGGTCACTCACGAGCAACTTACAACTCGCTGATAGCGCTATTCAAGTAGATAGTCAGTGCCAAGCCCGGCTTCGAATGGCACGGCGTGCATTTCTGCGTCACTCTTTCAATCGCTTGGATTTTGTTGCCGTCGTTTCGTATTGGATTTCGTTATGGCTCTTTATAACTGGTGTAGAGGCGGAGCGACATTTGTATGTCTTTCGGATGATGAGTTGTCTTCGTATTCTTAGGCTGTTGGGGATCACCAGTGGTACTTCAGTGATTCTAAGGAGTTTAAAGAAGGCTGCCCCTCTGCTTGTCAATGTGGCATTGCTCATCGGGTTCTTCTGGCTTATATTTGCTATTATTGGTGTTCAGAGCTTCAAGAGTTCTTTTAGGAGAAGTTGTGTATGGGTTGATCCGGAAGGAGTTCAGGGAAACTTTACGCAAGAATTCCAATTTTGTGGAGGTCACCGAAATAGGCTCACTGGGCTGGAGGAGCCTTACGTCTATGAGGATGGCACGCCCGGGGCTATATTCCCGAAAGGATATATATGCCCTATCAATTCAGTCTGTGTTTCCAGTAACAATCCTTATGGAGGAACAGTTAGCTTTGACAACATTGCCCAGTCTTTGGAATTGGTTTTTGTAGTCATGACTGCGAATACCTTTTCAAACTTGCTCTACTATATGGCTGATAGCGACTACTTGACGTCCGCTCTATGTGAGTCCCTTAATAGCTGGTATACTGGTTTGGGTGTGGTGCTGATTGTGTAATCCAGTCTTTGCTTGCGGGTATGATTATTTCTCACCTGTTTAGCTATATGCTCACGCTAACCTCAGACTAGGATTGTTATCTTGGCGTTTTGGTTGGCAAATTTAGTATGTTATTAGGAATCTTATACCATCGTTGATTTCATTGCTGATATATCGAATCCATTAGTTAATCGCCGTCATCACATCATCCTTCCAGGTTATTCGTGAGGAGTCAAGGAAGAGTGCTTTTGCTGCTGAAGAAGAGTAAGGGTTCTCAGGTCGTTTTCTGTGCCGCCGCTAATGAGGATTGTCTAGCTCCTCGTCCAAAGTGGATGAAGAGGAGTTTGTTCGAAAACCTAACTCCTTGAAAAGGGCATACGATCGGACATTTTATGTATGGATCACGGTTATCTCTGTCGGTCTCTTTGCCCAAGCTTTCCGTAGCTCAGATATGGGTCACGAGCGGGAAACCATTATAGGTACGTCGACGGTTGGCCATAAAAGGGGAGATGCTAATTGTAATGGAAGACGCTGTGGAACTTGTTGTCACCTTGGTGCTGTTACTCGAGATTTTATTTAGGTTTATGGCAGATTGGCGCAACTTCCACAAGAAAATCCGGAATCTGGTTGATCTCGCCTTAGCTCTCATCACATGCACTATCCAAATCCCATCTATTCACAGATCTGGGAGAATCTACGACTGGTTCACGCTCTTTCAAATCCTTCGAGTGTATCGTGTTGTTTGGGCTATCCCTGTCACTCGTAACCTTTTGGTAAGAAACACATTGTCCGATTCTATGATCGCAGTTGTTAATCTGGTGTCGTTTAGTCCAAAGTCATTGGTAATGTATCCGGTTTAACCAATTTGATCATGTTCGTGTTGCTCCTCACATTTTTGTGCGCTATCTTTGCTGTCCAAATTGTTCGTGGGGACCTTCCGGAAAAGTACCAGGGTCAAACTACTGCAGCCTCATTTCACACCATTTTCAACGCCTTCTTGGGCATGTACCAGATCTTCTCCAGCGAGGACTGGACGACGATCCTCTATATGGCTACCGAGGTGCAAAGGCCCTATAACGTTGGATGGATAACCGCGATATTCTTTATTGGATGGTTCATCCTTGGGAACTGTGAGTTCGTATTGGCCTCTCTATATTGGCATTTACTGATATATTCTCAAGTCATTGTGTTGAACATGTTTATTGCTGTCGTCCAAGAGAATTTTGACGTTACAGAAGACGAGAAGCGGATTTATCAGGTCAAGGCTTTCCTGCAAAACAAGGATTACTCGGCCCCATCACAGGGAATATCACTATCGAGCATATTTGGATTTGGAAAGCAGAAAACCAAAGAGCCCCATTCGCGACAGGTTGCGTTTGAGATGTTAACAAAGCCAGCTGTTGTTGAATCTTTCCTGGACGAAGGGGCACAACACCCCCGTCAGCTATTTGCCAGAGCCCAGCCTCTGCATGCTGCTGCTGAGGATGCTCGCCGCACTGGAGAAGTAAAGCAAAGACCATGGGAGAGAATGAAGAACAGATTATTGGGGGTTTTAGGTGAAAAGGAGCCCAACCCATTCTACTCATTCACGTATGGATTCCATCTTAGTCTGCCTCGTGGCACATGCTAATATACACTTAGCTCGTCACGATCCATTGCCGATCTGACCCCAACAGCCATGGCACAACAAGTAGTAACGGAGCAGGAACGGCGAAGAAAGGCCCAGCGAGAATATTTGAAGAAATACCCCAACTACAATGTCTCATTGCATATCTTTGGGCCATCTAATCCGATAAGACGTCTTTGCCAGAGGATGGTTGGGCCTAGTCGTGCTAATATTCGTTACGATGGATTACAGCCTTACACGCCTTTCAGTTATGCATTTTCAATCTTGGTTTACTGTGCCATCGTTTCTATGGTCATTATAGCCTGCGTAACAACACCCCTATATCAGAAAGAATACTTTGAAAAGAATGGCAATTCCTTAAGGAATTGGTTCACATTCGCCGATGCTGGATTTGTTGCCCTCTTCACAATTGAGTCCCTCATAAAAATCATCGCCGACGGGTTAATATGGACACCAAACGCATATCTTCGGGGATCCTGGGGTGTGATAGATTGTGTTGTGTTGATTACCCTCTGGATTAGTGTTATCACCTCCTTTAGAAATCAAGGCGAGATCTCTCGAGCTGTCGGAGCTTTCAAGGCGCTTCGTGCCCTGCGATTACTGAACATTAGCGGCGCTGCCCAGAATACGTTTCATTCCGTCGTTGTCCTTGGTGGGCGAAAAATTCTTTCCGCAGCATTTGTCTCACTCAGTTTGATTATCCCGTTCGCTATCTACGGAGTAAACCTATTTTCGGGATTATTGGATACTTGTAATGACGACTCTGAAGAAATTGTCAACCTAACATCTTGCGTTCATGAATATCCTAGCACACCTTACGGTTGGGAGGTTTTGGCACCAAGGGCTGTGGACAACCCCTACTTCAATTTCGACAACTTTGGAAGCTCGTTGTTTATTCTCTTCCAGATTGTGTCCCAGGAAGGATGGACGGGCGTCATGTTCGATGCCCAAGCTATTGTCGGAAAGGGTATGATATTTTTGTTGATGTTATAATCTTGACATCACTGATTGCGGTCTCTAGGCAAACAACCTCAGCCATTTTCTTCACAGGTCAACTCGATATTCTTTCTTGCGTTCAATTTGCTTGGTGCTGTCTTCGTCTTGGTAAGTACTAGTAGTACCCTCTGGACAAGTTTGATCACTTATTAGTATTGTTAGACATTGTTTGTCTCTGTGTTTATGAGAAACTACACGGAGCAAACGGGAGTTGCGTTCTTGACATCTGATCAGCGTTCTTGGCTAGAGCTTAGAAAGCTCCTCCGCCAGATCAGGCCTTCGAGGCGCCCTAAGGACAGTCCTGACTTGGACTGGAAGAGTTGGTGCTACAAGAGGGCCACCCATAAACACGGTTGGTGGCAAAGAACATACACAGTCATATTAGTGTTGCATGCAATACTTCTATTATTGGAGTACCACCCCGCGCCCCCGGCTTTGGACCGTACGAGAGATTGGATCTTCTTGGGGTTCACTGGCCTCTTTGTTGGAAACTTGGTTGTCCGAGTGATCGGTTTGACATGGTCCAATTTTCTAAAAAGCAGATGGGATATCTATGCAATCATCTCGGTTAATGGGACCTTTGTTACGACCCTACTGCTCCTTGCTGGATACCAGGAGAGAACCTTCATCCAGTTGCAGAAGCTTTTCCTTGTCTCTGTGAGTGCGGCCTTATGATCCTTTTCGCATCGTCATTTCTAAGTTCTAACCGATTGATAGATTGTGATGATGCTGATCCCGCGAAACGACGACCTCGACCACCTTTTCAAAACTGCCGCGTAAGTGACGACCCTTTATGCTTGGTGAGATAGTTCTAACGATCGCCTGCAGAGCGAGTTTGACTGCTATTGGTAACCTGATGGCAACTTGGTTTGTGCTTTTTTTGGTCTATGCCATTGCGCTCACTCAAACATTCGGTCTCACAAGGATTGGGCCCAACGGAAATGGGAACATGAATTTCAGAACAGTACCTAAGGCGTTAATCTTATTATTCAGGATGACCTGCGGGTAGGTCTCGATCTGTTTCCCACGCGATAAGTAGGCGACTAACCAAAATTAGCGAGGGTTGGAACCAGATCATGAGCGACTTTGAAGTCACCCATCCTGGTTGTGTTCACGGAAAAAATTTCTACCAGAGTGACTGTGGCAGCCAAGGATATGCGCGTGCACTATTCGTATCATGGAACATCCTGAGCATGTATATCTTCGTGAGCATGGTATGCATGGTTTCCCAAACTACGAAAAAGCTATTATTAACCTGCACTAGTTTATCTCACTTATCTTCGAAAGTTTCAGTTACGTCTATCAACGCTCCGGAGGTTCTTCGGTAGTTTCTAGGCCAGAAATAAGAAAGTTTAAACAAGCATGGCAACGGTTCGATCCCGACGGAACCGGGTATATCTCGAAGGAGAACTTTCCGAGGCTTTTAGGGGTAAGTGGTGGATTAAGCAAATTCCAAGCCCCCGAGACCAGCAGTGTTAAGCACTAACGAACTGCCAAGACCCTAACCGGCATCTTTGCCATGAGAGTTTACGAAGAACCGTTCACGGTGCCTGATATCTTGGATGATTGTAGAGTGGATCCCCAAAGTCACGGTAGCAGTGAAACTCATGGGATCATAGAGGGTGTGGACTTGAATGCATTGAATAGACGCATTGCAATGATCCCTATTCACAAGATCCGGAGACAACGCCACATCTACACTCTATTCTACGAAGAGTGTCTAGTATCGGCTAATAAAGAATACGGGGTGTCTTTCACATCTGTTTTGCTTATACTCGCGCACTATAAAATTATCAACGATAATAAGAGCTTGAGGTATTACCTGTCCTTGCGTGTAACAGTCATTCGAGTTTCTAATGTGTCCTAGATTGGAGGAATATCTTCGTCGCCGTTATCGGTTGCAAAGAGTAGAAGAGCAAGTGCAGAGGAATATCGTTACAAACTTCTTCTTAACTCTGTCAGTATCGCTTAATATTGAGCACGTGTCTCCGTGGGACACTGCTAACTGCTATGTAGATACTGGAATAAAAGGTTCAAAGATCGACGTAGGGCCCAATCCGGTGTGCCTCAGGTTCCTCAGATATTTGTCGACGACGCGAGTTCCAGCAGGTCGGACGCCAGTCCAAACGTGCCGCAGATATTGGTAGACGATGCGGAGGTGTCACCAAACACCAGCTCCGCATCAGCAGCTCTTAGCAAGGGGCCAGTAACCCCAAAAAGGCAAGCGCTACCTCCCTTGGACCTGAACTACCATGCGGGCAATAACCAGACTCCTGAGACATTCGGGACCTCGGGTACGCCGCAGTTTGGTGATTCCGATCCCTTCGTGTCACCTTTCTCTGGGGAGGAGTCTCCTTCTGTTCTGCGACAGAGACCTGGAAGAGGAAGATCTGCAGACGGTTCTCCTTCTCTCTCACCGAACGAGAGCCCAAACATGAGCCCCAGCGGAAGTCCGGTGGGGAGCCCTCGGCTAAGCCCTATAGCAACTACAAGCGGATGGATTAGTCGAGCAGGGAGTGTTTCGGCAGGTGGTGGATCACCATCAAGAAGTAGGGCGGATAGCGACGTCGTGCCCCAAAACGTTCTGGAAGTTCTGGGAAGTTCAGAATGGGGAGATCAGATCCGTTCATATATGGAGAGGTCTGGAGACCAGTCGCCTACCCGTTCGAACCAGGGAGGCAGTACAAGCCCTCGCTAAGAACCCAGGGACGTTATGGAATGGTTTAGCATGATAAGTGTATCATAGTGCATAAGTGGCGTTTGTGTGGTTCGTCCATGATGGGTAAAAAGGCTGCAGGGGAATCAATGCTCTCTGCGATATGAAGGGAAAAGGAGAGTAAAGAAAAACAAAAACACTACAAAAAACGGGGAAATATCATAAAAGACAAATGGAGCAAAGTGGCACGGAGTAGATTAGGGACCTGCGTTCTTTTAGGAGTTAATATTTGTAGAATCATAGAACACAATGTCAAGCGAGGCACTCGATCCTTGATAAATAATCACAAGCGAATGGAAACGGGTTGAAATGGGTGGTAAAGGTGCGTGGTGTGACCACGTGTGGCACCCAATATACTCGGGTAGGGATGAAAAAATCGGAAAACTTTTAGTGGCAAAACAGGGAGTAGGGGGATGATCGATGTGGCGACGGGTGAAAAGCGATCGCGTTACGAAACATCTTAAACCCAAGCTGTTGCACAGAGTGGTTGGAGAGGCCTCTTCAGTACTCTGCTTGGCTAGCTGGTAGTAAATACTCACGTTTAGACTACGGTATAGTGGAGTACCGGTACTTTCTTCCTCAAACCATCATCCGGCTTTCTGGTGTCTGCCAAGCCCCATTTTTTTCCAAATTTCTTTCCTCCCCGGACAATCTTGTTGATCTTTTTTTCCGATTTTTTCATCCCTACCCGAGTACAACATCCGTGACAGACGAACCGTTTCATACCCATGCATTTTTTTCGTCCCCTGAGTTTGTGATAGCGGTCCTCGCTCCGTAACTTCAGTTACTTTCTTGGATTCTGTTCTGACTTGCTTTGCCCGTCAGTCGCCATTCCTCCCCCAGTCCCCCAATCCCCCATTCCCTACCTCCTCCGCTCAGGCGCCACTTGCTGGTCATAGTAGCCGCAATATCATAATCCCTCCCTTTACTCATTTATCGCCCTTTTTCACACTTTCGCTCATTACGCTGCTGTCCTACCCTGACCCCTCACCACTACCACTAATAAGCCAATAAAGAGAAGGCAGCGCCTTCTCTTCACCCAAACTATCAAGAACCATCAAACATCAGCCTCGACAGTCCAACCAAAATCGAGATGCGCATCCCATCACTAACCTCCCTCTCCCCCAAATCCGTCTACACGCGCTTCGGCAACCGCCGCCGAACGTCCTCCACGAGCTCCGCTTCTACTACCGCTTCTAGCGCAAGTGTAAATGGAAGTAAGTCC
This sequence comes from Tuber borchii, assembly GCA_003070745.1. NCBI lineage: Eukaryota > Fungi > Ascomycota > Pezizomycetes > Pezizales > Tuberaceae > Tuber > Tuber borchii. The sequence continues at coordinate 10,001 of NESQ01000029.1, read as the reverse complement.
ACGCTACAAAAAAGGCCCAGTGGGTTGAACCTTTATGAGTTGTTGTATTCCGGTAGCGGGGGAGGAACGAGGATGACTACATTGTCATCGGTTGGATATTGGTCTGATGAGGTAGAGCGGAGGGGGAGGAGTGGGAGAAGGAGAAGGAGGAGGAGGAGGAGGAGGGGTTGAGTGTGTTGGAGCCGAGGCCCAGGCACTGTGTAGGCCTGTTTGAGGTTTTGGAGCTGTAGGACGGCTGAGAGGCCAGGAGTCATTACTTCTTTTTTATTTTTTTACGTATTCGAAGCTTGGGGCTATTATATGTATGCATGTAAGGAGGCAATGGGGTATACTGATGCGAACCGCAGAGCGGGTTGGTTAGGTGCGGTTTGGAAAGGAAAGAAAGAGAAGGGGCATTTATTTTTCCATATTTCCTGCTTCCTAGATTCCGGGTGTAATTATTGGGTGTAGATATTGAGTGCAAAAAAAAAACCTAAGCAAGTCGGATTCAAAGCACTGAGGTTGCTTACATAAGCAGCCAGTTGAGCAAGGAGAATCCACATTTCTTTCATGTTTTGCACTTCAACCACAATCACATAATCCTTATCTAGTTATAGCTTCTTAGTATTCTATTACTCTTGCCCATTATTTCTTTCTACTACTTTCTCAGCAGGGTCTCAGCAGTATTTTAGTAATCTTCAGGGTTGTCTGTATAGATAGTTACCTGATATGAGAGTGTAGCTAAAGTACGGGTACAAAAAGATCTGTACGGCAACGCAACGGCAACCCCACTACCACTATAAATTTATTACCCCTACAACCACAACTACTTAGGATAAACTGAAAATATGTGTAGACATACAATAGATATAAGAAAAGCTATATGTAAAATTAGAAAACAAAAAAATCAATACTTGGTATACCATCCCCTTGCATCTAAGACAGCAGCAACCCTACTAGGCATAGACTCCCACAACCTTTCCAGAAAATCCCCCTCAATATCCTGAGTCCAAACCTGATTTAGAGCTACTGCTAGATGTTTTCTAACAGTATCTGGGCCCCTCTTGGTCTTGTGGATGTTGGTCAAGTGCTGGTGCAGCTTTTCCTTCATCCTCTTCCAACAGTGCTCAATAGGATTGAGGTCAGGAGAATTGGGTGGCCATTCCATAACCTGTATGTTGTTTTCCTCAAACCAAGCCATGGTATCTCTTGCAGTATGTATCTTTGCACCATCCTGCTGAAAGATAGGATCCCCAACTGTGTCCTCTACCTCCTGCCAGATATCAATTAAACCATCCTCCAAAACTCCAATATATACAAATCTATCCACACTCTTGTCAAAAATAGGAATCAGAGGACCCTTATTTCTGCCCCAAATACAAGCCCAAACCATCAGCTTTACCCCTGGCCCCTTGGTAACCCCATGAATACAGTCTTTGTGCCACTTTTCTTCAGGTGTTCTGAATACCAATATACCCTTAAGATCCTTAGACTTTTCAACCAAGGATTCATCACTAAAGATGACTCCTTCAAAGTCTTCCTTTGCCCAATCCTTATACTTTATTGCCCAAGCTAACCTCTTAACAGCATGCTCATCCTTTAGAAGAGCTCTTTTCCTAGCTCTCCATTTCTTTATGTTGACTGAGGCCAAAGCTCTCTTGACTGTTTGGAGAGAGGAATGTGGTGCAACATCATTACACAATTCTGATAAAGTTTGGTGGCATGCCTTCTTGGACTCTCTGACTAGGCAGCGGTGGGTTCTGGAATCAATTATTTTAGGTCTTCCAGGTATAAGAAGGTTTTTTGCATCACCCCTCTTTTGGAAGCAGTTATGGAAAGTTTGAATAGTACTCTTTGGACAGTTTAAGAGCTCTCCAATTTCTCCCAAAGAGATTTTTTTTTTCCTCAGAGCAACTATTTGTCCTTTCTCAAACTCTGTCAGGTAGCCTGTCTTGTGTGGAGGCATTGTGGTTGAGGGGTGGTTGATTGTAGAAGTGGGGTGTTTTGAGGTGTTGCGTGGTAACCACCGATCGTACGGATCCTTTTGGCCTAGTACTTTACAACATGCTTTCTCCCCCTGATTAACCACACCTATAGGCAGTAACCTTAATTAGAAGAGAAACTAGTCAAATATAATAGTTGGTAGACAAAAAGACTATTGTCTGGCAATACTGGAAATAATGCTCTGACTAAAGGGATATATTAGTGAGGGGTAACTGTAATGGAGGTAGCGTAATAGAGAAGTGTTATTACGCTATGGCCCTGATCGCTAAATATGTGTATGGAGAGTATCGTCTAGAGAGACGAATGGTTTTAAGATAAAAGTAATAGTGCGATAAAATTGTAAAGTTGTAACATGTATATATTGTTAAGGTCTCTTCTCCGTTGCTTGTTGTTTGTATAAACTACGAAGACATCTCGATATTTATATTCCGCATCTGGGTGGTCGCGGGCTACATAATCTTTTCATATAACTAAGTATCTCTTACTCTTTTCACCGACTTCCACAAAAGTGCGAACCCTTTCTGACCCTGAAAACCTCTGCACCCATATGCGACTTGTAGACATATAAGAACTTTTATTCTACGATGGTGTGGACACCGCTCTTAGTGTTTGTATGATCTTTTATCTGAAGTGAATCAAGTTACAAATAATCACCCACGTTTACTAACGGAGAGAGACATTCCGCTGAACCGAAGATGGCCAGTCTTCTTATGTTAACTCCGTCAGAAATCAGACCGCATATGTATCTTATGATTTCGTCTACCAGTATTATATGACTCTTGACTATGAATTGAATCAATGGTTACAATTATAGTTATCTGTCTTGTGCTAACTGGTCCTTTGGGGGTTCCCCGACCCTCTTTCTGGGTATAGACTATTCTTCTAGTACTGGGCAACTTTCCAGACTGAAGCGTCTAACTTTTACGCAGTTCTTGTCCCGTTACTTGACGACCACTCTTCAATCCCCCATCTTCGAGTGTCTGTAACTCTATGCGACGTTGTCCGATTTGGATGTTGTTACTTGCATAAGGTGGAGGTTTTTTTCTTTTTTTTTTTTATATCATGTATTCATTGTTAAGGTACAAGAACTCGCATGCAGCACTACCTATGGTGTAAAGAAAACCTTAATCCCAACGCAAAACAACAAAGTAAAAACTCAAAACCATCATCTCCAAACTGTGTCAAGTACTCGACACGGACCAATCTACGGAATTCACAACAAGTAAAATCAAACCAATACAAGCACGCAAGAAAAATCATAAAGCAAACTTTAAACGAAATAAAACTACCATTTAAATCATGTAGGACATAAAGGAGATGACTCGAAATGCCCCCTACCAACTGGGGAAGAAGGAAAAACTATTGAAACAGGGGAGGACATCTTGTAAGCGGCCATGGTGGGAGGAAAATCGGTGCACGTCTCGTTGATGTAAGAGGCGAGCCCTAGCAGGAGTTGAGCGGAGGACCAAAGCGGGGAGTCGGCCCCAACGGAGAGCACATCTTGGAGGTGGAGGGCCTTAGGTATAGCTTTGACTTCGCAACGAAGGACTGCATGACTGAAAGTCTCTTTTTCCTTGCCGCAGAGGGGACAGAGGGGGGAGAGATCAGGTTGGGACCAGGAGGGGTGGGCGGCCAGATAGCGTTTCTGGGCTCGTATTTGGTGGATTCTGCCGGCCATGAATTTGCCTAGGCCCATAAAAGGATGCGGTGTCATGGTGAGTGGGAAAACATAATAAGCTGACATCAGGGCGGAGGCCTTCCATGAGTCAAGCATCATGGTTCGGGCCTTGTGTTGGAGAGTGTGGTAGGAAGCTCGTATGAGGGTATCTGGAGAGAGGTCCGGAAGATCCGGCAGCAGGGAGGACCCTAGCAAGGGTAGGGCTGGAGACTCCCCAATAAGGGGGAGGACGAGGTGGGCGAGTGCGTCAACTGGCAGGTGGGTTCTGACAGGAGGTATATGCTCAGGAGTGGACCAGAGAAAGGGCCTGACATTGGGGTCCAGGCCTATGCAGAGTGATCTTAGGTTCTCCTTTTCCCGTTCGGGAAGGGCGGAGGGGAAAGAATGAGGAAGGCGGGTCACCAGGTTGATAGTAGGAGGGTAGCAGCAAAGGCGTAAGGCTGGCATGCGACGCTTGTGGCCAAGGAGCACCGAGAAGGGAGAGAGAGTAGCCTCTGCAGCTAGGATCATGGTGGGAGTGGCTCTGAAGCAGTTGGTGACCCATCTTTGGACGTGGTGCCAGTGAACATCCATTTTGCGAAGGAGCCCTTTGGTCGGGACAAAAAAGGTCTGCCCCATATGACAGTATGGGGAAGATAAGTGAATAGGCCAACTTGTGGCAGAGGTATGGGGAGGCCCCGGATCCTAAGCCTGACAGCCTTCGGACTGCCGCGAAAGCAGCTTGGGAGAGAGCAAGGCGCCGGGAGAAGTTGGCGGTTGACGAAATGTTTGGAAGAAACCAATAGTCCAGCCAGCTCCGCTGGCTGGCGGGGAAGAACACCTGGCCATCCAGGGCAATGGGGGGGGCCTCGGGTCACTCGGTTGGTCCCTTTGGTGTGGGGTGCGCCAGTGAATGAGTTCCGTTTTGGGGATGGAAAAGCCAACCTTGACGGCTGAGGCTTTGGCCTTCATAACACCAAAGGTTCTTTGGAGCAGCCTAACATTGGTACGATAAGAGGAAGAAGCAACAGTTATAGAAAAATCATCAACATAGGATAAGTTAATCCCCTTGGGGACATCTACATGTAAACAGGAAATAAAATAACATATAACAAAGGAGAAATAGGAGACCCTTATGGGGTTCCAACAGTAACGGAAGAAAAAACCTTTGGGGACCCCTGAAATAACAAACAGCACCTCCTGTCAGTTAAAAAGGAAAATACCCAAGAAATTAAGTACCGATTGACCATCTTCCTGCGAAGAAGGGAGCAGAGGATAGAGGCATCAACATTGTCAAAACCACCTTTGATATCCAAGAACAGAGAGGAAACCTTTCTCCGGGACCTTTGCAGTGTGCGGACGGAGTCAACCATCGCGGTGCAGGAATCGAAGGAAGAGGGGGTTGGGAGCGAGCCATACTGGTTGGGGGATATGAGCCCTTGAAAGCAGGCAACAGCAGAGAGGCGAGAGGCAAGGATCCTTTCAAGGATCTTGGAAACAGTTTCCAGAAGGACAATGATGCGAAAAGAAGCCGGAGAGTCATAGGAAGCCTTTCCAGGTTTATCTAGTACTGCGCCGTGAGCGCGCTTGAGGGAGGCGGGATGGGGGCCATATAGCAGGAGTGGGGCCAGGAGAGAGGTCAAGATGTGGGGGAGGGCCCTATGGAGGGCCTTCCACACAGAGTAAGGAATCGTGTCCGGGCCAGGAGCAGAGGACAGGGAGCAATTTGAGAGAGCTAAGGCGACTTCCTCGGCAGTCAGGGTTGGGGTGTCATTAAAAGAAGACAGGCTAGAGGGTAGCGAGAGGGCGGGCCGCGTCGGGAAGAAGTGGGCCAGCAGCGAGGAGTTAATATCCATCGGGGTAATTGTGTCGGGGAAGGAGGGAAAGCGAGAGACAGGTCGGCCTAAGGAGAACTTTTTGACCGTCCAGATGCAGCGGAGGGTGGCATCGGCCAGGAGACACCTCCAGTGGGCAGCTTTTGCCTTCTTGATGGCTTTGAAGTACCCATTTTTGGAGATTCTGGCCGCCTTCCTGTCTAGAGGGGAGAGGGAGGCCCTGGCGTTGCGTGATGTAGAGTGATATTTCCTGCGGGGAAGGGACAGTAGTGGGGACCACCAAGGTTTGGATTTGTTAGAGGGGCGAGAGAGTGGGGTATGACTGATCAAGAGCGAGGTTACTGAATGAAGCGCGCAATCAATCCAGGCTTCCAGAGCAGTGAGGGGGGGATTAACCGGGGGGGGGGGCAAAATAAGGTTGGCCAAGAGTGGGGATAGTGCTTCCCAATCAGTCAAGAGCCAGTTGGGAGCCAGAGACGGGGGGTGCACTTTGGGTGCTGTAGGAGAATAGAAATAGGAACGTGATCTGAGCCAGTGGAGGGTAGGGACATGTTCCACCCCTGAAAAAAGGGGTGCAAAGATGAAGAAGAAAAGGAAAAATCAATAACAGAGGGCCTGGCAGTGCCACCAAGAGGAAACCTCGTGAAGACACCCGGGGTATTCAAAAGAGAAAAGCCCAGTTCGGAGGCCCTTTGAAAGAAAGGAAAGGACACGGCCAACTCCTCTCTGGAAGGGCGACGAGAAGGATCTGCAAGGGGATAATGCAAGTTAAAATCCTCGACCACGAGGAGAGGAAGTCAAGAAACAGGAAAGGCTACGAGGGGCGACACTGAAACCACATCTCCTCTTTTACCCGAAAGGTTATATAAATTCAAAATACGAAAGGAAGGAAAACCCACACCAAACAAGTTTTTAGCAAACACATCAAGTGCATACACATCTGGCCTCCCCATAGAGTTGGGCAGGATTGAAACTCCTTTCTGAAAATCCAAGGAAACATAAAAGGCAACCTTGGGCTAGGGAGATTGGGAAGAGGGAAAAAAACTATCAAAACCTTGAAAAGTAGGGAGCCGACCCCACCAAAAAGGGGGGTCTTGGAGGGTCACAACAGCCGGGTAATTTGAAGAATCAGCAAAAGAATTAAACAAAGAAAGAAACACATTCCAGCTCTCTAGACAGTTGTGTTGAATGAGATGAAGCGAGCGGAGGGGGGCCGGACCCCACAAGTTTTCAGAGGGGTTGTTAGACATCTACCGGCACGAAGCCGACGTGTCTCTAGGAGCTGGCGAGGGGCTGGGGTCCACATCGGGGAGTGGGCGACCAGACCTTGAGGCAGGGTAGTAGGACGAAAAGGAAGGCATTGGCTTAGGAGTCACAAGAGGGTCAGTTCCCGATGGGATGGGGCGCGGTTCTGGGGTGTTGGGCACCGAGTTCGGGCAGGGGGCGGGGAGGTCTGTCTCGGTGGCGTCCATGTCGTCGGCATTGATGGGGGAGCCAATGGGGTGGGGTTGGGGGGGGTCGCTCGGGACAATCTCTGTCTCTGGCGGAGTGAGGGCCGTGGTAATTAGGGCATCTGGCTGGGGAGGCTATGCAGCAGCCGAGGACGGGGCGAAGGTTGCCCTCTCTGGAGCAGGTAGGATTAGAGCAGCGATGGTTGGCATTGGTATGGGGGCCACCGCAGAGTCGACAGATGGTGGATTCTCTGCACAGAGGCTTCAGGTGCCCGAACTTCCAGCAGTTAAAACACTGGCTTTGAGCATTGGAGGAGTAGGCCCTTTTGACTTCACGGTTGTCGCCAAAGAGGAGGATACGGGGGGGATCGGTCATGCGCCATGCCAGGTCCACTGGGACATGGATGACGACGGAGAAGGCTTTCTTGCCGTTGGTTCTAGCTTCACAGTCAGCATTGAGAAAACGGGAGCGGGTAATAATCGAATTTTTGGCGTTATCAACGTCAGCCAGCAGTAGAGAATGAAGCTCTTCATCTGTGTCAGGGTGAGCATCCATGAGGAGGCCATAGATGGCAAACTGGAGATCAGTGGGGGCGTAGCGGAAGTGTTCCCAAGGGTTGTTGTTGACGGGGAAGGATTGGTTGAGCCTGGCGGTAAAGGCATCAAAGAAGGGGACGTAACAAGAGGCGGGGACCAGGGGATCAGCCACAGTGAGAGAAACAGCGCCTTTCAGGCTAACTGAGACTCTGAACGATTTTGGGAGCTCAGAACCGGCTTCCCGAAGGACGGAGGCAGCGATGTCAGGGAAACGAACGCGAATGATAGATTCCTGGGAGTGGGGGCAATGAGTTGAGTGTGGGGCGAAAAACCTTCTGGCAGGACTGGGGAGAGGGGCAGGACCCTTTGGGGAAGCATTCAGTGTGGCGACCGCGACTTTGTTAGCAGAGGTGGCAGAAGGGGAAGTCTTTTCTTTTGCTTTGGCTTTAGCCTTATTGGCTCTAACCACAGCATTGAACTCAGAGGTACCACCATGGATAACCTGGGCATAAGATTGAGCCAGGAGGGGGGCCGGGGAGGGGGGGAGCAGCATTGGAGGCAGGGGGCGCAGAGGGAGGGCCAGAGGGGCCAGGGCAAGTGGTTGGGGGCGCTGGGAGGGGGGGGGGGCGACCCCTTTTCTGAGGGGCCCCAGTGACAGGGGGGCGACCATCCTGTGTGATAGGTCTCGAAGGGCGTCCCGGATTTTCCGGAGTTGTTCATTAGAGGAGGAATTGGTGACTTGGGACTGCAGGTCGTGAACTGTAGAGCTGAGCTCTTCCAGCTGAGAGCCGAGTGAGTTGACCGCGTGGAGGGAGGCGCACATCAGAGGGAGGAGGGAGCTTTCGCTGATCGAGAGGCCATTGCATTCCTGAGGAGTCAGAGAAGGCAGTTGCTCAGGAGTGAAGCTGATGAGAGAACGGGTAAGTGAGAAAAGCGAGGCCAGAAAATGAGCCTCAGGGGAGATCTCAGACGTAGAGGGAGTAACAGAAGAGGGCCTAGTGTGGGGCCCGACGAGCGAGATGGGGGGACCGAGAGGATCCATGGCGAGGCGGAGGAGGACGTAAGGCCCAACTGAAGTAGAAAGAGGGGTGAGGGTGGGGATCGTGCACTAGAAAATTTGGTGTTGTGAAAGCTATAGTCAGGAAAATAGAGGGCGCGGAGCGTGTCATATAAGGTGGAGGTTTTTTTTTTTTTTTTTTTTTTTTTTTTTTTTATATCATGTATTCATTGTTAAGGTACAAGAACTCGCATGCAGCGCTAGCTATGGCGTAAAGAAAACCTTAATCCCAAAACAAAATAACAAAGTAAAACCTCAACCCATCATCTTCAAACTGTGTCAAGTACTCGACACAATACCAACATACGGAATTCAACAAAAAGAAAAATCAAACCCACAAAGGCTCAAAACGAAAACCCTAAACAAAACAATTGTAAACCTAAACTAAAACCAATTTCAAGTCAAGTAGGACGTAAAGGAGATGATTCAAAAAAGCCCCTAACAGCTGGGGAGGAAGGAAACACTATTGAAACCGGGGACGACATCACATAGGTAGTCATGGTAGGAGGAAAGTTGGTGCACGTCTCATTGATGTAGGAGGCGAGACCTAGAAGAAGTTGGGCGGAGGACCACAGCGGGGAGTCAGCCCCGACGGAGAGCACGCCTTGAAGGTGGCGGGCTCTGGGTTCAGCTTTGGCTTCGCAGCGAAGGACGGCGTGGCTGAAGGTCTCGTTCTCCTCACCACAGAGGGGACAGAGGGGGGAGAGATCAGGTTGGGACCAGGTGGGGTGGGCGGCCAGATAGCTCTTCTGGGCCCTCATTTGATGAATTCGGCCGGCCATGAACTTGCCTAAGCCCATGAACGGGTGTGGAGTCGTACCGAGAGGGAAACTATAGTAGGCCGGTGGCGGGGCAGCTTCCTTCCACGATTGTAACATCATGGCACGGGCCCTGCGCTGGAGTATGACATAGGAAGCCCTCATCAGGGATTCTGGGGGGAGGGAAGGGAGGTCCAGTAGCAAGGCCGAGCCTAGGAGGGGAAGCGGGGAGGTACTCTCGGTAAGGGGGAGGACTAGGTGAGCGAGAGCATCGACCGGGAGGTGCATTCTGACAGGAGGTTTTCTTTCGGGGGTGGACCAGAGGAGGGGCCTGACATTGGGGTCAAGGCCTGCACAGAGAACCCTTAGGTTCTCTGCGCACCGATCGGGAAGGGCCGAGGGGAAGGACGAGTGGAGGCGGGCAGCCGCAGGGTTGATAGAGGGGGGGGAGCAGCAGAGTCGAAGGGCGGCCATGCGGCGCTTGTGAGCGAGGAGAATCGAGAGGGGGGGGAGAGCAGCTTCCGCGGCAAGGATGGTGGTAGGCGTGGCCCTAAAACACTTCGTAACCTATCTCTGGACGTGATGCCAGTGGATGTTCATCCTGTGTAGTAGCCCTTTGGTCGGAATGAAGAGGTCGGCCCCATACGAGAGGATGGAAAAGATAAGCGAGTATGCAAGCTTGTGACAAAGGTGTGGAGAGACCCCGGAGCCTGAGCCCGACAT
>NESQ01000289.1:0-125813 GCA_003070745.1 Tuber borchii | reverse complement strand
ATAAACTCTCTGAGGTGGTTTTCATATTCCATTCTTCACAAGGCGTAAACTAAATCTTGAGCAAAACATCTTTGACCAAGTAAATGTTTAGCACAATCAATAGGATTGCGGAAAAAGAATTTCTGTATTATGGAAGCTTCCTCTGGTCCTTCCTTGTCTGAAATTTCCTACTTGCAGTTAGAATAGGACGTTGTAGGGTCCATTTACTTACAGCTTCACTAAATGATACAAACCCCTCTTTCCAGCTCTTCATTCCCATACCTGATTCCAACTGATCAATGGCATCAAGGAGCCGATAAGCATAGTCAATATTACTGCCCTCAGGCCCCAAGTCCTTCTTGAAATATCTATCCATGTGATCCTTTGGTACCTTTGCTTCAATAAACCACCGAGCAAGCTCAAAGTCCTTCTTGCTTCTGAATGGTGACCAAATCTCATCTTCAGATCTTTCGGGCTGTACAACGTCCCATAGTAACCTTCCTGCAGTGGGGTGCGTCATCATTATCGGTAGTCCAACCAATGGTGTGCTTTCCTCAGTGTCTAGAATAATTAAGACTTTTCACGTCCGAATCGGCAGCGTTTACGTAGAGATCAAACTCATTTGCTTCAATATTTGTTTCAGCCGTAATAAATTCTTCCCCGAGTAGATTCGAGATTAGGTCAGAGTCGGTAGGCTGGGGGATTCGTGCATGACGTTCTTCGTAGCAAATAGGCTGTACAAAGTCAAAATGCCCTGTTTCCATATGCTTCCGGTACCATGTACTTGACTTGTATTTTCTTCTGCAGTACGAGGATTGAGACTCTTGTACCATTCTACAAGAAATTAGATTTGATACACAGCACAAAAGAGACGCGAAAATAAAACTGACTTTTCGAGACTGATCTCACTGTGCTTGAACGCGTGTGGTAATTGAATAACTAGTTCTTGACCGGAACTGTGCTATAGATAGATGATATTGTACGCAAAAAGGTCCAAATAGGACAAAATTCATCGTCACACCCTCTGTTCAGTAAATTCGAGATATTTCAAGAGATAGAAAAAATATGAGAACTTGAAAAACTTTCAAGGTGTGTTGTGTGGCCTGTTTGTAATTTAAAGGCCAACTGTTCGGGTCGGTCTCACCTTCCCCTGAGCAGGATTGTACTAGTACTCATACTTGAATGACGTTCTATGGCTCTAAACTCCCTTTTCACATTAGCTTTCAGACTAAATCCAGGTAGGGCGTTAGAGGTCCTGCGGGCATGAACATGAACGACGGCCCAGGGCCACGACAGACTCATATAAATCTCGAGAAGATCTTACTTAACACTTTTATCTATGATTACTTTTTAAAAAATGATAAGCAACGTGAATTATACCCTAAACCTCAGGTGTCCTTTATTCGGCGTATTGCAGACTTTGAGAGGGCCAAACCTAATGGCAAGCGCTCATCTACCATAACCTAATATTTCTTATCCAAACCCGCATCAAGAAAGCAGGGGTAGTTACAAGCCTGCCTATTGCATCGTTGTACCTTAAAGCACTCTTGAAAAGCTTGTTCATGTTTGTTCAACCTAACTTTTTAAGTGTACAAGCTTACCTTATTACATGTTTGCCTCATGGCAACTGTACATCTGTACTTGTTTGTACAGGCACAGAAGGACGTTCTACTTTCAAGTTGGGACGTTTAACAGTCTCTTTCATACTGGTCTGAGTTTTAGAACTCTTGATACTACGACAAACAGCTTGAATAGTACGCTCTTCCTTATATAAACCCCTCACTACCCCAGGATTTTCCTTCTCCACTCCTTCATTACCTTCTAATCAATCTACAGCTTCTCATTGTCCTTCTTAGTGCTCCAAAAGCAACTTTTCCCTTCACAATGATACAGTATATATAAATGAGAAATGTTTTCTGTGATCATACAGTCTCACTCACATTTCACACCAACTATACCATTAAGTCTCGTCTGCGGTTCCTAACGTCTGAAATGAGCCATTCTTAGGCCTTTCGTAGGCTATACTGATTTATATCCATAGAATACCGTTAACTTACTGTTAATTGAAGTGAAGCTTTTCGATAGCTTCTACCTCCTAAAAGTAAGTTTGTGCCACAATTCGTCCCTTTCCTTTCTTCCTCGTCCTCCTAGAGATATCAACCCGAGGCCTAGTCTTTCTCACTTCCTTCTGGGGTAGGACGAAGGGCTGCATAAGTTCTTGAATAAACTTGTGCATGGCTCATACAAGCTCTTCTAAAGCTTTAATGTGAACCGATAGTTGACCACTATTCTCTAGATATACTAGCGGCTCCCCGTTTTCACTTGCTATCCCCCCCTATAGTTAGTCTTCTGTTTGTCTCATTTGCACCTTTCCCAAGATGGAATGATTCCTGATCGCTATTTGCTAGATTTCTTTGGGATTTCCCGTCTTCTTCTACACGCCAAAAAAATCCTCGTCTAATTCAGGTTAGTCTTCTGCGCGTTCCATTGAGTCTGTTTTACAGAGAATCTAATTGGTTAATAGCATGCCTCTAATTCGTGGTCGTGGTCGTGTCACTACTGCCATCTTCCGGACTGAGCTTAACCTCACTGGTGACGGATGAACCGTGGAAGGGAGAAGATACCGTGCCGTTCGCACATACATTCTCCAGAAGTGCAACGAGAGAAATATCACCTCTCGCACGCAGGCTGGTGACACTTTGTGGAACGAAGTTAGGATGGAGACCGTCGCAGACATCGTTCTCAGAGGCTTCCGAGCCAAATTCAACTCCCCCCGGAACCGCCCACATCGGGCCTTCCATGTTGCTCTAGATGCTCTCATCATGGACGTTCTGAAGAAGGCAGCTGAGTCTCGTAGCAATGCCAGACTTAATTCTGATGCCGAGGAAGAGATAGGAGATAGGGGCGCGGGTGGTGCATCTCGATCCAGATTGAGAGACGAAAGGACCATTGCTCGTCCTCAACCGACTGTTCACGAGGAGAAACCAGTACGAATAATATTCATTTCGACCACAGGTGGCGAGCCTGGGCAGGCTCGCCAGCTCCCATGGATAAACCATGGTAATAACACTATGTCAAACAAGAGTTGGCTGGTGGTTCTCAGGTATTACACTTTTCAGGAGCTCGGCAAAGCTGGCTGTCGGTATGTAGAGGACAGTTAGCATCCCCGGCAGTTCATTGGAATTCTCCGCGACATTGAAGGCCTGAATGTTACTCCTGATGGCACCGACCAGATCGAGTTGATCGACGACGATCAGGTCAATGCCTGGCTTCATCTCTCCCAGTGCTCCACCCATACTGTCGCCTGCTTTCTCCACCGAGCAGCTGTTGCCCCTCCTGATGGTGGGAACCCTGTTTGTCCCAATATGCCTCTTATTGGGCACAGCTGGAACGATCTCTTCCCCGGCCAATTCGGCATCGCCGACTTCTACACTGAGCCAGAATCTAACTCTAATGAGGAGGACGATGTGGAGCACCATGCAAGACGTAGAAGGGCCTTTCCTAGGTCCCACAACGGCTGGCAGAGGAGAATTCTGAGCAATGATCGTAGTGTTGTTAGGTTCCTGACCCACTCCCGGGAACTGATTTCGTGCGCACGAGTGAGGTAGGGGTCGGTGTATATGAGCCGATATGCAGGACAAGATGTCCCAATGGTGGCTCTTCCTCCAAGGATCCCACCTCCAGAGTGTGAGGTGTCAGTACATGACGCTATTGGGGAAGGCGCTGATGATAACGGTGGGGGTAATGGGAGTAATGGGAGTAATGGGGGCAATAGAGGCAATAGGGGCAATGCCTAGGGTTTGTTTGCGCCAGGCAGCATCTTCTTTGGGCTTTTGGGTGGTTTTTTCTTTTATTTCACTGGCCCTCTTAGGTTTTGCTTTCATTTCTATCCATGGGTTTAGCACCAGGGGAGGGGGGGGTTGGGGCTTGTGTGTGCTGGGTAGTGTCTTCTTGGGTCTTTCGGGTAGGCTCTGTTTCGTTTCACAGGTTTTTTCTTCCTTTGTTTTGCTCTCGTTTCTATCAATTTGTTGGGTTTTCTGGGACTCATTTTGTGCCGGGCTGCGTCTTCTTTGAACCTTTCCGTAATTGTTCTTTGGTTTTACAGGCTTTGCTTCTTTGCTTCTGCTTTGCTTCTATCTATTAATCATTGTCTTAATCCTGTTTGCGCTGTTATCCGGCTTTCCTATATTTTAACCAGTAGTCTTAGATTTTAATGTTTTTAGTAGTCTTTTTATTTTTAGAATTAGTTGAGTGCAATAGAAAGCTTTTCTGGGATACTAAACGTCCCTTTTATCCTGTATCCTATCCTAGTATGTATAATCCAATCTTTTGAAATGATAAGTTATGTTCATCCAAGCCCCGTATATGAAATCCTGTCCTGGCAATCCTGATTAGACAGTCTCTATTTGGCTCAAAGCCATTCATGCACGTAGCCTTTGAGACATTGGGAGGCTAAATGGCTGTTGGATAGTCCGAGCCCATGCCAATGATTCTCACGGACCTTGGTTCATAGCTAGGAGTCCGTCTAGTAACAATAACATAAAGCTTGTTCATCCGCAATACGAAGCTCCTCGTCCCCAATACGACGCCGTGAGTTCGATTCCTGTCAGGACTTTTATCTCTACATCTAATTCCTTTTCTCCTCTAGTTCTTTCATATAAACGCGCAATCATGAATGGAAATATGAGCAGAGGTCAGTCACGCCTCCTGGAGGCCAATGTGAGCTCTCCCAAGACTTCAATATCCCATTCTTGACCAGAGTAGTAGGACTAGCCCCCCGAGCCCAGGCATCATCGTCGAGACCTCCAGCAGCCTTCGCGGATATTTCAACGCTAGCACCGGAAACACAACGACGAGTTCATTTTGAGGAAGAGCAACCCACAGAATTTGACGATGATGACATTCCTCCTAGACGTCGTCGATGGGATGAACGACGTCCTGCTGAACCACTCCCGCAGCCACTTCCACAGAGTGTCAGGAGCCGGTTAAGATATGTAAGTAAATGTAATAATTTTTTCAATTGACATGCTTATAAGAAAAAGTAGGGAGGACACCCCAACGCCGGTTGTAAATGGCCCTTCGCAGGCGCTTGCATCACAAGCGCAGGCAGCACAATTACATTCTGGCCATCTCAGAGACGATTTATCACAATTCTCACCCTATATTCCTGATACGCCTGAAGAGGAAGAAATGATGCCGTCCCATTCACGACGTAGTATAGCTGATCCAGACTTTCCAGAGTCTAATATCGGGACCCCTATCACACTATCGGCAAAAAGCAATACATTGCAGGGTGCGGCGAGGATAATCTTTGAGAACGCTGCAAATATGGTCCGGTATCATACCTGGTTTGCTAATCCCTTTGTAAAGCCTGCCGAAAACGATACCCTTCTGGAAGGTTATTGGGTAAAGGTAGCTAGAAAGTTAGGTTGGGGAAATAGGGTAATGGAAAGACGGGCAATAACTTTTGTAAGTCCTTTAATTGACGAAAAATGTCCTATTGAAGACTGCTTACAGCTAATTAGATCCATTTAGTTGAAATCGAGGCAGTCTAGCGCCAGGTCACATCTAGTTTCAGAGAGCAAGAACATACTTGAGGACCTGTATGACTTCTCGCAAAAACCACCAGCTGAAAATAAAGGCGCGAGTTGCTTATTTGTTTGAAAATGATCGGTTTACATGCCACCCAAGTAAACAACAAGTTAGTAAACTCAGATTGTCCCTGGTGAGTTGAGATAAGGCTTACCCAGACAGGACTGTGGTTGGGGCTTTTCTGCACCAGAGATAGCAAAACTCTTGTTTCATAAGTGGTACCAGGGTTCAAGAATGCGAGGGAGGACCAATAAATCATTTCTTCATCATACTAACGACGCCCTGATATGCCTTACCACGGCATGTCTGTATCATTCTCTGAAGGCTTGGAGTTCCGGATCATTTATTCAACCTCCAGATATTTCCGCTCTGACAGCACAAAGTTAGTATTGACTTGTTTAAAGGTTCAAATCCACCGTTGTAAAGCCTATCGTACTTACTAGAAAATTTAGATGTCTATCTTTGACAGCGTGCTACCTGGCAAAGACTGCCACCAGGAGCCCGAGATAAACACGTTCTAAATACAAAAAAACGAATCAAGAAAATGCTGCGGGAGGGTAGATTGATACCGGATCAGGAGTCTCGTGCCCCACTGGAGGACAGAGAGGCCGCAGGATATTTGGATTTGCAGATTTCAGGCGATCAGGAAAGCGAGGTAGAGGACAATCATTCAGATCCCGAAGTGGGGCAGGCAATTGAGGCTTCAGAAGAGGAGTTGAATGGCGACGCGTAACGTCCTATTTGGGACAAATATAGATTTAAATAAAATAAACAAATAAAAGAGCTTATTATTATTATTATTATTATTATTATTTTGATTATGCCACTTAGAGTTAGACTTCAACCCAGTTTGTGAAAAAAGACATCAGGTGTCACAAACGGTGACTAGCAGAAGAGGTTTTCACATGACTCATACTTATGAGTCATAGGGTTTAGTATTTCACATGACTAAGCAATAGCGTGTTATTCTTTTGTTATGATTAGTTTATTGTATTTGACATGACTCACGATTGTGGTCAGATGATTATGACTTTCGCACATGACTTGTAATTACAAGTCATGGGTTTCACGCATGTGACGCAAGTTGCGCACATGATAGGTGTATTGTGTTTTGATTGATTGGTTGTTCTTTTGCAGTAACTCATACGAGTCAGCTGATGGATTTCACACTATGACTCACGTATGAGTTATAGGGGCGTATGACGCGAAGGATGAGTCATGAGTTGCGGGAAGAACGGTTATAAAAGAGAGCCCTTACGGCCTCTTAGTTTAGATGCGGCAACGACCACACCGCCTACGCTAAGGAATGCAAGTCCCGCCCTATCCCCCCCACCCGCCCCGTGCCCCCCTCGGAGTCTGTCGGCTCCTCCGCATCCTCGGACAGTCAAGAGTCCATGGATGTGGAAGAAGATGGCGTGCCAGCACCCACTACTCCCCAGGCCCACCCAACCTCCGATCCTGGCCCTGCCACCCCCCGCCCTGTAACCGCCGTTCATGTGCCACCTACAGGCGCGACGGGTCCTGCTCCCTCAGGCCCCCCGCGCCCCCCGTAACTCCAGTTAACCGCCGGGGTCGTCCCGCCATGATTAAAGCCCAACCTTCTAGCAGAACCGTGGGGCCGGCCCACTCGCCCAAAATCACACTCATTCAACACAACAGCCTGGGAAGCTGGGATGTGTTTCTTTCACTTTTTTCGTCGTTTTCAATGCGCCACCCTCCACAGCTGGTCTTTCTACAAGACCCCCCGTCCTCCAAGGGCTTTTTACCCACCTTTAATGGGTACAAGTCTTTCGCCCCCCCTCGCCCCTCCCTAAGGTGGCCTGTTATATTTCTTCCGAATTTTTAAAAACCAACCCCTTACTCCCAGTGTTCACGCCGGACGTGGATGACTACATGCACATTGATGTTTACACCCCTTCAGGCTGCTTCGGCACCAGCTTTCCTTATTTCCGCCTGGCAAACATCTATTCATGTTCCAGGTACCCACAACTACACACAGTCAGACCAGACCAGATTTTCTTTGCCATGACGTTCCCTACCTTGTGGTAGGAGATTTCAACATCCACAGCCCCCGCACCGACCCCTCCGCCTCCCCTCCTCCCAGGAAGCCTCCATCGCCGACCCCTACTTCGATAGAGCCGACGACTCAACTTTACTGTATCAACACCCCGGGGGAGTACACTCGGTACCCCCTCTCTGGCCCCCACAGACCCAGCGTCATAGACCTGGCCTTTGCTAACCCCGCTATGTTTCCTTTCGTACACAATTGGAACACCTCATCTCTACCCTCCACCGGGTCGGATCACGTCCCCATCTCCATCTCCCTTTCAGCTCCCCTCCGACACGCCCCCCCCCCCAGGCCAAATGGGACTCCTGGACTGGACAGCCCTGGAACCGGCCCTCAAGCCTACCACGTCCCCCCTCCCCCCCCACACCCCTCCCCCCAGCAGTTTGACGCCTGGTTCTCGGCCTCTTTGTCCTGCCTGACCTCAACGCTTAGAACGGCTGCCCCCACATCGAGACCATCATCCAGGTCTAAACCATGGTGGACCCCCCTCCTCACCGTGCTCCGAAAGGAGTACAACAAAGCCACGAGAAAAGCAAAAAAACTCCAAACCACACAGGCAAGGGAAACAGCCAGGCACTCCAGGAATGGTTACTTCAAAGCCATCAAGCGCGCCAAGTCCACATACTGGGCTGATTTCCTGGCCAAAACCACCCCCAACAACATCTGGACCGCCAAGAAGCTTGTCACTCCCAGACAAGCGGCGAGGTTCCCATCCTCCCAGACGCAAACGACCCCACCTCCATCAACAACGCCCTCTCGCCCACTTCTTCCCGCCTCGGTTGGAACCCCGCCCAGGGGCGGCTCTCACCCTGCCCAACGCACCCCCCCTCACCAAAGACGAAATCTCCTCGGCCCTTGCCAAGTCCTCGCCCTCCTCGGCCCCAGGACCTGACGAAATACCCTACTCCGTTTGGAAGCAAATCCACAAGCACTACCCTGACATACTCTAAATCTCCTAGGCCCCCTCCTGCATACGGGTACCACCCTCCTTCGCTGAAAATTGCCAACGGTGTCGTCTTGGACAAACCAGGCAAAGCCTCCTACGACTCCCCCGCCTCCTTCCGCATCATAGTTTTGCTAAAAACTATCTCCAAGATCTTGGAGAGAGTTATGGCGGTCCGCCTATTCGCTCTGGCTAAGGCATCTGGCCTGCTCCACCCCAACCAATGCGGCTCGGTCCCAGGTTTAGGCACCTTCGATGCCTGCACCACCCTGGTCCACGAAGTTAAAACCCTCCAACGCACCCACCGCAAGGTGTCCTCCCTCTTCCTCGACATCAAAGCCGGTTTCGACAACGTCGACGCCCTCACCCTCCGCAAACGCCTCCTAGACAAGAACACCCCCAGATACATGGTAGACTGGGTCTCCTCTTTCCTCTCGGATCGAAGGTGTACCCTGGTCTACCAAGGTTCGCCCAAGACCCCCTCCCCAGTCACAGTCGGAACACCTCAGGGTTCCCCCATCTCTCCGCTTTTATTCCTCATTTACGTGGCACCCCTCCATACCGACATAAGAGAAGGCCTTATGCTTTCCTACGTTGACGACTTCGCACTCACGGTCTCCTCCCCTCCTACCGTTCCAATGTGCGCCGGCTGCAAAGCTTGTTCACAGCCCTATCCCGCCGAGCCACGACCCTAGGTGTGGCCTTTTCCATCCCGAAAACGGAGCTCATCCACTGGCGCACCCCAAGCCAAAGAGGCAACCTCAAAGCCAACCACCCCGTCACCCTCAACACCAGATCTTCCGCCCCTCCGAAGAGGTGAGGTGGCTCGGTTACTGGTTCTCTCCTGCCCTCAACACCACCAATCACTTCGAAAGACGCCTAGCCCTGGCCAATGCCGCGTTCTCCTTTATAAGAAGAGTTGCCTCACCGGGGGCGGGAGTCCGTCCCTTCCTCTCTCACCGGCTCGCCATGGGCCTCATCCTCCCGATCCTCACCTATGGTGCGGACCTTTTCATCCCGAACACTCGCTCCACCAATCGCATGAGCACTTCTGGCATAGAGTGCAGAGGTGGACCACCAATTGTTTTTTCGCCACCCCCATCCCTATACTGTCCAGGGAAGCATGCCTCCCTCCCATCGGCCCGTACTGCAAACACAAAAGACGCATAGCAGCGCTCAGGCTCTGCTGCTCACCACCCTCCCTAAACCCGCGGCTGCCCGCCTCCCCCCCACCTTCCCCTCACTATCCAACTTCAGGGCCTCTGACACTGTCGCCCAATGACTATTGGTCTCTCGTCCGTCTACCTTCCCCTCAGCTGGAAAACCCCGGTTCCCTCCCCCCAATGAGAAGACACCTCCCCATAGACGAGCTCGCTCACATGGCCTTTCCCCTCGGACACGGGTTCAAACGTTTCCCCCAGATTAGCCGTGCACCCCTCCCCCCATCGAAGACATCCCGCCCCCGAACCTCATGACACGAGCCTACACGACGCTCAAAGAAAGGGCTCACAAACTCCTCCTCCAGGACTGGGAAGACTCCTTCCCAGCACCCCCCTACTACGAGTACCCCGCCTCCACCACCCCTCACCCCTTCATGGGGCTCGATAAGTTCGCCGCCGGCCGTATACACCAAATGCGCTCCGGCAAAAGCTACCTGCTTGCCCACCCCACCTGGCGGGACGACCCAGATCGCCCGACCACCTGCCCCCGGTGTCTCGAAGCCCCAGAGACCTTCGAACACGCCGTCCTTCACTGCCCAGCCAGGGCTGAAGCCAGACACTCCCATCTAAGTGGGGTAGAAAGCCTCTCGCCCGAGAGCCCAATCTGGAATCATCCACCCTCCCTCTCAGCCCTCCGGCGTTTCATCCTAGACACCTGCACCGGGTTCCCCCATGCGACCCCCTTCTCCTGACCAACAATAAAGACCACCACCCGCACATCCCCCCCGGCCCAAGATATCCCCCACCTCACCCACCTACGACCTGTGCGTTTGTTTTTTGTATTTCTTTTTTAGGTTTACGAGTACGAAGTGCGTTGGATTTTCCCTATATGATGTATGTTTTTGACAGACGAGGCCGCGGGTTTTTGGCTTCAATACTTAGTACTAGCAAGAGTGGGAAATGGTTTCTTTTGTTTATGTTTTTGCTTTATAGGTTTTGTTTTTTCCATAGCCTCCGCTACATGAAGCTTTTTGTACCTTAAAACAATGAACGCATGATATAAAAAAAAAAAAAAAAAAAAGGCCTCTTGGTTTAGAGTTCTTCACGCAATCATCTAAGTCTATTTCCTACAATATACTTTTATCTTTACTACCAGAACGAGGACATAGTGTCTCTCACGAGCTTAGCGATATATCGTACGAGACAGGAGTCTGTATACTCAGCTGTCGTTGTTCGTACGAACTGAAGAATATCGCTACATATCAAGGGGTTACCTGCTGCAAGTATCGCCCGAAGGAAAGAGGATTGTAACATTTGATTGCGTCACACAAGCAGCACTTAACCGGAAAACAGACAAAACGGAATCACCACAAGAAGACGATATCGAAGTAGCGGCATTCGATACTACTGCACTAGGGGAAGCACTAGACAGACGCTAGGAGAATCAAGGGCCACTAGCCCAGACACACCAGAACCAGCATCACCAGCCGGATCAGAAACAACTACACTACCAGGCGGAACCGAAGGAATACGATGTCACTACAAAGGAGCAGCAAACACGACGGGAGAAGAACACAGGCAGGAAATGCAGTGTCCAGGTGCCAGAACTCAATACAGACCAACTTCAGCAAATCATAACAAACCTCACTGGAGGCAATCGGAGACCAAAGATCAAAGAACCGGAAACATTCACAGGAGAACGAACCAAACTACAAGGATGGCTAGCACAACTTAAGGTCTACTTCACAGCTGTGGGATGGACCAAAGGCCATCATACCGATCGAATACTATACGCCGCAAGCCTCTTAAGAAGGATGCAGGAGCATGGATAACACCATATGCAGAAGGACGACTCTCTCACGAATGGGAAACGTGGGAAGCATTTGCGGAAGAAGTTAGGAATCAATTCGGAGCCATCACGCCATGGGAGAAGTGAGGCTCAAAATACAAAGATTATGACAAGGAAACAGAACCATGATGGAATATTGGAATGAATTCCGACTAGCAGCCACAGAGCAGACCTGGACGACCATACAGCAGCAGAATGCCTACTTACAGGAATGAACACGACACTTCAAGAAGCATGGGGAACGATAGTGGAGATTTCGTCAGCACGGAGACATTAGCCAAATGGGCAATCAAGAAAGAAACCAAGCTAGCCACGGTCAAACATATCCAAAAAAAGGGACCACAGAAAGGACGACAGGTGTACCGCGAAATCTGAACGGAACCTTCAAACCGACAAACACTTCGGAAGGAGATCCAATGGATTTGGACGCGACAAAGGAAACTAAGACTACACCTGAAGAGTTCAAAAGAGAATAAGGAAAAACTATGCCTCAAATGCGCAGGGGCAGGACACCAGTACGAAACTGCGATCGACCAAGAGATGGAAGAAATACACCACAACACCCAAACAAGGAGAATTCAGAAGAAGGGTAGGACCCTGGGCAGCAAAGCCCAGCATCAAGGAGATTGAGGTTAGAAAGACTCCGAGCAATCGGGAAACGACGAAAGTCCCCAGTAAAAGATGGTACTAGGGACAGACCAGAACGAAAACCCATCATCATGGAAAATTACTACGCGGCACTCAACTATACGGAATCCCTCGAACGAGAAAACGATCATATCATGATCAAGATACAACTACACGGGAAACAGGAATCAGTTACGATAAACGCGATGATCGATTCAGGGGCCACTGAAGACTTTATCGACGAAGGAATATGTACGAAACACGAATTACGAAACAAAGGCCAAGAAAAGAAGAGAGATTTACCTCGCGGATGGAAAACCAAGCGCTATGGGTCCAGTTACCCATCTGGCGAAAGTACCTATGGACATCAACAGCCATAGGGAATTGGCGACCTTTCAAGTGGCAAATCTCCAAAACCACGAAGTCATCCTAGGAATGCATGGTTACGAACGCACAATCCCACAATTGATTGGGATCAGAAAAAGATCACGTTTAACAGCGAACGATGTACGACATGGTGTCTCAACAGTTCGCCCTTGGTATGCAGTACCAGAGGATGAAGCCCTGGAAGAAAACCTCATCACCAAGTACTCAGAAGTACAAGTTGAGAGGACGCACGAGTCCAAGTTCAGAACTATCTCCTCAGGCTAGGATGCCTACGAAAGGATCGAAGGAGGCGGCAGGACACGACCTGTATGCCAATGAGCAAGTCTGTATACTTGCAGGAGAACAAAAGACGGTCGGAACCGGAATAGCCATCGGACTACCTCAAAATACCTACGGACGCATCGCTCCGCGAAGTGGATTAGCAGTCAAACACAGACTCACAACGAACGCGGGGTAATAGACGCGGATTATACCGGGAAATAAAGGTGGTCTTGGTCAATCAAGGTACCAACCAGTTCCAAGTGGAACAAGGCGATCGGATCGCACAATTGATTATCGAAAAAGTCAACACGGAAGAACTACAGGAAGTTCATGAACTGAAAAGAACGGACCGAGGAACCAAAGGATTCGGAAGCTACAGAAATTCTGAAAAAGACAAAAACCGATCAACATCAGCGAAATATCGGCCAAAGCATTCGGAAGCTTTTACCGAAGAGGAGAAACAACGGGTATACTACGATGGGACCCAGTCCACGACGAGATCTATTTAGAAAAGATCAATATCAGTACCGAACTGGCAATCAAGGAAAAACAAAAAAGAAGGAGGAAGAAAAACACAACTCCAAGAAACGATACCAAGAGAGTATCATGAATACCTCGATGTGTTCGAAAAAGGAGAAAAGACAACCTACCACCACATCGAAAAGGAATCGACCTAGGTATCGACCTGGAACCAGGGAAGAGGTACCGGACAAAAAGATATATCCACTCAGCTATGACGAGATCCAAGAGCTGCACAAATATATCAAGCAGAACGAAGCAAGAGGATGGATAAGAGAAGTAAGGCCGAAAGAGCCTCACCATTATGTTCGTCAAGAAAAAGGATGGAAGCCTACGATTATGTGTGGACTATCGAGGGCTCAACGAAGTCACAAAAAAGGATCGATATCCGTTACCACTAATAGGCGAAGCGCTGGATCGGTTGAGCACCGCCAAATACTTCACAAAATTGGACATCAAGGACGCCTACCACAACATCAGAATAAGGGAAGGCGACGAACATAAGACAACTTTCAGCAGCAAGTTGGGAACTTACGAATACCTGGTGGTACCGTTTGGACTATGCAATGCACCGGCGCATTCCAAAAATGATCAACAGGGTACTACTACGATACATCGATATGTGTTGTATAGTATATCTGGACGACATCCTCATATACTCAAACGACCTAAAACAACACCAAAAGGACGTCAAAAACATCCTGGAAGCTCTTCGACCATCAGGAATGAAGGTCAAACCTTCAAAATGCGAATTCCACAAAAAGGAAACGAATACCTAGGATTCGTGGTCAGCCAGGAAGGAGTCAAAGTGGACACAGTCAAAACTCAGGCAATATGGGAATGGCAACCGCAAAAACAAAAACCGAAATCCAACGATTCCTTGGATTCTGCAACTTTTATCGAAGGTTCATTCAAGGATTCAGCAGAATAGCAAAACCACTATACGAACGAACACATAAAAAATACGATGGCAAATGAAAATGGGAAACCGAAGAACAACAAGCTTTGATGGGCTCCGAAAGGCACTCACCACGACTCCGGTACTAGTACATTTCGATCCAAGAGACCTATCAAAATCGAAACGGACGCGTCGAAATATGTATGCTCAGGCATACTATCACAACAATGCGAAGACGGGAAATGGAGACCGGTGGCTTATCGATCCAAAGGAATGAGAGATGCTCAACTCAACTACGACGTACACGACAAGGAATTATTAGCCGTGGTACAAGCATTCGAGGAATGGAGAAGATATACTCAAGGAAGCAGATATCGCATTCAGGTCTTTACCGACCACAAAAACCTCACAACGTTCATGACCACCAAGGCCTTAACGGACAGACAAAGCGATGGGTAAGAAAGTTGAGCCAATACAACTTCAGGATCATATATCGACCAGGAAGAGAAGGGGAAAACCAGATGCCCTCACAAGAAGAACAGGGACATACAAACCCTGAAAGAGAAACACCTGGCGAAACAGGAAGGAATACTACTACCCAAAGACAATTCTGGGAAGAAGCAACAATCGAAGAAATGGAACTAACGGAGTTCCACGACAAAGACGAGGAAATGATACGAGAAGCATCAAAGACAGACAAGGAATCCAAACGATTAAACGAGCTTTAGAAACGGGAGAAAAGGAGCTGAAAGGATAGCACTGGGGCTATGCCAATGGAAAGACGGATACCTATGGCACCAAGGAAAAATATGGTCCCGAGGACGAAGGATAAGGACGACCCTTATCTCCAAACATCACGATCAACCACGAGCGGGACATGGAGGAATGGCGAAAACTACCGAGCTTATCAGAAGGCGATATTATTGGCCAAAGATAAGAGAAACTATCAAAAGATACGTCAAGAATTGCGACATATGTCAAAGGACCAAAGTCATACGACATGCACCATACGGACTCCTCAGTCAAACAAGCACCAGACAGACCTTGGAAATCGATCGCAATGGATTTTATCACAGACCTTCCAAAATCAGAAGGATATGATACGATACTAGTCATCATCGATCGCCTGACCAAAATGAGTCATTTTATTCCATGCAGAAAAGATCTGGATGCACGGCAATTTGCAAACCTGTTTATGAAAGAGATAGTCAGGTTGCACGGGATACCACGAGACATCATCACCGACAGAGGAACGATATTACGTCAGACCTATGGAAAAAGACGACGGAAGAACTCAGGAATCGAACGAAGATTAAGCACAGCATTCCACCCTCAAACGGACGGGCAAACAGAAAGGGCAAATGCAATATTAGAACAATATCTACAGCATACATTAACTACCAACAAGACGATTGGTGGGTATCTGCCATTGGCAGAGTTCGCATACAACAACGGATATCAGGAAACGATCAAGAACACACCATTCTTCGCCAACTACGGAATCAACCCCGAATACGAGATGATAGGACATCTGATCCAAGGAAAGTGCAAGAAACCAGAAGAAATGACTCAATTACATGAGTCATTACGGAGCGAAATGGTTGCAGCACAACTAAGACAGAAAGAATATTACGATCAACACCGAAAGCCAGATCCGAACTACAATAGGCGATATGGTGTGGTTACTACCACGAAATATCAAGACCACGAGGCCATCAAAGAAACTCGACTACAAGAAAATCGGACCATTCAAAATCTAGGCAAGGATTGGAACAAGCGCTTATAAGTAACCTACCGCCATCAATGGCAATAACAACACATTCCACATCTCACTCCTCGAACCTTACCAAGACAACCGATTTCCCTCTCAAATTCAAGAACCCCTCCGCCTATCGAATCGAAGGCGAACAAGAATACGAACTCGATAATATTATGACTCTAGACTCCACTACGGAAAGCTCCAATACCGAGCTAAGTGGAAAGGATATCACCGAACACGACAAAGTCTGGTACCCTCAGAAAACTTCAACAACGCACAACATGCAGTCCACTACTTCCACAACGATACCCAGGAAGCCAAGACTGGGTAGAACTCAAATCGAACTCAACCGACCAAGGCTCGGGAAGAAACGAGTACACCCAGGGCCATTTCCGCCGACTAGCCCGGGTACACATGCCAACAGAACAGAATCTGAACGAAAGACAAGCGAAGCCATTGAAACGGCAAAACACAATGGACTATCGTGGACGGCATGCTATGACGATGGATGCTTCGTGCACCTAAGCGAAAACAAGGACAGGGTGGTACCTACAAGAACCAAAACGAAAGGACGACCTCGAACGAAGAACACAAAAGATACATTGGGAGCAATGTTTTCGGAACAACTGCCGGCTCATAAGAATGAGAAATCAAAGCCGGCTACTACCCGTGGTCGGAAGGCAGGAAGGAACCCCTTACAAAAAGGGATGAAAAAAGGAGGAAAGCAAGAGAAACCGTGAGGACACGGTTGGCAGAAGGGGGGCGAAAAACAGAAACGGCGACGACTCCGGACCCAGGAAAGCTACAAGGCAGATTGACGAACTTAGAGGAACGGGACCGCCTCCTGGAACGACTAAAGGACCAACGATCGTTGATCGAAGATCAACAACACAAAATATCGGAACAACAACGAACCATAGAGGTCAGCAATCTCACACTCGAAGTTATACGCAAGAGGTGAGAGATTCCGAAGAGTTATTCGGAGAATGAGGAGAGAGGCGAGACGGTTGGGAAGCGGAGTGACGGACTTAGGGCTTTGAGCATCGTGGGACCGATGCTAGGGGGAGAGGGAGCTAATGTCACAAACGGTGACTAGCAGAAGAGGTTTTCACATGACTCATACTTATGAGTCATAGGGTTTAGTATTTCACATGACTACGCAATAGCGTGTTATTCTTTTGTTATGATTGGTTTATTGTATTTGACATGACTCACGATTGTGGTCATATGATTATGACTTTCGCACATGACTTGTAATTACAAGTCATGGGTTTCACGCATGTGACGCAAGTTGCGCACATGATAGGTGTATTGTGTTTTGATTGATTGGTTGTTATTTGCCAGTAACTCATACGAGTCAGCTGATGGATTTCACACTATGACTCACGTATAAGTCATAGGGGCGTATGACGCGAAGGATGAGTCATGAGTTGCGGGAAGAACGGTTATAAAAGAGAGCCCTTACGGCCTCTTAGTTTAGACACGAACCATCTTCCTTACACCTCCGGCGATTGAAATCTCAACACCACGAGAAATCATCGTCAACATCCTTTTCTCCAACGCACTCTCAGTGAGCTGCACCCCCCCCCTATGATAGACTCGGACTTGGGCACCCGTTTCTTAGGGACCGTCCCATCCACCTTTTCGCTTTTGCTTCGCGTCTTCGCTTAGCATTTGCACGGTCGGCAACACCCTCGCGTCCATGTTACAGACGGCTGGGATCACGGTTCGCAGTAAGAGAAAACTTTTCATCAGGCTACGGTCGATTTCTCTACTCTCTTCGATTACGTTTCGCTCGAGGCTGCCTAGTCAGACACGCACACGTTTCCGATAGTTCCTACGATACTTGGGTCTACCCCTCCTCTCCTCCACTTGGTTTCGTCCCGTGGCTCGGTTACAGCCAAACATCCGCTCATTAGCTGGCATTCTTACTGCCACTTCCCTGGGTCACCCCCTCCCCGTGGCTCGGCTCGGCTACAGCCCTCGGTTACGCTCGGTCATGGTATTGCACTGCCTCCTTGGACGATGTCAACGCCTTGGGTTACGGAGTAATGTGATGGATTTGCTTGGTTTTAGCGTTCCCTGTCCCCCCGTTCTGTGTTCTGTAGTTTTGGCTGAATTTTCACGGTCGGGTTTCTGTTAGAGTACTCTGGGATATTAATGTGGTTTCTT
Organism: Tuber borchii; assembly: GCA_003070745.1. Lineage (NCBI taxonomy): Eukaryota > Fungi > Ascomycota > Pezizomycetes > Pezizales > Tuberaceae > Tuber > Tuber borchii. Next base: position 107,599 of record NESQ01000289.1, on the reverse strand, counting down.
TTGTTATTATGTCAAGGGGGAGTTTTCGGGTCCGGTTTTCCTGTTGTCTCCTGCTTGTCGTGTTGGTGATTTATTTCTGTTGTCTGCTTAGCCGATAGGGGTATCTTTGTCTTCGCGGCGGGATCGTGCGGTTGGTTCCATACCAGAGGGACTTGGGATGATGGTTTTTTCCGGTGGGCCGAGGAGGATTTCTTTGGGGTTTTTCCTTACCATAGCTAGCGCTGCACGTAGCCTTTGTTCCCCGTAGTTGATAAATACAAAGCGCATGATATAAAAAAAAAAAAAAAAAAGGCCTCTTAGTTTAGACACGAACCATCTCCTCTACACCTCTGGCGATTGAAATCTCAACACCACGAGAAATCATCGTCAGATCCATCCTTTCTCTAACGCACTCTCAGTGAGCTGCACCCCCCCCTATGATAGACTCGGACTTGGGCACCCGTTTCTTAGGGACTGTCCAATCCCCCTCTTCGCTTTTGTTTCGTGTCTTCGCCTTGCATTTGCACGGTCGGCAACACCCTCGCGTCCATGTTACAGACGGCTGGGATCACGGTTCGGAGTAAGAGAAAATTTTTCACCAGGCTACGGTCGATTTCTCTACTCTCTTCGATTACGTTTCGCTTGAGGCTGCCTAGTCAGACACGCACACGTTTCCGATAGTTCCTACGATACTTGGGTCTACCCCTCCTCTCCTCCGCTTGGTTTCGTCCCGTGGCTCGGTTACAGCCAAACATCCTCTCATTAGCTGGCACTCTTACTGCCGCTTCCCCTGGGTCTCCCCCTTCCCCGTGGCTCGGCTCGGCCACAGCCCTCGGCTACGCTCAGTCATGGTATTGCACTGCCTCCTTGGACGATGTCAACGCCTTGGGTTACGGAGTAATGTGATGGACTTGCTTCGGTTTAGCGTTTACTGTCCCCCCGTTCTGTGTTCTGTAGTTTTGGCTGAATTTTCACGGTCGGGTTTCTGTTAGAGTACTCTGGGATATTAATGTGGTTTCTTTTGTTTTATGTCAAGGGGGAGTTTTCGGGTCTGGTTTTCCTGTTGTCTCCTGCCTGTCGTGTTGGTGATTTATTTCTGTTGTCTACTTAGCCGATAAGAGTTTTTTATCTTCGCGGCGGGATTCTGCGGTTGGTTCCATACCAGAGGGACTTGGGATGATGGTTTTTTCCGGTGGTCCGAGGTGGATTTCTTTTCACAGGGGGTTTTTCCTTACCATAGCTAACGCTGCACGTAGCCTTTGTAACCCGTAGTTGAATACAATCAAAGCGCATGATATAAAAAAAAAAAAAAAAAAAAAAAAGGCCTCTTAGTTTAGAGTTCTTCACGCAATCATCTAAGTTCTTTTCTTACAATATACTTTATCTTTACTACACTATCGAACCAAGGATATAGTGTCTCTCACGAGCTTAGCGATAAAAGATACGAGACAGGAGTCTGTATACTCAGCTGTCGTTGTTCGTATAACCTGAAGGATAGTGCGACCACTATCAATGAGAGGGTTACCTGCTGCAAGTATCGCCCGAAGGGAAGAGGATTGTAACATCAGGGGAAAGTCGCTTGGGGCCGAGAGAAAGTCCCAAAGAGCCATGAAGAAGGCAGGAAGGCGAGAACAGTGAAGGAATAAGCCAGCGCAAGGCTACGCATTATTAAATAATTGACGGTCCTCGTCGCGAAAGCGACGAATAGCGTCCGCTTAGATATTGTATACACGGACAAATTATTGGTGCTGGATTAGGTCATGGGGGAATAGCAAGGAGGAAGGGGAGAAATAAGCGAGAATGAGGAAAGTAGAAGAAGTACGGGGAATGGTGTATTGCAGACGTTCGGAGTCGCGAAGAGTCTGTCAATAGGAAATTCAGAACAGGATGTTTGGATCAATAAGGGAACAATGCGTAGTGCGAGAGGTAATGCCGGATAAACTATAGGGGAAAGGTCAAAGCTGGAATAAAGTAGACAATGGCGTGTTTGGGCTGTCCGAAAGAATGATTGTGTCGTGGGGCAGAAATCCATAACGGAACAATTCCTGGCGCAAGAGGTAATGCTGGATAAACTAAAGTAGAAGAGTCAAGCCCGAATGGACTGTGCAATGGCTCAAAGAGGACGAAGTGCACCCAGAAAACGTTGCATGACAACGAAAATTACTGACGCAAAAAGCAATGCCCCGTAACCCCGGATTTATTCCGGAGTTATGGGGTATAGACGAGAGATACAACAACTTGAGTTTTATAATTTGGCCCCCCATACCCCCTATCCCTCATGAGGTATGGGGGTTAAATTTGAACTTTTGCTGATGTTCCCCTTCGCTTTTGTTTCGGGTTCTCGCTCAGCATTTGCACGGTCGGCAACCTCTTGTCATACCAGTATGTCGTTATTTAGCTTCGGGCGATCTGTGAAGTTGTGGCACTGGTGGCCTTGCTTTCTGGTATTGCACTCTCTCCTACACATTTCAGTTAGTACGGTCGCATCGCGAAAAAGTGATCCCTTGGTGCTCTTCAGCTCCCGTGTCACTGTCCTGGGTACACCCATTCTCTCCCCCGCTTGGTCTCGTCCCGTGGCTTGGTTACCGCCAAACATCCTCTTATTAGCTGGCATTCTTATTGCCCTTTTTCCCTTGGGCCCATTGCCCCCTCCTCCCCTGTCGCTCGGCTCGGCCATAGCCCTTGATTACACTCGGTCATGGTATTGCACTGTCTCCTTGGACGATGTCAACACCTTGGGTTACAGAGTAATGCATTCAGTTCATCTACTTTTGGCGAATTGGTGGGGCAGATTTTGATTAGCTTTCTTTTAACCACTTCTGGCCCCCCGTTTGTTTTTTCTTAGTTTTTTGCTAGGTTTTTACGGTCGGGTTTCTGTTAGAGTACTCTAGGATATTAATGTGGTTTCTTTTGTTACTTGTCAAGAGGGAGTTTTCAGGTCCGGTTTTCCTGTTGTCTCCTGCTTGTCGTGTTGGTGATTTATTTCTGTTGTCTACTTAGCCGATAGGGGTTTTTTGTCTTCGTGGCGGGATTGTGCGGTTGGTTCCATACCAGAGGGACTTGGGATGATAGTTTTTTCCGGTGGTCCGAGCAGGGTTTCTTTTGCGCAGGGGGTTTTTCTTCACTATAGCTTATCGCTGCACGTAGTCTTTGTACCTCGTAGTTGAATACAAACAAAGTACATGATAAAAAACAGAAAAAAAAAAGAAAAAGAAAAAAAGACCTCTTCGGTTGCGCACAAACCATCTCCTCTACACACCTGACGATTGAAATCTAAACACCAGGAGAAATCATCATCGGATTCACCACCCCCCCGCACTCTCAGTGAGCTGTATCTTCAAGTTCTGAGCGCCCTTATATGGGCAGCCAATCTCCATCCTCTCCCCTCTTCCCACTTGTTTCGTGTTCTCGCTTAACTTTTGCACGGTCAGCAATACCCTCGCGTCTATGTTACAGACGGCTGGGATTACAATTCGCAGTAAGAGAACACTCTTCAATAGGCCTTGGTCAATTTCTCTGTTCTCTTCGATTACGTTTCCCTCGAGGCTGTCTTGTCAGATACACACACGTCTCTGATAGTTCCTACGATTCTTGGGTCTACCCCTCGGCTCCTCCGCTTAGTTTCGTCCCGTGGCTCAGTTACAGCCAAACATTCTCTCATTAGCTGGCATTCTTACTACCACTTTCCCCCTGGTCCACCCCTTTCCCGTGGCTCGACTCAGCCACACCCCTTGGTTACACTCAGTCATGGTATTGCACTGCCTCCTGATACAATGTCAACGCCTTAGGTTACGGAGTAATGTGCTGGCCTTGCTTGGTTTTAGCTGTTTCTGGTACCTTCTTTATTATTTTCCTAGTTTTGGCTAGGTTTTTACGGTCGGGTTTCTTTTTGAGTACTCTGGGATATTAATGTGGTTTCTTTTGTTTTTATATCAAGGAGGAGTTTTCGGGTCCAGTTTTCCTTTTGTCTCCTGCCTGTCACATTTGATAATTTGTCCCTGTTGTCCTCTTAGCCGATGGGGGCCTTTTGTTTTTCGTGGTGGGATTTGCGGTTGGTTCCATACCAGAGGGACGTGGGATGATGGCTTTTTCCAGTAGTCCGAGGTGGATTTCTTGTAGGGTTTTCTTCACCATAACTTACCACTGCACGCTGTCTTTATACCCTAGTAGTTGAATAAAATAAAGCACATGATATAAAAAAAACAAAAAAAAAGACCTCTTCGGTTGAGAGTTCTTCACGCAACCATCTAAGTTATTTCCTACAATATACTTTTATCTTTGCACTTTGCACTACCTGGCCAAGACTATAGTGTCTCTCACGAGCTTAGCAACATATCGTACAAGACAGGAGTCTGTATACTCAGCTGTCGTTATTCGTACGAATATAGGGAAGAGGGATCGCTATTCGGAATAGTAGTTACCTGCTGCAAGTATCTCCTGAAGGGAAGAGGATTGTAACAAAACTTGTCACACTACTTTAGTATTCGCCTTTCTGCTTCTTCTTTGAAATAAGTTTTACTTGTGATGTAAAACTGGATTACAATAAAATCCCAAGTCCTTGGAAATTAAAAAAAAAATAAAAAAATAAAAAAATAAAAAAATAAAAAAATAAAAAAATAAAAAAATAAAAAAATAAAAAAATAAAAAAATAAAAAAATAAAAAAATAAAAAAATAAAAAAATAAAAAAATAAAAAAATAAAAAAATAAAAAAATAAAAAAATAAAAAAATAAAAAAATAAAAAAAATAAAAAAAATAAAAAAAATAAAAAAAATAAAAAAAATAAAAAAATAAAAAAATAAAAAAATAAAAAAAATAAAAAAAATAAAAAAATAAAAAAAATAAAAAAAATAAAAAAAATAAAAAAAATAAAAAAAATAAAAAAAATAAAAAAAATAAAAAAAATAAAAAAAATAAAAAAAATAAAAAAAATAAAAAAAATAAAAAAAATAAAAATTAACAAAACTAACAACTTAACAGTGAACAAAGCAAACAGAAGAAACAAATTTAATATAACATGAAATGAAAAATAATATTAAGGAAAATTAAGAAATAAATCTTACCCTTTATGAATAATAGATGCTGATCTTGAATAGGCAATTTCTAACTAGAACTCGATTTCAAAGGCTATATTCTCATTAATCTCATCATCGTCATCAATTTCAATTGTATCCTGAGCTGACTGTAGTGTATTAATCAAGATATTAGCGGCAGTGGCACTCACTTAGCTAGAAGAGTCTGAAGAAAAGAGACTTAGTAGATAAAAGTGCGGCCAATTGCCCTATATTCAAGTTGCATCTAGTCGGGCAAAATACCAATACTTCTTTTCTGGTTTTTCTGTAGGTCTCAATTGTCAGTTTCTATTACTTCTGTTTAATTCTTTTCTTACCTAGTAAGGATAATGTATTTCTATTGACAAGATCTTTTTCCTCAAGACCCTATCCTAATTGGTCAGCAAGCTTGAGGGCTTCACGGTGCAACTTCTTCAGATTGTCATATTTAGATCCAACTTGTGTCTCAAAACTGAAGGGAATTGTTGATGCTATCGCACTTATCCTATGCGTTTTTGTCTTCCCTGAACCTTTCTGAGTTCTGCACAGCTTGATAGGAACTTTAAGCCAATGGACGATATGTTCAATTTCGGATGTAGACCAGTTTCCACTATTTGACTCTATTCTGTTAGTATCAGTAAAGTTCAAGAGGTTCTGAAAAGGAAAAAAAGAAATAACAACAAGGAAATCCTAAAAAGGAAAAAAAAAAAAAATTACAAAGACTTTCAGTTGAATGAATTTAAAGAAAAGAAATAGGGGTGAGAAGAGAAAGGAGAAAAAGAAAAAGGGAAAAAAAGGTAGTCTAAGTACTACAGAAGAGATAGCTTGGCCAACCTATCCAATAGGATAAGATTGGGGGGAAGCAGACGGCAACAGAGACTGAAGATTGAAAATAGACCTCCAGGTTCTCGTTCAAAATGTGAACCTTCAACCCAACCTTTGAAGGTAGACTAGCCCCTTTTAGCCCACTACTACTATTAGTATACTCTGATGTTAAAAACTGTTTTTGACGTAAATTTGCAGTCGGTAACTCTGAATGCCTTTAGTTCTCAAGCATCCCTTGGGCAGTCTGAGACAGTCAAATTCATGACCAGCATGCTGAAGAAAAATTCCGTAAAGATCGACAAGAGATGACAACGTCACATCTTACAATATGTAGATAGAAAATAAATCAATTAAGAAGACACTAGCATATTAAGCTTTCCTCTCACTACTATCACAAAAGTCACTAATACCTCTTTCACAGCTTTCTCTAAATGTAGTACTATAGGTAACACAATGAATAATGGTAAAAGCTATGATTGCAAAAGCGACACTGTGGTAAACTGAGCGATCATGATATTCTAGAAGTACCTCCGGCACTGTACACACCACTACAACCATAGCTTGAGCATGCAGGTCAGCCTTTGCTCCTGTGGAATGATAGTGAAATAACCCCACTGCGGTTATTTGAACTCTTCTGGGATAATTACACAATCAGTATCCTAGTAGAGGGTACTGATAAATATGCTACCATGAAAGAAAGGAAGTGGGAGAGGATAGTAGGTGTCAGAAAATTAGTGTAGAGAAGGTGGAAAAAAGTGATTTCAGATAAAGTTCAGGTCATTCTTAGCTTGCTTTTATATATAGGTAATCGGAAGGAAGTAGGAGTATGGGGTTACTAGGGATGGGAGCGACAGAGATTGTCACTTGTTCAAGTGATGTCATTAAAACACTTTTGTTAGATAAAGTGCTTTTTACACATTCCAGATCTAAAGCTTTAGCTTACCCAAGCAGAGTGGTTTCAGCAGTTGGAACCACTCAATCAGATACTATGTGAGCACTGCCAAACATATTACCTACCCGCATCAAATATGACTATGGATGAAATGATGACTCAGTTTAGGGGAAAAAGCTACCATACCTATTAGATGCCCAGTAAGCCAATCACAGAAGACTACAAGATATTTGCCCTAGGTGATACTGGGTATACCTATAATTGGCTATTTGCATCTAGAAGTGAGTCTATTGCTGGACTTGAGGTAAAGCTTCAAGATTTCTACTACAAGTAATATATTTTTTAAAAACTTTTAATTTAAAATATTAAACTAATAAGTCTAGACCGAATATAGTGATCTTAAGGCAACTGGATCACTAGTATACCAGTTGGCTTTATCACTACCCTGCCCACCTCACCTTTATTTTAACCTTTATATGGATAATTACTTTCCATCAATTGCGCTTTTTGAAAGGTTGAGAGATATGGGGATCGAGGGATTTGGTACAGCAAGAATCTGGAAAACCGCTTTTCCATCCTCCTTGTATAATAACTGATCAAATGTTCCCTAGAATGAGCTCTCTGGTGGCCCTGCTGGTAGTGTTGGAAAGGTCTTAGCCATCTAGTGGTAGGATCAAAGTACCGTTCACTTCCTCACTACCATTCATAACCTAGAGGATCAAATTACAGTATTGCGGAAAAAACCATGCCAGAGTAGCAGCAATGGCCCAGCAATTCACAAGGCTTTTTCTGCTATGGAATGGGCAAATATCCCTATATCTGTAATTATCAATGATTACAACCAGTATAAAGTAAGGGTAGATGTTGCCAACTAGTACCAGAGTGACTATTTCACTCAATTGAAATGATTACGAAACTGGCTCCCGATCTTTTATTGGCTTCTGGATACTACCGCTATCAATGTCTCTCTTCTGTCCCAGCGGGTCTCTGTACACTGCAGACCCCCTTCTGGATCCCGCCCCTTCCGCATTGCAATCGCTGAGGAGCTAATCTTCCAATATCTGTGGGTAAACACCTCCAATCCTCGCAAGTCCTACTACTCCTGCAAAACATCCTATCCTCGCTACAGTAAACTTGAACTCCAGTAGCGAACGACACTTCCTCCTCCCACCCCAGGTCCTTTGGACAGCTCACAACCCCATGGGCACCAGTACATTCATTTTGCCTCTAAGAGGCTGGAATGTACTCAGCGCCAATTTATTTTATGTGCTATGAATCGGAAGGGCAAGCGAGCACCTACAACTCGCCTTGGGTATCGCAGTCCTGGGTGTGGATTTTCCCTTTGCCGAGATTGTTACAATATTCGTCATAAGGATATTCATGCACTTTCATAGGTCTTTCAGCTCTCTCTCTTGCCTCTTTTTTTTTTTTTTTTTTTTTGTAATTGTTTGTTTCCTCTGCTATTCTTAGATAGCGCTCTTCTCACATTTTGATATCACGGGATCTCTTAAGAAGCTGCCAAGAGTCCAAGTCTGGATTAGTGTATTGGTTAGCGTGCTGGTCGCGAATTTTACTGTCTCAGACCGCCCAAGGGATAGTAGAGGTATAGTACTTGTTATATAATAATATTATCCCCTCGGCTGCTGAGACATTGCAGTCCTGTTTAGAATGTTGAACACTGCTCGGTTCCGCCCACAGTCTGCTACCCGGGGTCTGTGATTCTCCGATTACGATCCAGGTCGTCGCCCCACCATCCTCAACTGCTGGGATTATCGTGGTGATATTATCTAATAGTGGGGTCACCGCCAAATTCTTATCAGGACATCTAGTTTTAACAGGGGTCGTTCGGGCGGGGCTTTTTTTTCTTTCTTTCTTCCTCACCCTTTTATGACACTACCGGTACTCGAGTATCTGCCTTTGCTTTTACGAGCAAACCTATGATATCCTCGTAGGAGTTGAGCATGAGAAGACATGTTGGGATGGTTGGATGCCCCTCGTCCACCACCTTGCACGGCGGTGGCCGTGACTTGCCCCGCGAAACATCCCACTTTGACGGACGTCTATGCTGGGCAAAATTGGTCAACCACACACAGAGTTCCCCTTTCCCTTTCTCCTCCCCTCTTTATTTCCCTTCCTTCCCCACCCCCTCTGTTTTTTCCTCTTACTCTTTGTGCATCTAGCGTGCTCTACTATTTTTCTCTACTATAACTACCCCTTCACGCATCATCATCATCATCATCATCATCATCATCGTCATCATCACCGCAATCATCGTCATTATTAAAGGTGCTATCTCTGTTTGCTACTAGACGTCCCGTGTCTTGCGAACCTCATAACGCAATGGCGGGTCCTACTCCCGATCAAAAGAATCTCCACCACTTCGTTAGGTACCTCTCTTATTTCTTGCAACACATCCATCAAATATTCTTCCCTCTCCTAAATTACCTCCGCCTTCCACTTAGTCGAATAAATAGCCTTTAGGCCTATTCCTCTGGTAAAGCCATGCAAGTTGCTAACCCACATGGTCCTATTACTAGTGGAGTTTCTTCCGTATCTTTGGTTGCTCCTACAGAAGACCTTTTTTATACCACTGTCGCTTTTTACACCGACCTTGGTTTCAACGAGGCTTTCGTATACGATCGGACTCATCCCACCGTTAAACGTGAGGATGATCATTGCCGCGCCTCCGAGAAAGAGACATGGTTATACTCCCAGGGCGACGGCGGCGACGGCACAGATGTCAATCTTAAGATCCGCTACGTAGCGGAAGCCCTTCATTTTAAAGACAGTAATGACGGACCTCGGAGGCAATCGATAATTGCTCCCTCAACTCCGCTGAACAGCAAAGAATCCTACGACTGGAGAGGAAAGTCAATGAGTGTCATCTTGTACACTCAGGTCCTGGATAGGATAATCAAGCTTCTTTCAGAGAAGAAGATTGCCTTCCAGTCCCAACCCAACGAAAACGAGCCCTCGGAGGTGTACACCCATGACCCATTAGGGACACTGGTCGGATTTACCTCTAAAGCAAATCCATTTACAAGTGTGAGGCCCAGGCCTAGGCTAGGCGTTTCGAGGGAACCAGGAGATCGAGACCAGACGAGGCCCAGTACCCCCGGCAAGGCGAAAAAGCGAATTGCTGTCATGACAAGTGGTGGAGACGCACCCGGAATGAATGCAGCCGTTAGAGCAGTGGTTAGAATGACCATTGCGCAAGGGTGCGAGGCCTATGCCGTCTATGAAGGATATGAGGGATTAGTGCAAGGCGGGAAGCTTATTAAGAGAATGCATTGGGAGGATGTTCGAGGTTGGCTCTCCGAGGGTGGAACCTTGATCGGAACAGCTAGGTGCAAGAAATTTACGGAGCGCGCGGGAAGACTGCAAGGTGCAAAGAATTTAGTCTCAGCTGGAATCGATGCCCTCATCGTTTGCGGTGGTGATGGTTCTCTGACTGGGGCCGATATCTTCCGCAGTGAATGGCCTGGACTGTTGACAGAATTAATCAAATTGGGAGAGCTCACTGAAGAACAATGCGCATCTTGCAAAACCCTCAACATTGTTGGCTTGGTAGGAAGTATCGATAACGACATGTCTTGTACAGACGCTACCATTGGCGCTTATAGTTCTCTTACAAGAATCTGTCAGGCAGTGGATTTTATCGATGCTACAGCTTATAGCCACTCTCGGGCTTTTGTTGTGGAGGTTATGGGAAGGCATTGTGGTTGGCTGGCATTGATGGCTGGGGTGAGCACTGGTGCGGATTTTGTTTTCCTACCGGAAAAACCACCCCAAGACAAATGGGAAAAGGAGATGTGCCGCATTATTAAAACAGTAAACCCAACCCTACCCGCCTATAGCGCGAATTGCATTTACTAAACGGTACCAGCATCGTGCGGCAGGAAAGCGGAAGACCATCGTCATTGTTGCCGAAGGTGCTATTGATAGAGAGTTGAAACCAATTTCGGCAACCTATGTGCGGGATATCCTTGTTGATGAGCTAAGATTAGACACTAGAATCACGACTCTCGGTCATGTCCAACGTGGCGGAACTGCCTGTGCATTTGACAGGATTCTTGCTACATTGCAAGGGGGAGAGGCCGTTAAAGCGGTATTAGAGTCTACTCCCGATACTCCGAGTCCGATGATTGCGATCAACGAAAACAAGATTACCCGAAAGCCTCTAATGGATGCTGTTAGACTGGTATGCCCGAACTGTCCTCTACGCTATAGGAACTGCTAATTGTTGTTGCTTTAGACCAAAGCTGTGGCAGAATGCATAAAAAATAAGGATTTCGTAGGGGCTATGAACCTGAGAGATCCAGAATTTGAAGAATACCATCGGGCGTATATGGCTACGACAAAGCCAGATGAGCTTTCGGAGAAAGCCCCTGAAGACAAGGTGGGATGATTTGAAATCACTTGCCAGGTGTTTTTCTTGTTACTGATGGAAAGCAGAGAATGAGGATTGCGATCATTCATGTTGGAGCACCAGCAGGAGGGATAAACGCAGCTACACGTGCGGCAGCTACCTATTGCCTCAATAGAGGCCATCGCCCGTTGGCTATACACAATGGATTCCCTGGTCTAGTTCGCCACGACTCTGTTCGGGAATTGGACTGGCTTACAGTGGAAGGCTGGGCCATTCGCGGCGGCTCCGAGATTGGAACCAATCGCTCTCTGCCATCCGAAGACATGGGGATGGTTGCATGGTACTTCCAGCGATACAAGTTCGATGGGCTCCTCATTATTGGTGGCTTTGAGGCATACCATGCACTCACTGAACTTCATAGCGCTAGGGATAGTTACCCCGCGTTCAGGATTCCTATGACATGTCTGCCGGCTACGATTAGCAACAATGTTCCTGGAACAGAGTTTTCGATTGGAAGTGATACTTGCTTGAACGCGCTTATTGAATACTGTGATGCTATCAAACAGAGTGCAAGTGCGAGTAGAAGGAGGGTATTCGTCGTCGAATGCCAAGGGGGAAACTCTGGTTATGTGGCTACTATGGCTGGGCTCTCGGTTGGCGCCCTAGCTGTATACACACCCGAAGAAGGTATAAATCTCAATATGTTGAAGGATGATATTGATCACCTTCGGGAGAGTTTTGCGAATGATAAAGGAATGAATAGGGCTGGTAAATTAATCTTGAGGTTTGTTTGCTGTAGGAATTTTACATAGGGTGGGTTACTGAACGTTTCATAGGAACGAGAGAGCGTCCAAGACCTATACTACCGAAATCATTGCTTCAATCATCCGCGAGGAAGCAAAGACTCGATTTGAATCCCGTACCGCTATTCCTGGACACGTCCAGCAAGGTGGTACTCCCTCTCCTATGGATCGTGTCCGGGCGGTAAGATTGGCCGTCAAGTGCATTCAGTTCCTTGAGTCAAATAAGAAGACTCCCAAAGAGGTTTTCGAAGATCCAAGTACAAGCGCAGTCATTGGTGTTAGGGGAGCAAGTGTTGTGTTTACCTCAATTGAAGATCTTCGCCAGGTTGAAACCGATTGGGATTCAAGAAGGCCAAAAAAGGCATTCTGGCTAGACTATAGGGACTTGGTAGACACCCTCAGTGGACGTTCCGGAACACCAGCGGGTTAGAAAACAGGGTTTTTGTGTCGTTCGCGTCTACTTGTTTATAGCCTCCTTTTGTAGCCTCCCTTCTGCTTCGCTTTTCTTTGGGTTCGATCGGAAGTGGCTAGGCTGTGTTGGGGCAGGAAAACTTGGATGGAAACGGTAAAGGGGATATGTATGTTTTTTTAGGTCTACTACATAAATTTATTGCATAAAATGATAAGGTCCGACAGTAAAGAAAGGAGTAGTTTCGCGGGCGCAAAGCTGCATGCACTCTTGTATGCAGGACGGGAGGCTTATATAGTGGAATACTGGGTGGTTTTAGGTTTACGGGTTGGAGCAGTCGTCCTGATGGGTTGTATCCTGGCTCAAACTGATTTCAGGTTGCGGGAATAGTGATTAAGTGCTTTGGCTTACCGGTGTCATGACTCCGCTACTGTATTATCCCTTGCGGTAGGGACATAATAATAATATTGTTGAATTTCTCTATAGCAGAATATGTATTAGGCCAAATCTTTTTACCCACAATATCAGCATTAAACCAGCAGCCGGTGAGGCAGTCTAGATCGTATCGGCAAGCTTATCAGCTTACTGCGCCCTGATAGTGGGACTTTGTACTTTTTCCATTAAGTTAATATGCTAGGGTATATACTTGGAACTAGACCGTGCAGGATATTATAGCAGCCAAGTAGGTCAGAAAGGGAGAGGAAGAGGAGAGGAGAGGTTCCTGTAGTGTCTTTCTGAAATATGCACAGTACTGTACGACAACGCCAAAGAGTGCGTTTGATAGCCCGATAACAGAATCTAGTACTAGGATTTCAAGTCTGAGATATCATTACTGACAAACCTTTGCTTATCTGATAGAGGTGAGCCCTACTAGTGACCGGGACAGGTTAGGCAATAAATCGCTCAAGCAATTGGCAAAACCTGTCAAGGGCTCTTTTCAAAATCCCCTCTCTCTTCTAATCTCTAGGGGAAACCAGATTGTAGATATATAATAATCCTAGTGGTAGTATGAGAAGCCATCGGAGTGCGTCATGGGATATCACTCTTATGGTGGAAGAAATCTAGGTCGTTTAGCAACTAAGTTATTATACAGAAGCATAATAGCCGGTTACCCTCCTATTTTGCTTCCCTCATAGTCGGGAAAACCAAGTGTGACGCAAAAGCAAGTGTGACGCTCCACTCTTTTTTTTTTTTTTACTTATTTATCTATTTATCGATTGGTCTACATATTTATTTATCTATATATTTATTTATCTAGTCAGTTTGTAGTAAAAATTTTGTTTCCTCTTATTTTTATTTGTTTTTTTAATTGTTTACAGAACTTAACTAAATATTTGTTGTTAACTGCATCTGACGGGTATATGTTTTTTCAAAATGCTATAATATCTCAAGAACACAATCTACTTGACTATTTCAATGCTAGATCTTGTAACATTCCTAGTTTGAGCCGTACAGTGCAATAGGTGACGATCAATCCATATAGTAGAGGAGAACATTCTTAAGCCGTTCCTACATTGTAGATCTTCATACAACGCTGTTCTCATACTACATTGATCATGAAGAAGGGATATACAGAAGTATCATTCAAGATAGTAGATAGGAAAGTACTTAGATGACTGCCTGAGGAGCTATCTACAGGATCTTTTTTTTTTTTTTTTTTTTTTTTTTATCTCATGTATTCTTTGTTAGGTACAAGAACTCGCAGGCAGCGCTAGCTATGGCGTAAACAAAACCTTAATCCCAAAATAAAATAACAAAAGAAAACCTCAAAGTAAATCATCTCCAAACTGTGTCAAGTACTAGACACGATACCATCACACTCATCAGGAAAATGTTTTTGCGCGGTCCAGGGTGGTCCTGAACGCTCCTGAACCACCAGGGGGGGTTTTGGTCCCCATGGTCCTCCCTGGTCCGCACTGATCCACCCTGGTCCACTTCGCGTAACCGAGGTGCGCGACCGTGCAAGACCGTGCACCAGCGCGCACCAGCGTGCACCAGGGAGCACCAGCGGGACTGTAACCCCCCCTGGTGGACCAGGACGTGTTTTTACATTTTCCTGATACCGCCTGATTCAAGTAAGAAAAACCAAACATCCTCAACTAACGTCAACTGTTTGCTAAAAGAAAACCATCAATACCCAACAGAAAAAATCATACTAAGCGAGGAGGAGGAGAATCAAGTAGGCTCCTGGAGGGAGGAGAAGAAGGAAATACCCAAGAAACTGGGGAAGGAGCGCAGGGAAGAACCATATCAGGGGGAAAGTTTGTGGCTGTAGCTTTGATGCAGGCAGCCAGGGAGAGGAGGAGAGAGGAAGAGGACGAGAGGGGTGCATTAGCTGAGACGGAGGAGATGTCTTGAAGGTGGCATGACCTCTCATCGACCTTGGTTTCACATCGAAGGACAGTGTGGCTGAAGGACTCTTCTGCTTACCGGCAAAGGGGGCAGAGAAGGGAGCGACCAGTTTGAGACCAGGAGGGATGATCGACTAAGTAGCTCTTCTGGGCGCGCATTTGATGGATTCGACCGGTAATGAACCTGCCTAGGCCAATAAAGAGGTGTGGTTTGAGCGAGAGCGGATAGCCATAGTAGTCTGGGGGGGAAAAGAATTCTTCCTGTCCTCCATTATCCGAGATCTTGCACGTCGTTGTAGGACACGGTATGTGGCAAGTATAAGGGAGTCCGAGGGAAGCCTTGAGAGGTTGGGGAGTAGAGAGCCCCCAATGAGAGGAACATAAGTGAGACCTTCAAGTAAAGAGATAATAAGATGTGCGAGTGCATTAACAGGGAGGTATGTCCTGACTGGGGGCTTAGGTTGGGGGGTCCCTCAATGCAGGGGCATAACATTCGCAGGGAGGCATGTACAGAGGGCCCTAAACCTTTTCAGGGTCCTGGACGTGATCAAGAACGGGAAGGAAGGAGCAAGTGGAGCAGAGGAGGGGTTGATGACTGGGGGGGGGCAGACGAGACGAAGGGCAGCCATCTGGCTTTTATGGGAGAGTAAAACTGTTTGGGGGAGCAAGCAGGACTCGGCTGCCAGAATGGGGAGCGAGATTGACCTAAAGCAGTTGGAGACCCATCTCTGGACCTGACGCCAGTGGACGTCCATCTTATTCAATAACCCTTTAATCGGTATATAAAGGTCAGCACTATAAGAGAGGATAGGGATGATTAGAGAGTATGCGAGTCTGTGATAGAGGTAGGGGGAAACACCAGACCCTACTCTGGACATCCGTCTTATAGGGGCAAAAGCCACTTGGGACAGTGCCAGTCGCCTGGAGAAGTGCTCCATGGAGAAGATGTTGGGTGTGAACCAGTAGCCTAGCCAACAAAGCTGGGCAGTAAGGAAGAAAATCTGACCATCTAGGGCTATGGGGGAAGGTCTTGGGGTGCCCGAAGGGTCCCTCTATAGAGGTATGCCTCAATGCAAAATTTCAGTCATAGGTATCGAGAAACCGACCTTAACTGTAGGGGCCTTCACTTTTATGGAGCCGAAGGTTCTCTGCAGGATCCTGATATTGGTGCGATAAGAAGGGGAAGCAACAGTAACTGAAAAATCATCAACATAGAAAAGAATCAGGCCCCTAGGGACTGCAACATGTAAACAAGAAATATAAATAACAAACAACAAAGGAGAGATAGGTGACTCTTGGGGGGTGCCAACTGTAACTGGAGAAAACACCTTTGGGGATCCTTGAAATAACAAACAATATTGCCTATCAGTAAGAATAGAAAACACCCAAGAAATCAAATAATTATTGACATTCTTTCTTCAAAGAAGGGAATAAAGAATAGAGGTGTCTACATTGTCAAAACCGCCTTTAAGTCCAAAAAATGTGAAGAAACTTTGAGACTGGGTCTTTGTAAAGTGCGGATGGAGTTTGTGAGGGTAGTGCATACATCAAACGAGAAGAGAGATGGGAGAGAGCTGCATTGGTTTTGGGAAAGGAGGCCGAGGAAACGTGCCAGAACAGAGAGGCAGGAGGCCACAATTCTTTCAAGAATTTTTTGGAAACAGTTTCCAAAAGAACTATAATGCGAAAACTGGCCAGAAAGTCGTATGAAGCCTTGCGTGGTTTGTCGAGAACTACTCTATTGGCCTGCTTCAAGGAGGTGGGATGGTGGCCCAACTGGAGCAAAAATGAGAAGAGAGAGACCAAGATATGTGGGGCGATTTTGTGGAGGGATTTCTAAACTACGTATGGTATAGAGTCAGGACTCGGGGTGGAGGAGGGGGAGGGTTTCAAGAGAGCATAGGAGACCGCGTCTGAAGTGAGGTCCAGGGAATTATTGAATGGCCATAGGATAGCTTAGAGGGAGAGAGAAAGGCGGGGAGGAAAAAAGTGTAAAAGAAGGGAGTCGTTGATGTCAGATGGAGTAACTGCATCTGGGAAGGAGGGAAAGCGTAACAGCGGATGTCCCTGGACGAACCTTTTGACTCTCTATATGGACCGGGGTGTGGCATCAAGAAGGAGGGACCGCCAGTGGAAATCTTTTGCCTTCTTGATGGCTTTAAAGTATCCTTTTTTAGAGAGACTGGTCAACATTCTGTCTTCTGGGAAGCAACTAGAGTGAGCCTTTCGTAAGGCGGAATGGTATTCGTGCCTTAGAAGAGAGAAGACAGGGGACCACCAGGGCTTTGACCAGGAGGAGGGGCATGAAAGGGGAGTGTGAGAGATTAGAAGTGCAGTAACTTTGCCGAGAGCTAGGTCGAACCAGGTTTCAAGGGAGATTCTTGTAGGGAGAGTCGGCGGTGGCGGAACAGCCATATCTTTCAGGATAGAGGAGAGCGTGTCCCAGTCAGTGAGGAGCCAGTTAGGGGCAGGTGAAGGGGGATGGGCTTTGGAGTTGGCTAAAAAGATAGAAACAGAAACATGATGGGAACTCAAAGACGAGAGTTAGACCTCTCAGTTCTGAAAAAAGGGATGAAGTTGGAGCGAAGAAAAGGCCAGGTCAAAAACCGAGGGCCTAGCATCACCGCCTAGTAGGAAGCGAGTGAATACTCCAGGGGTGTTTAGGAGGGAAAGACCTAAGCTAGCTGCCCTATGAAAGTAGGGGAACAACACAGCTAAGTGAGAGGAGGAATGTAGCCGAAGTGGGTCGGCAAGGGGGTGGTGGAGGTTGATGTCTCCGACAATATGGAGGGAAGTGTCAACAGGGGAAGGATTACAAGGGGGGAAACAGTCATGCCATTCCCATTCTTAGCCCATAAATTGTTAATATTCAAAATGCAAAAGGAAGGAAAACTACACCCAAAAAGATACTTAGAAAAAACATCCAAAGCAAAAACATCCATCCTGCAAATAGAGAAGGGAAGAACTGAAACCTCTTTTTGGAATGATTGAGAAATATGAAGAGCAACCATGGGTTTTGGGTCAGTAAGGGGCGGATAAAAGCTGGTATAGCCTTGAAAAGAAAGAATGCGGGCCCTCCACACAGGGGAGAGCTATCTACAGGACCTCTTTTCTTTTTTTCGTTTTTCTTTTTTTTATCTCTCATTTATATTTGTTTGCTAAGCTGGCAGCTAACTAGATACAAATTCTTTCCAACTGTACCGCCGATGTAGATAAAAAACCTCCACCTACAGTCTATCCCCCGTCCGCCCGCTAAAACTATCTGACCCTGCCCAACCAACCTAAACTACTTTGTATAGAGGCAGAAAGTGAAAGCCCAGTACTACTGGTAAAAACTACAGGAGAAACAAAATGCCTGAAAACATCTAACTAATAACCTCCATAGACGTTAATCCCCAAGGAAAAGCCCTAAAATGAGAGTAAGAAACCTATGAACCAAACAAAGAAAACTTCAAGCCCGTCTAGAAATCCAAACTCCATTGACAAAAGGGCGGATATACCAACCAAAAGGAGCACGGCGGGAGGAATGTAAAGTTCGGGGCATATAGCCTGGTTGCGAGAGTTGAGGCAAGAGCCAGAGGGAGATCTATACAACAAAGCCGGCACAGCAGAGACGTGTGGTACGAGGTGTGAGACCCAGCGGTCACCAGAACCTAGACTGAAAGAAATGCATGTTTTCACCACTAAAGTGGCAGAGACAGAGGTGGTAGGCTGAGATTCCCTAGAAGCAAGACAGTTTCCTGACATGCATGCAGCCATGCCAGTTCCCGAGTCAAGACCATTATAAGGGTACAGAGTCAAGTGAGGTGAGCAGTAGGGTGCTAGCCAAAGATCGTAATGTAGCTGTAACTGAGCAACAGGACGAGACCGGAGGGCGAGGAAGGGGTAGACCCAACATAGAGAAGTACGAAGCAAAGGACCACCAAGGGATCACGATCTTTCGACAATGCACCTTTACTAACCAAAGCGCTCAGGAGGAAGTGGAATACCAGAGAGCAGAGCCACCGGGGCCACTATTTCACTAATAACCCGAAACTGCACTATGCTTAAAACAAGGAGCAGGGGTTGCCGACCGTGCAAATGTTAAGCGAAAGCAACAAAACAAGTGCGGAGAAAGAGGGGGAAGAGCATGAAACCCTATAGACAAAGGCCGTTACAGGGTAACTAACTCAAAGGAATAGAGGGAGCTAGGCTGTACAGTATTCGAGATAATGGAGAGAAGTCAGGAAGGCTCAAGTAATAATGGTTCAGTAAAGGTAAAATAATAAAGTAGAAGTTCTCAAATTCTAAACTCAATAACTTATTATATTGTTAAGGTTTCTTCTCCGTTGCTTGATTTTTTCAAACTCCGGGGAATAGCCCTTACTACTTATACTAAATTCTCGCTACTTCCTATTTCCTAACGATCATGTATCTTTCTAAGATTTCAGCTTCATCAAAGGAAGTGCGAACACTATCTAACCCTAAATTAATACCCCACTCGAACTCAGAGAACTCCCGACATCTATTTCATCTCAGGGTGTCCCCACTCTACCAGTAGATAGTCTTCGATCTCTTCATCCTAATAGACTAAGTTCATATATGCAGTCACAATGCCAACATACCAATAGTCTTTTATTGTGAACTATCGAGTGATCAGTTCGAATAGCCAGATAATAACACATACTGCAATATATACATATGCACTGGATAAGGAATAAACTATTCTCATTTTTTCCAATCAGTAATCAGCTTCATAGAATGTGAGCCCTTCCGGTATCCCGAGTAGTCAATATAGATGCCTCTAGTTACTCCTACTATAGTGAGTTGAGGTTGGATATACGCTCTTCTATTATGGTAGCGCAGCCTCTACTAATAATACTGGTAAGCTATTCTCATTTGCGTAACAAAGGCACCCAGATACCAAAGCCATCAGAAGGGAATCAGAAGGAGGGAGAGAGGAGGTAGGAGCATCACCCTTCTTGGCAGCAAAGGCTATCAGAAGAGGGAAGAGGGAAACCAACCCATGATGATTTCTCTGGTATTGAGATTTCAATCGCTGGAGGTGTAGAGGAGATGGTTCATGAGCTATCTACAGGACTTTCTTTTTTTTTCTTTTTTCTTTTTTGTTTTTAACTCTTGTTTATATTTGCTTGCTAAGCCAGCAGCTAACTAGGTACAAAGTTCACCCAGCCCTAAAACGCTAATATAGACAATAAACCTCCAACTACAGTCCATCCCCCATCCCCCCCACTAAAACCATCTGACCCTGCCCGACTAATCTAAACAACTTTGAATAGAGGTAGAACGTAAAAGCCCAGTACTACTTGTAAAAACTACAGGAGAAAAAAAAGGCCTGAAAGCATGGAACTAAAAACCTCCACAGACATCAACCCCCAAGGAAAAGCCCCAAAACGACAGTGAGAAACCTATGAACAAAACAGAGAAAACTTCAACCCCATCTAGAAATCCAAACTCCATTGACAAAAGGGCGGATATACCAACCCACAAGACCACAATATGAGGAATGTAAAGTTCGGAGCATATAGCCCTGCAGGGAGAGTCGAGGCGAGGATCAGAGGGAGATCCATATAACTAAGCCAGCGCGACTGAGATGTGTGGTGTAAGGAGCAAAACATGGTGGTCACCAGAACCCAGACAGAAGGAAATGCATGTCCCTACTACCTAGGTGGTAAGAACAGAGTTGGTAGGCTGAGATCTCCTAGGAACAAGACAGTTTCCCTGGCACGCACGCAGCCCTGCCAGTTCCCAAGTCCTGACCATCATAAGGGCACAGGGCCAAGTGAGATGAGCAGTAGGGTGCCAGCCAAAGATCGTAAAGTAGCTGTATCTGAGCAACGGGACGAGACCGGAGGGCAAGGCAGGAGGGGTACACCCAACCCCAAGAAACACGAAGCAAAGGACCACCAATGGATCGCAATTTTGCAACCATCAGGGAAATATTTTACATACATTCAGGAAGGTCCTGAATGCTCCTGGTCCACTAAGGAGAGTTTTGGTCCCCGTGGTCCACATGGTCCACCCCGATCCGCTTTGAACCACACTTTTGAAAATCTTATCTAAAATGTGTACCAGGGTGGACCAGGGAGCACCAGGGTGTACCACGGGGAACAAAACCCCCTATGGTGGACCAGGAGGGCCGTA
Organism: Tuber borchii; assembly: GCA_003070745.1. Lineage (NCBI taxonomy): Eukaryota > Fungi > Ascomycota > Pezizomycetes > Pezizales > Tuberaceae > Tuber > Tuber borchii. The sequence goes on along the minus strand of NESQ01000289.1, from coordinate 86,777 downwards.
GACATTTTCCTGATAACAATACGACCATACTGACCATAGCGCTCAGGAGATAGTGCAATACCAGAGAGCAGAGCCACCAGGGTTACTACTTCACCAATAACCCGAAGCTGCGCTATGCTTAAGTTGAGGGAGAGGGGTTGCCAACCATGCAAATGCTAAGCGAGGGCAGCAAAGCAAGTGCGGAGAAAGAGCGGGGAGAGCATGAAACCCCATAGACAAAGGCACCCAAATACCTAGGCCATCAGAAGGGAATCAGAGGAAGAGAGAAAGGGGGTGGAAGCATCACCCTCCTAGGCAGCAGAGGCTATCAGAAGAGGGGAGAGGGAGACCAATCCACCATGATTTCTCTGGTTTTGAGATTTCAATTGCTGGAGGTGTGGAGATAGTTCGTGGAGCTATCTACAGGATATTTTGTTTATTTGTTTTGCATTATGTGCTTCAATTTCAACTATCTAGGGTACGAAGACTATGTGCAGCGGTAAGCTATAGTAAAGAAAAATCCTCTGTGAAAAGAAATCCCCCTTGGACCACCGGAAAAAACTATCATCCCAAGTCCCTCTGATGTAAATCCAACTGCCCAATCCCACTGCGAAGATATAAACCCCTGCTGGCTAAGCGGACGACAAGAAAAATTTACCAAATACAATAAGCAGAAAACAACAGAAAATTCAGCCCCGAAAACTCCTCCTCTTCTAAAACAAAGTAACAAAAGAAACTCCGTTCATATCCCAAAAGTGCTCTAACAGAAACCCGACCTTAAAAACCTAGCCAAGAACTAAGAAAAAACAAACGGGGGGTCAAAAGCAGTTAAAAGAAAGCAAACCAAAATCTGCACTGGAGATCCGCCCAAACCAGGCCAACCCAGCGTATTACTCTATAATCGAAAGCGTTGACATCATTCAAGGAGGCAGTGCAATACCATGACCGAATGTAACTGAGGGGTGTGACCGAGCCCATTACCGGGGATGGGTGGTAGCGTAGGCAGTAAGCATGCTAGCTGTGAAAGGTGCCTTAGCAAAAGAATCAGCAGTTAGCGGACAGAGGATGTTTGGCTGTAACTGAGCCACGGGACGAAACCGAGCGGAGCAGGGGAGGGGTAGACCCAGGATAGTGAGGCAGGAGCTGAGGACCACTGAGGGGTCACAATTTTTCGCGATATAACCGTACCGACCGAAGCGTTCAGGAGAGAGTGCAATACCAGAGAGCAAGGCCACCAGTGCCACTACTTCACAGATTGCCCGAAGCTGACAACGACACCAGGAGATGAAGAGGGGTTGCCGACCGTACAAGAGCTAAGCGAAGAAATAAAGTAAGTGCGAAGAGGGGGAGGTGTAGCTCACTGAGAGTGCGGGCGGAGGATGTTGACGATGATTTCTCATGGTGTTGAGATTTCGATCGCCAGGTATGTAAGGGAGATGCTTTGTGTGAGCTATCTACAGGACTTTTTTTATTCTTTTTTTTTTTTTTTATCATGTGCTTTATTTGTATTCAACTACGAGGTACAAAGACTGCGTGAAGCGATAAGCTATGGTGAAGAAAAACCCCCTGTGTAAAGAAATCCTCCTCGGACTACCAGAAAAAACTATCATCCCAAGTTCCTCTAGTATGGAACCAACCGCACAATCCCGCCGCAAAAACAAAAAGCCCCTATCAGCTAAGTAGACAACAGTGGCAAATTATCAAATACAACAAGCAGGAGACAATAGGAAAACCGGACCCAAAAACTCCTCCAAGACAAGTAACAATTTGTAACCTGCTCCTAGGTATCGCGAGATTCCCAGAGGGAGATCCGGCGATACTGAAGGACAGGAGAGAAAGCGTCAAGTGGAATCTCCTTAAGAGATATAAGAAAGATGAGGGACTAATAGAGTGACCGTTCAACTTGTAGTATATTAAAGAAGAGCGTTCCTGTGAGGCTTGAGAGTTCGAATCCTTAGGGGATCTCAAGCTCTTTAAATACAAATAAAATATAACCAAATATCCTGTCCAAAGAGCAAATATCAAAATACAAAGCTACATGAGTAGCGAAACTTCTAAGTCCTAAACAAGGTCATAAAAGCGACAGGATATAACTAACAAAACAAGTAATGAAATAAAACAAACAAGAGATCGCTACTGATGTACTAATCCAGTAATACATAGTAGGAAAGCATAGAGTATCTTAATTGGGTACAAAATCAAAGGGTGCAAATAAGCGAGTAAAGGAAGGTACTACCCAATAGAAAACTATAACAATAAAGAAGGTACAAGGATGGAATATGCGTTACTAGGGAATCCTAAATAGACAATATCCAACGTCAATGTAGTGAGTAGCAGAGATACTAGTAGATTCTGTTACACAATTGAAGCCACATTAATATCCCAGAGTACTCTAACAGAAACCCAACTATAAAAACCTAGCCAAAACTAAGAAAAAACAAACGGGGGGCCAGAAGTAGTTAAAAGAAAGCAAATCAAAATCTGCCCCACAGATCCGCGAAAACTAGGCAAACCCAGCACATTACTCCATAACCCAAGGCGTTGGTATCGTCTAAGGAGGCAGTGCAATACCATGACGGAGCATAACCAAAGGCTGTGGCTGAGCTGAGCCACGGGAGGGGAGGGGGCAATGGGCCTATGGGAAAAGAAGGCAGTAAGAGTGCCAGCTAATGAGAGGATGTTTGGCTATAACCGAGCCACGGGACAAAACCAAGTGGAGGAGAGGAGGGGTGTACCCAGGATAGTGACGTGGGAGCCAAGAACCACCAAGGGGTCACGATTTTTTGCGATACGACCATACCGACCGAAGCGTTCAGTAGAGAGTACAATACCAGAAAGCAAGGCCACCAGTGCCACTACTTCACAGATCGCCCGAGACTAAACAACGACACACTGGTATGACGAGGGGTTGCCAACTGTGCAAGTGCCAAGCGAGAACGCAAAACAAGCGCGAAGAGGGAGGAGGATGGAGTTAAGCTACCCACACAAGGGCACCTTGGGAGTGCAGCTCACTGAGAGTGCATGTTGGGTGGTGGATCTGACCATGATTTCTCATGGTGTTGAGATTTCAATTGCCAGAGGTATAGAGGAAATGGTTCGTGGAGCGATCTACAGGACCTAAGCCTCGCCTTTTATATCGGCACCTCCTCACATACGTAACCCTGGTGACTCATACCTATAAGTCACAAGCCCCTATGACTCAAAGCGAGTCATAGTGTGAAACCCATCAGCTGACTCCTATGAGTCGACTGCACAAAATACCAAACTCAATCATCCTGCCCATAACCAGTCTTGTGCCCAAAGAGATCACATGCGCAAAACCCATGACCCATAACTATGAGTCATATGCAAAATACATATTAAGTGACCACCAAGGGTGGCCATGTGTACAATATAAATATAACAATACTAACTATGGCTCGTAAGTGCGAGTCATGTGAGAGGAAACACAAACCTACTATTCATAACTATGAATAGCATGAAGCCAATTCCTTCACTAGTCACCGTTTGTGACAGATCTTGTCGCTTATTAAAATAGAGTAAAGTACTTTGTAATTGAGGAAGGTTTGCTAGATTCTTGCGAATGAAAAAATTAATTTCAATATCAGATTCCAACTCCATTATGCTATCTACATAGTTAAGAGCTTTTTATAGCAGGTAAACTCTCAGTGATATAGATTTTCTGTAGTATTCTTGAATAGTAAGTTTATCTTTTTATTTTGATAGGTATTTATCCAATTGAGCTAATGAAATTAGAGTCTATTCAGTATATTAATCATATTTTTTATGATTATAAAAGGTGCAACTTGAAATAACTGATATGTTAAAAGAAAAAAATGATCATAATAATATTATTTAGAAAAGATGTGTGTTTGATATAACTAGGGTATAAAATTTAATAATGTAAAATATAAAAAGCAGAAGTAAATAGTTTGCTTGATTAACTCTGATTACAGCACCCTAATATTTACAGTTACATTCATTTCCGGTTAGGGTCATCCCTAGCTATACCTACAAATTCAATGCAAAACTTATAGATATTTGTTGTCTTCCCTTTCTTTGTCATCTCTCCTTAGCACTACTTGGCACTATTGAAACATATGCAATAAAAACAAAATGTGCAGCACTAACACCCCCTCAATATCAAACTTTTAGATGGAGAAATTTATTCTATAAAAACGACTTTTATGGCATAAAAGTGGCATACCGAACAGGCCCTTTATCCACTTTCCTCAGTTTCTCAAAACGCTTGTATCCCTTGCCCACCAACCGCAGCGCAGAATACCTAGAAATAAATTTTCGCCCGCTAGGCAATTGCCGAGCACACGAAATGCATTGACAATCTGCAGAGCCTTGTTTTCACTTTTGAGAGTCTCGCGGATCCGGAGTTTCGGTGATATTTGGATTCTATCAGACCTTACTTTGTTATGTATCACGAAGGTGCCGCAAGCCTTTTTCAAAATGGCCCTCAAGAAACCAGATCGGGATGCTAAAGGTGCCAACGAACTTGGGAATGGTGGTGATACGGAGGGTGATTCCCCACAAATAGAATATGCCGACAGTGGTCTTGATGGTGGACTCAGTCAAGAAGGGCTGCTAAAAGCGGGGATCAGGGAATGGATGTTATTAGGCTTTAGCGTTGCTCTTATGAACGAGATCATATTTAAGGATAGTAAGGCATACACTTCTGGATTCCTTCTCTATTAAATTTTGTTCTCCTTTTGCTCTGACTTTGTTAAATGATGGTTTTTGGAACTGGTTGAGTGACGAGAAGAATAATGAATTGCTTAATTGACTTCTCAGTAGAGAGCGAACTACCCAGACTATCTACTGTTGAGAGCGAGACACAAGTTGCGAGTAAATCAACAGTAGGAAGTAAACAGAAACAGAGAGAAGAAAAGAAAGGCAAGGAGGTATGTTCAATAGTACCAATATTGTAAGGGGGTTTTGAGATGGCGATCAAGACTAATGCAAGGAGAAAGTCAATGGTGCGAGTGATACTACGGTAGTGCCAGAAGCATATTTCAACAGACTTGTACCCCTGGAGGTCGAGTGATCCTGAATGACGCACTAATAGATTGCCTGATAGTATGGTACTATATGGTTGACTAGTTAGTTTAGAACATCTATGATAAATATATGCATTCCCAACAAGACCGAAAACAATAATTATTCCAGAAACAATTAAGTATCATACTCGATACAATAAATGCACAAGAATCAGCCTAATCAGCGATTCCCAAACATTGCTAGATACTGTACACCAATTCGACCAAGCCTCAACTCACAGAGTTTCAAGAATCGACCTCAATAGCGCAAAAGCTATTATACTGTTTATGTCTTTCGCCAGCAAAAATCGCGAAGCAAGCGAATGATCCGCTATGCTTAACTTAAAAATTCCTGATTACGGTTGTATACAAAGTGTAAAAACACTAGAATACAAACTAACAAATGGCACCCCGTACACAAGAAAGAAAGGAAAGAAAGAAAGGAAGGACAAGAAGAATAGGTAAATCCAATATACTGTACTGTACTCAAACTACAGAACTACTACTACTACTACCACCTCCTCACGAACATCCATCACTCCCATCATCCTCAACACTCCTAACCCCCCCCTCAAACACCTCAATCCCAACCTCTTCTCCAGCCAGCGCTCTATTAGAATAAGCAACCCTCAAGTCCCTCTTCCACTCCCCAGTCTCCGGATCTTCGCTCTTACGAATGACAACCCTCGTAGCCAGCAAATTCGCCCACACAAGTCCCAAAGCTGGTACTTTGCCGCCACCTTCCAACTCTTCATCACACCCCGTAAACCACTTTGACTGAAAGTCCAAGCTCATGATATCATCGTCATCATCATCTCCATCTCGCGGCGAGGACAACGACGACAATGGAGTGCGAGCATTAAATTTGTCTGAAACCTGGTTTGACACTACAACTGCTAGGTTGTGGGTTATGGCTAGGTGCCTCAAAGTCGCTGCCAGTCTCACCATCTCTTTCCCTCGCTGCGCCATTTGACTACCGCGCCGGGCACCTGCGCCAGGCGCCGCCGTAGAGGAGGATGATGACGGCGATGAAGAAGGCGTAGAAGGGTTACTCAATCTCAACTTCTTATTCCTGTCCATCGGCCGTTCGAATTCTGCCCTAAAGTTCGCCGCTACCGAGTCGATCACTACCAAGCCTACATCGAACTTTTGCACGAGAACTGGGAGTTGGTAGCGGATGATATGTTCCTGAGTTTCCAAATCTGAGCAGACGATCGAAAAGACCTTATCCGTCGTGGGCTGTTCGTCCACGGGCACGTCATGGGATATGTAATTTTTCAGCTGAATCAGGCGGAGGGTCGAGAGTGGGGCTTCGGTGGAGATGTAGACTGCTGGCCGGCCCAGGCCACCCCGGGATGGGGGCAGCTGCACAGTGAGGGTTAGGAGGAGGAGAATTTGGGTTTTCCCGGACCCGCTTTCACCGACGAATTCGGTGATGGCTTGCGTTGGGATTTTGTTCAGGAGCCTGTCCAGTGTTGGCGAATGGGTTGTTATCGTGCGGGGCGGCGGTAGCGAAGATAGTCGTGCGATGTCCGCGTGGATGTGCTCTACTAGATTTCTCTGCAGGCTTTTGAGTTCTAGAAGTGAGGTGTTTAGCTGGGGTGGGAGGCGGCGGGAAATTGATATTGGGTCGAGGGCTAGGAGGTCTGCGGTGGTCAATCTGGCGTCTTCAATGAAGTTGAGGAGGTTTGATACAGGAGGCGTGAGGGGGAATGTAGGGAAGAGGTTTAAGAGGTCTGACATTGTTATTATTACCGTCGAACTACAGCGAGAGGAGTAGATAGATACGGTAGGTGGAATGGACGGTGGATGGGGGAAGAGATTGTTTGTTAGTGACTTGGCATACCGGTATCAAGTGAATCTGACCCTTAATTGACTTTGAGGCCTGGGGGACGCGTTTCGGTAGGTGCGCGTTGCGTCATTAAGTTACATTACTCGCGCCGAGAATAAGTCCTGAGACAACGGGCGTAACCACAAATTCCCCACAGTACTGAACTATCCCAATGCTACAATGGCTCAAGTTGATGCTGCAGCAAAAATACAAGTCCTACTTCCAAATCCTAGCCCTCAGAGAGTAGAAGGGCCTCCAATATAGAGACCTTAGTATTAATTGACATTACAGTTGTGGTTGCGATTGCGGTAACTATAGTGGTTGCCATGATGGATGAATTTTGAGAAGGATTCTGGCTGCGCCCGTTGTCTCAGGACTTATTCTCGGCGCGTTGACTCACATTCAGGGCTTTGGGGGTCTCTTCCCAGCGGGGGCCTCCCAGTTCTACAAATCCTTCCCCACAACTATCTCCTACCTTCCTTCCCTCCTTGAATACAAAGAAAAAGAACAAAAAGGAAAAGGAAAGACATCACCACAATGCCAAAAGCACCCTCCACTCGCCGAAATCTCACCACTAACCAACCTCGCCGCAAAGCTCCCACCTCTAGTAAACCCCCTCCTCGTCGCAAAAAGGGCACAATATACAACCCGGACAGACACTCCCTCGCCTCCCTCCCCTACCACATTCTAACCACAATCCTCCACTACGCCGCTTCAACACCCGACTCTCCATTCCCCGACACGGCATTCCTGCTAAAAACCCTAACCCTCTGTCGCACGCTCTACGAACCCACCCTCGCGGCGCTGTACCATACCCCTCCGACGAATACACTTCCCTGCGCCCATCGCTTATTGCGTGCACTGCGAGAGCGAGCGCACGTTCGGCCTCTTGTTAAAACTCTCATAGTTGACATTGAGCCACTACTCGTGACTCGTGCGGCGCCATGGGGAGCCTGGGATATATGCGAGTTCTTGAGTCTCGCGAGTGGTGTGCGCGAGGTGGATATTCGCCCTGCGAGGGTGTCTGGCACGAGGGTTTTGGTGACGGAGAGAGATTGGCGGTACCCGGGTGAGCTATGGAACGTTCTTGATAAGGCCGGAGTGCTATTACATGAGTGGACGTGGCGCGCAGAGTTCATGGAAGAGATTGATCTTGATGAATTCAAGAGGGTGCATTCCCTCCGGCCTTTCTTGGGGTTGCGGAGGGTGGGACTTGACGGGATTGAGAGCAACGATGAAGGTGCGACGGCAGGGGACCTGTCGAAGGAGGAAGGTTGTGCGGGAGTGTTGGCCTTATTAGGAACCTTGAGGGAGGTGACGTTTGAAGATTGTTCTATCGTCAATGAACACCTCTTCCCAGAACTCATCACCAAAGCACCGGGGGCTAGATTGACGAAGCTATCGTTCACGAACTGTCACCGCCTCACCTCTTCAGAAGACAGCCTCCCCTCCCTCCTCCAATCCCCTCTATGTAACACAACCCTCACATCCCTAACCATCACCAACTCCCCATCCTGCAACCTCTCCTTCACCCTCTCCCTTCCGCCCACCCTCCAGACTCTCTCCTACACCGCCTCACCAATACCCTCCCATTCCCTCCCCATCCTCCCCACCTCGCCCACCCCCGCCCAGTGGCCACAGGACTTGACTTCCCTCACGCTAAACCAAGTAAAATTCACCTCCCCAACAGCTTGCTCCGCCCTCCTCTCCTCCCTCATATCCGCTGCTCCACGATTATCCGCCATGCATGATATAGCCATTTGGTGCATTCTGAGCATGGACTGGCGGGCCCGCGGCACCTTTCGTGAGACCTGGGAGCCCAGGATTAGGTCCGCCTTTCAAAGGTGCTGGACCGGAAGCGGTGGTGGCGAGGTGAGGTTTGATAATTCGAGACCAGCTGATAGGATATTTTCCGAGAGGGACTTTTTTGAGCCTGAGAGTGCGGCGGGGGGTGGAGGCCGTGGTAGGAGGAGGACTAGAGCTGGTGGTAGGGGAGGGAGGAGGAGCGGTGGAGTGGGAATACTGGGCGTTAGGAGAGCGAACGAGAGCGACGATGAGGATTATACAGAGTAGTAGTAAAGTTGGGTTGTTCATGGGTAATTCGGGGTTGGGGGTTAATGTTTACTTACGCTGAGGAGGAGGAGGAGGAGGAGGAAGGAAGAGGGAAGAGTGGGGTGGAAATTTTGGGTCTAGTTGAGATAAGGAAAAACTCTTGTATGGTATTCTGATGTTTTGCTTTAGCTGGGTTAGTTGATGGGACGATTTGGTAAATATTGCAGCCTCATCTGTGTCCTGTCGAGATTAAATCCCACACGTTGATTAACACGATGGGAGCTACTTAGCTCAGATCCCCTACATTCGCTTTCGTATCGTAACTCGAATATTACGCTCAAATGCCCCCACCAAAAATACCAAATCTCAACCCGTTGCACGATATCATTGAATTAATTATCATGACACATGCCAAAAGCGATCCCAACCATCTCTATCCCATACCCTTACCACGGAGAGAAGAGGAAAGAAACAACAAAAACCCCCCAACTAATCAGTCAATCAATCTCAATAACCTCCAAACCCTTCCCCTTCCCTTTGCCCACTTCGTCACCCCTCCTCTTCCTCCCACCGGCGTTACCGCCCCTCAGGGTCTGTCCCGATCCCGAAAACATGCTCTCCTTCTTCTCGCCTTGGTCGCCATCCTTCTTCTTCACGGGCTTGATCTCGTATCCAAAGAATAGTTGTCCGGGCGGGAGGCGGAGCGGCTGCGGGCCTGTGCCTCTCCTAACAGTTGGAGCGGGGATAGCGGGTGGTGGTGGATTCGAGGATACGCCCGCGACGGGGGTGCTAGGTTTATCCCTTGGAGTGCTGGTTTTCGAGCCCTTGAGCTTTTGGCCGCCACCTCCAGTGAAGAAGGATTGCTTCGCCCCAGAGGTAGCGCTGGCGGAGGCGGCGCTTGATGGGGCTATAGCTGCGTAGTTTATACTTCTAGCCATGCTGCCCGTTTCGCCCAACGGTGTTACATGTCTTCCCCCAACCACGCTTCCGGGTCTTGACGACTGCGGGGCACGGCTGGGCTCAACGTACCCGACCGGAGGAGCGAAGTCGACGGATATATCCGTTTCGATGGTTGTTATGGCGTTCATCTTAGTCTCAGGCTTGACCTCCAATACAGCGATTTCGAAGACCTCGTCATTGTAGAAGAAGGAGAATACATCGCCGACCGTCAGCGCGGAGAAGGTCCTCAGGGCGTTCTCAAGAACGGCTTTAGGATCCGTGATGGACGTTATGAAGGCAACCGACTGGGGTTGGAGTTTTATAAATGTCCCCGCAGGGAGGTCGGTGGATTTGATTTGTAGGAGCTCGCCAGGTTCTAGGTGGAGGGTTTGCATCATCTACTCATCCCCCCCACATTAGTCGCTCCCCGGAAAGATGTGTAGGGAAAAAAGAAAGATAGTGGTTAGTACCCAATGTGGCAAGTAAACCCTTCCCTCATCCGCAATAAACTCCAACACACCCGCGTGAGTAACCTTATCCTTAGCCCCATTCCTCAGCTCGAACAGCATTGGGTAGGCGATATGTAGTCGTGATAACTTATCCAAGGCTGACGGCGGCATAATGACTTTCCCACCATAGTTCAACTCTGCGCGCTCGGCCCCCGGCATCATGACGACGGGGTAGCAACGGAGGAACTCATCGAAGCGCCGGTTGCGTGGGTGGTAGCCTGGGACCATGTCATCATCATCGTAGAAATTTCCACCGAACTGTTTGTGTTATAGGATGGTGATTGGGTTAGCTTTAAGTCTAGATAGGTCAAGTTTGTTGGACGGAGTGGTGAGTGTGGTGGGCTAGAGGGGATGATAAAAAAGGAAGGGTAGGAGAGAACAAAATAACTGCTTACCATGGTAAAAAGTGTTTGATGGTTGGGACAGTGATGTCGATGACGGTGGTTTAGCTTGGAGCTTTAACGGCTGCGCTGTGGAAGTTGAGGTAGGAAAAGTTAAAAGTTAGGCCAGTTGCATTGTGGAAGAGGTCGTTGACGTCAGCTGAGCACGTGACTAGAGCGAGTGATCTATGGGGTGAAAGAGGAAGGAAGGAAGTCTGAACAGCGAGACAAAGCCGAGAACTTAGAACCAGAGAAAAAAGCAACGCTCACAGTGGAAGATCGCGCCGTGAGTTAAACCTTCTACAAGCAGTGTTGCAAAGAAGCCCTTCGGTAATCGAACCCGGGAGGTTAGAAGGGGGGGTTGAATCGGGGCTTTTAAAAATGGGGATTGAAGGGGGGTTCTTTGATGCCTTAGTAAGCAAAAATAGTAAGAACTGTTACAGCTGCCAGAGCATTTATTGCTAAGAAGCAGGGGAAGCGGAGTGCCAGTGCTGGCTTATTCGCTTCTCCTAAATTTTGCTTATTTTTCCTACATTTCTTTGCTTCCAACTGCCTTCAAATGTCATTGTATACCATCTTGTTAGAAGGGGTTCTATTATCTTATAACCCCCTGGTTCGAAAAAGCGTGTTCAAGTCCGATCATTTTTTGATCCAACCCCCCCTTCGTTGCAACACTATCTACAAGTGTACCTCCTACATTCAAGGGGGGGCATTTGGCGCAATCACGATCCAAAAACGTGGTTTTTGATGTTTCAAAGTATTATACTGGTATGACATGAGCCGAGTCTCTAATTAAGGGCTCTACTGAACTGATAACTGTATTATGAATGCAATAAAAATATGATTATGATTATGATAACACAATGGTAATCATGAATGAATCGGGAATGTTTGGCTTGGGATGATCTCAGGACTACATGTTAAGACTATTCCACTTTGAGGTTTTAATGCCGAAACCAGAAAACATATTCATAAGTCCTCACTCGTAAAAATAGCAAGTCCCATGAAGAAAAAAGAAAAAAAGAAAACAAGGGTCAAGAGTATATAGCTAGATGTGGTAGGCAGCCCTTGCTTGTCCGTAAGGTCTTCGTGTGGCAGGCTCTTAGGGACGAGGATAGTACAGCACCGGTAGCATGATTCGTACACCTTAGGAGGTTGAACAAAAACCAAGAGGAAGATGAAGAGGGACGACAACCATGGCAATAGATTTGTCTGTCCATCGATGGAGCCTTTTACGGATATCCATATTTAAGGAGACGGGGGGAGGTGGAGTTTTGCCTAAATTGTGCCAGGGGGTGTGATTTTCCGGGCGTGCAGTAGGCCTAGGACTTCTTTGTGTTTCTCTATGGTAGCCAATTCGAATGCCATTCGGCCTTGTTTGTCTGGCTTGTCGGGGTTGATATCTTGTCGTTCTAGTAGCATTTTTACGACTTCCACATGGCCGTTTCGGGCAGCCCACAGTAGTGCTGTTTGGTCTCTTCTGTCTAGTTTATTAGGGTTGACATCTTCCCGCTTGAGCAGCAGCTCCACCATCCATCCCTTCATGTCTTTTTCGGGCAGCCCACAAGGGCGGTGTTCGACTACCGTTGTCTGGCTTATTTGGGCTGACATCACCCCGACTGAGTATGATAGTAGCTTCGCTGTTCCCGCGTGGCCTTTTCGAGCAGCCCACAGGGGCAGTGCTCGGCCTTCAGCGTCTAGTTTGTCGGGATCAACATCTTCCCGTCCCAGCAGCTTCTTCACTACTTCCTCATTGCCACTCTCGGCAGCCCACAAGAGTGCTTGGCATCCTTCCTCGGGGTTGACGTCTTCCTGTTTCAGTTGTAGCTTCACCACTTCCTCATTGCCGTTCTTAGTCGTCCGCAAGAGTGGCGTCTGACCGAAACATTTGTCTGAAATGTCGGGGCTGACACCTCCCCGTCCCGGTAGCTGCTTCACTGCTCCCTTGTGACCTCCTCGAGTAGCCCACGAGAGCGATAATTGGCCTCCGCCGGGATTATTGGGGTTGGCATCTGCCCGTTCTTATAGTAGCTCCACAACTACTTCGTGCCCGTTCCGAGTAGCCCATATCAGCGGCGTAACACCTGTGCAATCTCTCTAGTTGATATCATAACCTCTCATTTCTATTAAAGTAGTCACAACTTCGACAATCCCGAAGAAGGATGCACAATGTAGTCTAGTGAACAATAGATGCTCGTTTTTCAGATTAAGGTTACGCCCCACCTTCTCCAGAAGCAATTTAGCTGATATGTGTTTATCGTATTGACTAAAAAGCTCCAGCGTAAGCGATTTCGCGCAATCCGAGAGTTCGATTTTCGCGTGGGTTCCCCAATATACAGAAGAATATTCGACAAGGGGTGTGTCTCGGAGATCACGAAAAACTGTCAGCGAAAGGGCTTTGACCTGCTGGGAATTCAAATAGGTCAAACAGGTTTCTGCAATGGTCGAGTGAGCTCTATCGAAAAGTTCGGAATGACTAGAAAGATATTCTTGGAGGTTGAAACGGATCAACCTGATAATCGAAGATTCCTTATCCACCATGACAAGTCCTTGACAGTAGCTTAACACTATCACGATTGAGACCCGTTGATCCTGTCTCCACCTCAAGCGCGTGGGGGAGCTCGTCCACCTACAGCGGCCGCTGCGAATGAGAGATCCACATCAGAGCCGCCATCCCGAATCTTGATTTCTCCGCACCCTGGGCTTTTATCCGTGCTAGGGTCGCACTGTATGCATCTCCTAACCTTAAGGTATCCGCAATTGCGCTTAGCTTCTTTTGTCTGCGATAGATGGTTGTTTCTTGTAGGATCCCCTCGACCTTCAGGGAAACCAGCAGAAAGCTAGATATATCTGTTAGTAGATGACTTAGCCAAGTTTCCCCGTATCACTTCTGCATACATTTCCGAAACGCTTTCGGGAATACTCTTCAAAATATTCGCCTCTAGGCTATCATCCATCGCTTCGGGAGTTGTGTCCCCCCCGAGTCTGGAGCGGAGATATTTGATCATATCATCTTCGTTAGGGCTTAGGAACTAACTCAATGTTCTTCCGCCAAGCAGCTTTTCGATCTCACCCCGAATGTGAGATCTTCCAGTCAGGAATACCCGAGTGCCTCTGGACTTCTGGATAATGTCTCTGAGCGAACCAAGGAGCTTAACTCTATACTCCGGCACACATTCGTCTAGAGCATCAATGCATATAAAGGTGTGCCGTGAGCTCAAAATGGTCCGTAACATTTTAACAATCTCAGGGAGTCGCAATCCCCAGCCACCAATGGCCTGTTTCTGGTCTTCAAAGATTTGCATTATTTCTTCGAGCATCTCTTTCAACCCGCTAACTACTTGCTTCAGTATGGCACCTAACATACTTGTTGGAGACTGCTCATTCTGGGCTGTGAAGTCGCAGTAGAAGCAGGCTACTGTGAAATCTTGCTCCTTGGCCCGATCGCACAAGGTGCCTATTACCAGAGAACTAAAATTATTGTGAGCACTGCATTTGATTCGTCTACCCCTAAGGATCGGCCCTATTACCCCATATAGATCTTACCGACCCCCGGATTTCCTTAACAAAATAATACCGCTTTATCAAATCCATATTATTAGCTAGTAGCATCGCACCAACTTCGAAATTGGTTGGCTTGTAAGAGCCAGTCTCCCACATCATCGACCCGGCGGGTCCGAATGTCCTGATGCCGTAGGCGGGGCTCTAGAGGGACAGCCAGGCTAGGATTTCAGACCTCTAGTCGACTGCAGTAAAGTTACTCGATATATTAAAGGAGTTAGTGTTGCCGCTGAACATTTGAGACATCCTCTGATCTCTCTATTTTGAATGTTGTGGAGGGTGGTCTGCTGGCCGGTATTGGTTGAGAGAATTCCTAAGGGCTGAAGAAAACAGGTGGGCCGCGGCATCCCACCATGCACCCTTGTATGATAATATGACAAAAGAAACCAACCCCATTATGTTTTCATACAAAATGCACAAGTTTCTTAGCCGCACGACAAATTTTATTCTAACTTAAACACTAGCAGTGAGCGAATGAAGTCACCCTATCCTAGCAGTGTTTCGGGGCTCTAGTGCTTAAAACCCTTGGCATAGTCTTTGTATCATACAAGTACCATAAACTGTCCTTCAATTATATGAGTCCTATGTCAAATTGTGCTGTCCAAAAAAACCACTTGATGCTTCGAGATTACGGCGGTGAGGGCGCTTGTTGGAAATCATAATAACATTAAATTTTTACATGGAAAGTCCGGCCTGTTTCTTTGTCGCCAAGTTTTTATTGTGCTACACTACTGTGCGTTAGGGTTACCCAATCAATCCTTCCGATCTTTGTACAACTAGCGGGTGGAAGATCTTGGCACCCCCTCGTAAATTGTCGTGAAATTGATCATGATCGCAACAACAAGTAAGGCCATAACCTACCATGCCACCGTCACGTCCTCCTAAAAAGTACCTAAGTCCAGACGAGAGGTTCCGTATTATTAGTTTACGGATACAACAGAAGTCCTGGGAAGAGATTGTCCGTGAAACAGGGGAAAAAAAAAGCACTATTCGAAACATCGTTACCCACTTCCTCAAGCATGGTACCTACCATGACCTCCCCAAACCCGGCCGGAGGAGAAAATTGGATGACCGTGGCCTGAGGCGACTAGAACGTGCTGTTCTAAAAAACCCTGCAGCCACGATCCAGGATCTTGCACGAGAGGCGACATTGGACTCCGGAGAAAATGCAGTAAAGAGGGCACTAAGGGAGTTAAAGTTTGGGGTTTTCCGGGTAAAGAGGAAGTTTTGGTTGAGCAAGGAGGCTATGATGAAGAGGAGGAGATGGTGTTTAAAGAAGAGGAAGTGGACGGAAGAAGATTGGAGGAAGATCATCTGGTGTGATGAGGTTCGAATCGAAGTTGGTTTAAGGTCAGGACCGTTGCGTGTACGCCGCCGTCGTGGAACTTCTCTTTGGCCCCGATATATCCAGCCAACATTTCACTCCGGACGATTTGGTATAAGCTTTTGGGCTGCTTATTCCTATGGAAGTCGTACCCCGCTCATATTCCTTCGTCGCCGAAGGCCTGAGGAGTATGAAAGAGAGAGAGATCGAGGTGGACTAAATGCTACTCAATATAGGAATGAGGTTCTAATACCCTATCTTATTCCATATTGGGAGAGGCTTCAGGGAGGACCTCGAGGGCTGCACTTTATGCAGGATGGTGCTGGACCGCATCGAGCAAAGAAAATCGCCCACTTTCTTGCTCAAAGTAGGATACAGATATTATCCTGGTCCGCCTCGTCGCCTGATCTCAATCCCATTGAGAATGCCTGGCGTATGCTCAAGCAAAGACTACGGAAGCGATTCAGGCAACGATACTCTCGACCCCAAACCGAAGAGGAGCTCAGGCAAGCAGCACAGGACGAGTGGGATCTAATTCCACAGAGGATACTTGATCGCTGGGTTGACTCGATACCGGAGAGAATTAGGGAGGTTTTGCATGCAAATGGAGGACATACAAAGTGGTGATGGAATCACTACCTTTTCTTCTTTCATTATACATATCTCTTGAAATTTTATTTTCTCTCCGTTTTTGTGTTCACGATATTTCATTCGTATTGTGTTGTCTTCACAGTGGGGGGGTGCCAAGACTTTCCACCCGGTAGTTTGTACAACAACACACGCTTCCGGTATCCGCAGTTGTTCCCACCAAGTATTTTGATATGATACCAGCAATCTATTCAACAAGGCGCAACTAAATATCCTAACACGGCGAACAGAGAACAGAGAAAAGGTCATTGAGCATAAGGAGCGAATATCTATTCAGTGGGAAAAAGATCCAGAAACCGTGCTTACTATTACATTCCCTCGTACGTGGTGTACTAGTACTTAGGGAAGCCGTCCCAACAATGACATTGGTGATAATAAATCACGAATGGACAGCTGAAGGTCGTCGGATACCTTTAAATGAATTCCAGCATTCTAACCGTGCAGATATGGGTGGGTATCGATATCTGGCTGAGGTATATTACTTCTTTTAGCAGACCAAAGGAGTGCCCAACAGTAAGCAAGCAAGCGAAGCAACAACCTCCCCCCCCAAGAGAATGCCAAAACACGGTCATCTCTATTAACTAGTTTCCTTTGCATATGCAATACTTCGCTCTTAGAGTAGAGCGGGTATATTGTTCATTTGGGGGCAAAGTTAGAATATTTGCCTATATACTCCCGCGGCCGAGTTGAAGTTGGACACCTAAGGTGGAAATTCCCATAGAAAGTGTCCAACTTCAACTCGGCCGCGGGAGTATACGGAGGAAATTTCCCTGGCTGCTGGGCCTCTGGCGAGCTTGACACACCCTTTAAGTCACTGGTATTACATTCTTCAACATCGCACCTGTAATGACTCAGTGGATTGAAAGTCAGATCTTGTTAGAGAAAAGGGGAATAAAATAGTACTGGGACCCCAAAGAGAATATAAAGGGCCACAATTGATCCTTTAGTGATTTTAAACCTCTAGGTCCCAACTTCCACTCTCTGTTTATCTTACCGTTGCATGTGCGGTACCTACACACATGCTGTCCTTTGGGCGGTCTAAAACAGTAAAATTCGTAGCTAGGTACTCGCGGTAGGGGTAAAGTATTGGAACAAACAGGGGGGCAAATGTCTGTGCGAGGAACAAGACAAAGAGCGGTTATTTTTCTTCTTAGGTATCTTGGGATCTGAATGAAGGAAGTCTTGCATTGGCCATCTTGACCCCAGTTTGTTCCAATACTTTACCCCTACCGCGAGTACTTCTAATCGGCCCTTTATAGCACTACAAGTGGCTAAACTATTCCCCCCCTAAATATTAAATCAGAGTAATGGCAGTCATTGTTCTAGATGTTCGGTCTCATTCCATATGTCTGCCCATATATATACAATACTAGCGCAGCACTTCAGGAGTAACGGTATACACATGATGAAGGGAAGAAAAGAGACAAAGATAAATGCTTTTCAGTTAACACGGTAAACAAAAATAAAAGTGAGCGGAGAGAGCGCATAATCTCAGAAAGGGCCCAGAGCCATGCATGAAAAAGACGAGGAAGGGCATAAAAGCATTCACTCAATGATACATAGTCATGCATTAGTTTTTCAAGGCTGCACTTCAGTATTTTCAACGTGCCTTCACATCTAGAAACCGCCCATTCCTCCCATGCCTCCCATGCCTCCCATGCCTCCCATGCCGCCTCCCATGCCTCCACCTGGGGGTCCCTTCTCCTCCGGAGCATCGACGATTGTGACTTCAGTAGTACCAAGAAGACTAGCAACACCGGAGGCATCACTGAGTGCAGTCCTCACAACCTTCAATGGGTCCACAATACCCGCCTCAATCATGTTGACATATTCGCCCTTGGAGGAATCGTAACCCATGTTGAAGTCTCCACCATACTCCTCAGTAAGTTTCCCAACAACCACAGCCCCATCACCTCCTGCATTCTCAACGATGGTGCGTGCAGGGCGGGTGATCGCTGACTTGACAATTGAGAGACCGAGTTGCTGGTCAAAGTTGTTAACCTTGACAGTCCCCAAGGCGTTTGTGGATGCCTTCAGCAGAGCAGTACCACCTCCAGGGAGAATCCCTTCCTCAACAGCGGCACGGGTAGCATTGAGAGCGTCGATGAATCGGTCTTTCTTCTCTCCAACTTCAACTTCCGAAGCTCCACCAACCTTGATAACAGCGACACCGCCTGAAAGCTTCGCAAGGCGCTCCTGGAGCTTCTCCTTTTCATACTCAGAAGTAGTGGGGTCGCTCGCAGCAACACGGATTTGTTCACAACGCTCCGCAATAGCGTCCTTAGAACCTTCACCATTGAGAATAATAGTCTCTTCTTTAGTAATAGTGATAGAACCGGTGCTACCAAGCATATCAGGAGTAAGCTTCTCGAGCTTGACACCCAACTCATCAGTAAAAACAATTGCATTGGTCAGAACGCCGATATCTCCAAGGATAGACTTGCGGTTGTCACCGAAACCAGGAGCCTTAACAGCGACGACCTGGAGCTGACCACGGAGCTTGTTGAGGATACACACAGCAAGAGCCTCGCCTTCGATATCTTCGGCAATGATAACAAGAGGGCGGCGCATGGTGGTGGAAGCCTCTAGAGCGGGGATAATGTCCTGAACAGCAGAGATCTTCTTCTCACTCAAGAGGATTAGAGGCTTTTCGTACTCAATCTTCTGAGTCTTGGTGTCTGTAATGAAATAGGCTGAGACATATCCTCTATCGAATTTCATTCCCTCTGTAACCTCCAGTTCGTCGTCAATGGTCTTGCCCTCTTTAACAGTAATAACACCCTCCTTTCCAACCCGTTCCATAGCTTGAGCAATCAAGCTTCCAATGTGTTGGTCACCATTAGCAGAAATAGTTGCGACTTGAGCGATCTCCTCCGAAGTGGTGATATTTCGCTTATTCTTTTGAAGATATTCAACAACAGCCTCAACAGCTGCTTGAGTTCCACGGCGAAGATCCATAGGATTGCAACCAGCGGCAACATTCTTAACAGTCTCAGTGAAGATAGCACGAGCAAGAACTGTAGCAGTAGTAGTGCCGTCTCCGGCAACCTCGTTTGTCTTGGACGCAACATCCTGAAGCAAACGAGCACCCAAGTTCTCGAATTTATCTTTCAGTGTAATGGCCCTACAACAACGTTAGAGTTACTTTCTATATTCAAAACAATAAATTCAGTTTGTATACTTTGCTACTGTTACACCATCTATGCGAAAATTTATAGTCAGCATTGAACTAAATGACTTTGAATAAATGCTAGGATTTACCTTTCGTAATCTTAGGACTTCCGTATGGCGATTCAATCAGAACATTTCTTCCTTTAGGACCCAAGGTGACGGCCACAGCTCTTGCAAGCAAATCCACGCCAGCAAGCAGTGATTGCCTTCCTTCAACACCAAATTTCAATTCCTGCGTCAAAAAATTTCCATGTCTCAGTTGTCTGTCATTCTCATTCAATATAATTGGCTTATCAAAATTGATGCAATTGACCTGCCCATTAAATAAGTATAAGAGCACTTACCTTATGAGAGTATGCCCGAGATTGTTGATGGCTTGACAAGGGACTTGAAGCAAGAGCCAAGGGCCTCATCTTAGAGAAGGAGGGACGAGCCCTGGCAGCGGAAGAAAGTGCTCTTTGCATGTTCAATTGCAGTTGGAACGATATCGGCTTCCGGGAAAATAATAAGGCTTCTAATGAGAGACGAAACAAACTCGATTGCGGGGGAGTGAAAGCTGGGGAGAGGCGGAATTTATGTTCAGTGAAAGCTGCCGTCTCTAAAAGAAAAAGAAAAAATCGAGATGGAGAGAACCGTCTGGAAAGTCTTGGCTCAATGTTTCCCCGAGCGAAACAATGCCTTGTGGGAGAACTTTGTCTGGGAAGGGGTGAACAATATGATTGTTTCCCTTGAAGTAGTGTTTGGACTGGCAGAGCCCTAAGACTTGGTGACAAAGAAAGGAAAGTGGGTTGCTGTTGCTGCGGTGTGTTGACATCCCCTGTCACTCAGCCAGCCAGCCGGTAGTCGTAACCCCTCCAGCGAGCATCTCACTTCCTCTCTTTCACCCACCTCCCCCTAAATCTCTCCCGCTCTCCAAACAAACATACCGGAGAACCAAAGTTTATCAACCTCCCCTCTATCTCTAAGTAGGTATGTTTTACTCTCTTGAGTGCTTCCACTATTTCACTCATATCTTCACTTCTATAGCTCCTGCTCTCCATACCCCGCATTGCTGACCATTTTCTCTCAGAGAACAGATCTTTAATCCCTTACCTCTTCGTCCATAATGGTAGGTTTATTTGTGCTCATGGCCTCAAATTCATATCTAGCCGCTATGACTGTACTACTGCTAACTCTTATCTTAACAGTCTCGTTCAGGGTAGATTCCCCTATATCCTCTAATCTCTACTTCTCTGCTTGATCCTTCATCAAATATTCCCTCACCACGCAGTATTTTTTCCACCAGAGAACTCTCCTTGTACTAAGCTTTACATATATTTAGAATCGGCCTTGCGAAGGATGTTGTTGAAACCTTCGAAGAACTCAAGCTCGGGAAGAAACTTGCCTGCGTCGTCTACGACTTCAGTGACGATAAAAGACATATCGTAGTAGAGAAAAAAGTCGAAAAGAGTGCCGAAAAAACCCCCGAGGAGCAATATGACGAATTCATCCAGGGGCTCCCTCTGAACCAGTGCAGATACGCAATTTACGATTTTACCTATGACCTTCCTAATGGCGAGGGAACAAGGTAAGACTTAACTTTTTTCCTCCCACAGAATCTTGGAAGCACTTTTTTCTCTGTCCTCCATTATAATAATTTATATTATCCCTAAACCGTTGGCTTTTTACAAATTCCTGCTACCTACCATCTATGTCATTCTTATTATATACCCTCCCTTAAATTATGCTTGGTTACACAACTTTATACTAAATCTTCTCTCTACAGGAACAAGATCGTTTTCTTCTCTTGGTCCCCCGATGATGCCCCAGTCAGAGTAAGGGATTATTATTACCATCCTATACCCCGACAGAGAGCTAACCCCGAGTGTTAGAACAAAATGCTTTGTGCATCCTCTAAGGATTCTTTGCGCCGTTCGCTCACCGGTGTCGCGGCCGAGATTCAAGGAACAGACTTCGCCGAAATTGCGTACGATGTGGTGTTGCAAAGGTTCGCTGGAAAACAAACTACTTAGGCCCAAGGCTCTTGCGACTTGGTACCTTGTTTCCTTGTCATCACAGTTATAACTTCAAGCGCGTTTTTGTTTCCCTATCACGGTTCCCATAACTCAAAAGTGGTAATAAGTTCTATGACGAATGTGCTGTTTGCTTTTCTCAGCCTTTGTGCGTGTGGCAGTGGTGGAGGTGCATGTGATATTCACTCTTGTGTTTTGCTGTATCGAGGTGATAGAATCTGACATACGAATGTGGGGTGTTTATATCCACAAGAGAGAGAATTGCTGTATTGGAAAAAAAAACCGGGTTTACTTCCTTCAAATATTCAGATGGTTTGTATAGATAGATATATGTTCCCTTCCCCTCTTGGTTGACTCACCCATCTCTAAATGAGCCAATGGAAAGTACGGGACTGGAACACTGTTTTGGTTTGGGATCCTCCACACAGCCTGGGTCTCCAGTTGCCCCGCTGCGCCAACACCATCATGCTAAGTTACCTAAAATCCCCGGATTCTCAAATCGTATCAAATAGTGTTGCCTAAGAAGTTCAAGGGTATGCGGTATCGGGGCTCCCGCTGATATCAAGGCTGGGGGCCTAGCGAGGATTCACCTCTAGATGCGCAAAATCACTTTTGCGAGTCCCGCTAAATCTCTTGAGATCCGCTATCCCCATCAGCACTTTAGCCTCCGGGTTCAGAGGTAAAAGATCTCCGGAAGGGTTAGTGCTTTCCTGTCAAGGTGTAAGATCAGCCCTCAAAGTGTTCTGGATCTCATCGAGTGGTATTCGCAATCCCGTTAACTCGTCAAACCAACCTTACCTAGGTGACGGAGGTAGTGGATTTCAAGAGGTTTTACGGCACAGCACCTATGACTACTCGTACCGTTACCGTATATCTGACTTTCTTAGATTTAAAATAGGCTTCAGACCCAACTGCATGCATATTCTCATACGATGTTCCTAAAAATCCAGGAATCCCAAAATTCATCCGGACACATTGCGTATTCAAACACTCAAGTCAACTAGAAATGCAAGTTGCTGTTTACAGCAAATATCAATATCATAATTACGAGTGACACCGCAGTTCGTAGGGGGGGAAGATGCCCTCTGGCTTAAGTTATACAAAAACCTCTCACAACTGATATACACGGTAGACTATGACATGAATATGTTCTGAACAAGCCAATACACGGGGGTTTGACATTCTTCTAGTCAGAAGCAGCACCAACTCCTCCACGGCATGCCACTCAGGGTTAAAGAAAAATCCGTGTTACCAGTACTTAACTCGCCGTACCGTGTTTTTGTTGATCTGGTGTGTCGTTTACTTCCGGGTAACCTTTCCCTTAGTGCAAAGCACAATCCTCATGCAACCCTCCCTCTCCGCCGCTTTCTTCTCTCTTCCTCGTCGACAGGCAATCTTTCATCACAAAAACACCAAACCTCCGTCAAACCTTCATCATACGGCCACCCAACTCAACAGTAACCAGAACCCTACACATACCAAACTCTCCCAATTTCAACAACTCGATACGCGATGTCTGGCGGTAAAGGAAAATCTCATGGTGGAAAAGCCAGGCCTAAAGGTGCCAGCGACGGGGCTAGGCAGCAAGTTTCGCATTCCGCAAAAGCGGGGTTACAGGTGAGCAATATTTTTATTCACACTGGGGATTGTTGCTTTTTCCTAGCTGGGTTCGGGGGTTTGACAGTGGTGTCGGCAGACTTGCGCAATCCAGCGGGAGACGAAAAGAGCGCCGTTTTAGACGCGTGTTATTGTGTCGCCCGTGTTCAGTTTGCACAAGTCTGTGGACAATGTTTACAAATGTAGTGCGATTTTTTTCCAGATCACTCACGAAGGATTTTTTTGATTTTGATTTTTCATTTAACAGTCACTGATCTCGTCTTGATCTAGTTTCCCTGCGGCCGTGTCAAGCGTTTTCTTAAAAACAACACACAGAACAAAATGCGCGTCGGAGCAAAAGGTAATTCTTCCTCCCTGTTTTCTCCCGGACCAGGTATTTTTGCGATGGCCTAAAGAGGTCATATTTCCAAACGAACAATCCCTGTCTGCTCGGATAGAAATTTCGTTATTATGGAATTCCCTTGCTGTTTATCATTTTGTATCTGTTTTCTTCTGATAGAACAATAGCTAACGCAATGCTTATGTTTGCATAGCTGCTGTCTACGTGACTGCCGTTCTCGAATACCTCACCGCCGAAGTCTTGGAACTTGCGGGTAACGCTGCGAAGGATCTTAAAGTAAAGCGAATCACGCCCCGTCATCTGCAACTTGCGATCCGTGGAGACGAGGAGCTGGATACTCTTATTCGCGCTACCATCGCTTTTGGGGGTGTTCTTCCTCATATCAATCGCGCCCTTCTTCTGAAAGTCGAAAAGAAGAAGGCTTCCGCACCCAAGAACCTATAGAATCGCAATCTGCCCGACAAAATCTGGAATAAACAGGGCTTCTGATTTAACTTAGCGCCTACGACTTTTCCCTCGCGTTTATTACTTCCTTTATAATCGTATCTTGTAGGATCTGCCGTACTCGCAGTAATGGTTCGTAGGAATGCACAGTGACGATGATATCCTCCTGGATAGAAAAAAAACATACAATCACGATTGGGAATGGGAAAATGGTGTTGGGAAAAAAATTTATTCCTTCTTTTTATCTCTCGTCGTTTTTATTTCTTGTGGGTAGGGGTTGGAAGGCTGAGGAGGTTGACCTTCTAAAGTGGTAGATGCTTCTATTTGTACTCATAGGATGGGCCTATAATTGCCTGGATGAGCAAGGTTGTAATACTAGCTATGTTTTTCCTCTAATGTATTCCACTCCTGGCCCCGCTGCCGTGTTCAAGCAAAAAAATGCATGTATTATTACTCGGTAGGCTTATTAACCTGAGCTATGGGCGGGATCTCTAGCTTGACTTCATGGCACCGTATTCTACCGTATGTGAGCAAGCAAACATCACATTTTGAGCTTCCAAGTCCCGTGCCACCAGCCCATCCATTACAAGCGCACTCTTATGCCCCGACTTGGTATGCGCCACGAGCTATGCGCTATGCTACGCAAGTGCCGGGGTATTCACCAATAGCCCCCACGATCAAAATTCCCACTCTCAAGGCAGAAAAACGCCACGAGAAGGTCCCTCCTATTGGGCATTCATATTCCAACGCTATCGGAACTATAGACACAGTACGACAGACCAGCACCGTACAGTGGAAGTAATAATTCGGTGTCCCGAATCCTCAGCTACCTACTGGAGTACGTACTTAACACAGTGTCCAAGTCTCGCCCTTGCCTATCGAGCACGGTATTCACCATTCTTGATCATGACCTAAAACTAGTGTACGAATAGACTGGAGACCTGCACCGTACCGTATGATATATCATTGCATTATCAGGACAAAAGTAGCACAACAAATAGGTCTCCACCGGTAGGTGCAGAAACTTCGTACACAATCTATGCTCTACGGTGTGATACCGGTACCGTACCAAAGGGATAGTATCGAGACCCTCCTTCCCCCTCGGCCGCGTAAGCTATTTTCCCGGTTCGTTGTGGTATGAAAAAGAAAAACTTCAATCCCACAGTACCTCTAAGCTGCCACCTCGATATCCCATCCAAATCTCTATCATGTATTCCTGCAAGCCTAATACTCTACTCTACTCTTCTCTGCGTACCGAGCTCGAGCCCGGTGCGGTAACCCAGCCACGGTGGAGAGAGCTCAGCGAGCCTTATCGTTATGCAAGACAAGTTATGATTCGCACAAAGTTGAAACCTTTCAGCGTGTAACATGTTCTGATACGACTAGTTAACGAAAACACCTATCCCAGCGCTCGTACCGATACCGTACTAGCTTGAACAAGAGAAATATGTCTTGGGACGTCGGAGTTTCCCCCTTGGGTAACGCGTCGTTTTGTTTTGCTACCTTAGCGCCAGCATCTCTCTCGTCCCGTCAAAATAGGAAACTCAGACGTTCTGAGACATATTCCTCTTTAGCTACCCAAGTTATTGGAAACGGCGACCCTTCGAACTCTAACCTATCCATACCCCCACAGCTCCAGATGTGGCATAGAACCGGATTCTTCACTTTCGGTTCCCACGGTGCAATTACCACTCTACGGTCTAACACACTTCCCTCGAGTATCGTACCGCTCTCACATCGTAGAGATAGCCTACGGCACCATACCCCGCCGCATGCATCTCATCACAACCCAGTCGCGCATCCCATGAAACAAATTGCAGACGTTTCCCGAGATGGCAATGGCGAGGAGAGAGAAAAATTTACACTAAAAGCTTTTCCAAGATGCGGTTTTGTTTTGTCACCAATACGGTAACTAGTCGGGGTGGTCACGTCGGCCACCGGTACTGAGCTGTATTATAATATCCCCCGTGTCGAAAAACCACTACATAATATTCAGACTTCCATTCACCCTCTTTCAGTTATTCGCCCAACGCGCCCCACCTACCCACCTATCCCGCCGCTGGTCGGTGTAAGTGGGTTGTGGTTTCTGACGGTATCCAGATTTATGTTCATAATCTAGTTTACACCATTGTTGGCTTAAGTGCGGTGGTGAGAGGAGTCTTACACGTTTTCTCCTTTCTTTTTCCCCTTCCCTTGTGCTACCGGTAGCACAGTACGGCAGTAGTACCGTAGGGCAAGCAGGGTATGATAAGGCGTGCGGCTGGATGAAAGTCAACGGAATACTGTACAGCGCAGCGCTGGGTGGGTCCGTTAGCCTTCCGAAGTTGATTTGTCTGTAGCCATTAGTGGTCCCCATGACGCTGGATGGGCGGGTGAGCTGGAGATCTTGACGATCTCGGAGATGTTTTGTGGGGGAATATGGCAGCTGAACTGTGCATTTGTCTAGTAATTTAATACATGATGTATCACTCGTGAATCACGCGGGCACACTCCCGGCCCCGCGCTTACTACCACTTTCCCTGTAGTTAGAGCCCCCACCAACCTAGCAGAACTCCGGCCAACCCCAAACTCGCAGCCAGGCCCAAGACCATCCCCAACGTCGTTCAAGCTTAAGCCCACCGGCGCTGCCGTCATAGGAGCTCGTGTCTTACTTCCTTAATCTCCCCTCCACAGTACCGCACTGGCACTGCTCTCCCTTGCAATTTCACTGGATAAGAGGTCTAGGGATTTAAATTGCGTGCGTTTGTAACCCAGCAACTCATCCACTTCCTCTGTCTTGAGATGGGGACACTTTATCCGACTTACCCGAGTCGATAGTCTAGAAACTGTCACCCTCTTCGGAGGAAACCGATGGGGGAGAGTCTTTGTCTTGAGATCTACTCATTGCGCTATTATGCTCGAGTCTTATACACTACGTAAGCATGCAGCGTGTGCGAAGTAAGGCAAAGTAGGGCCTAAACTGCTCCGCGGCAAGGGATGGATGAGAGTCCAAGATGGAAAAGTGGGGATATGATATGTCGTGCACAAATCACCATCTCCGGGGTCTATGCTATGTCCGGGGTCGAAGCTCACGGAGGTGGAACAGAAGAGTCGGTCTGCGGAGAAGCGTATTGCAGTAGGCATGTAATGTATGACGATGGTGCTATGCGGATTGGATGCCAGGAGATGGAGCAGATGGTAGTTTGATAGGGATTGTCCGAAAATGGAGTGCACTAGTTCTGTTTGCATCCGGCCTAACGTTCAGCTGCGCTGGTGGATCATGTCTGTGTGCTCGTATACAGTAGCGGCTTCTAAGAGTGCCTATCCTATGGCGCGGGTAGCTTAGATCTAACTTTCACAACAATCAAAATTTCCCAACCTTTCGGCGAACAACATCACATGGTAAATTTATTATTTTGTTCGCCCCTTCAGTGCAGTGCCTTGGGTCATGTAAAGGGCACGTTTACAGGGCGGATTTCACTCTAAAGAGGTGGTTCTTGCTCTACCGGTGGGGCTCTCAAAGTTGAGGTGTAGAAGAAAAAAAAGGGTTGTTCTAGGGTGTTGTGCCGTGCTACTATGCCAAAGCAAAGAGTATACCTCGGGTTACCCTTCCCCTCTCTTGCTTATCTTTCAGCGGTGTCTCGGGGAGCAGGAAGGTATGTTCTAATGTCTTGCTTCCAAGAAATCCATGGCTAGAGAATAGGCCTCACCCTCTGGTACCCTGTAGTGCCCACGACGGTTGCCACACTATCCCGCACATCTACATCCGGTGGGGGTACGGTATCGCTAGAGTGATAACCGGTGATGGTGATGCTGTACCACATTATCTGCGGGAACCGCCAGGCGATAGTACGCTCAAATGAGATTTTTGTTCTTGCCTTGATCGAGGTCACCACAAGATGCCATATCCTAATCCGGCATATCCAGGATTAAACTTCTCAGGGCTCTGATTTTGACGCAATTGTAAGTTTTGCCTCGACCGCTTCTCATTTCAGCCTAAAAGGGTTTACCGGCCCTCGCGAATGCTACTCGCGCGGCGGAACTGAAGCAGGACATTTGAGGTGGCAATGGCTTCAATTCGGCCGCCCCAGTGCGGTAGCAGCGGAGAATCCACTATTCGGAAAATTGTTAAATAGGCTTGGGGGTCGCCCTGGGAAAGGCTGGTTCCGAAAAGTCAGTGTTTGCAGCAGCTTCCTTCTTGAGCACACTTTTCTTACTTTACCACTACGTCTACTCAACTATCCTATATCCCCTTCCATATACTGCACATAAACCTCTTACGTTTTTGACAAAGCATACCGGGTCCACATTTATAATGCCAACCAAGGTCCAGAACACACCTGCTCTCACGGACGAGGTCCCTCTCACAGTAGACCACCTCCTCCGTCTACGGGCCTCCCAAATCCCCGATACTCCAGTCCTTGCCTACTCACACAACGGCAGAGACTACCCGCAGTACACAGCACCCCAATTGAACGCCTTCGCCTACCGCGCAGGGAAGCACTACAAAAATTCAATAACCCAACGCTCCTCATC
Organism: Tuber borchii; assembly: GCA_003070745.1. Taxonomy (NCBI): domain Eukaryota; kingdom Fungi; phylum Ascomycota; class Pezizomycetes; order Pezizales; family Tuberaceae; genus Tuber; species Tuber borchii. Next base: position 58,407 of record NESQ01000289.1, on the reverse strand, counting down.
CGAAACCCCAGAGAAGGTTGTCGCCCTCCTGGGGGTCTCCAACTTTGACTATGTCATTTCCGAGCTCGCCCTAGCGAAACTAGGCATGACGGTGTTACTGCTTTCCACTAGAATCTCGGATGAGGCGCACAGACATCTCCTCAAAAAGACCGGATGCTCGGACATCATCATCCAGCCGGCGTTCGAGAAAACGATTAACCGGGTGCGGAGCGGGTATGAGGGTGCGCTGAATGTAGTCGCTATGGCTTCGCGGGAACAGTACGGCCCGGAGGCGGCGACCGAGGAGGAGAAGGGTCTGGCGCCGGAGGATATGAGGCTCGATACGCAGCTCGATATGGAGGTTGAGAAGTCCAGGAATGTGTTCATCATCCACTCAAGTGGATCCACGGGGTTGCCGAAACCGGTTGGTAAGTATTATGATACCCTGTCTCCAAGCGGTTAATATTGAGGGGCAGATTGATAGCTCATGATTTGGTGTGTCACAGGCCAAACGAATCGTGCAGTTATTAATAATGCATACTCGGCTACTAGAACTCTAGCAACCACATTTTCGGCTCTACCGCTTTTCCATACCTTTGGTGTTATAGTCCTGCTTGGCGCCATCTACTCTGGAAAGATCACTTCCATGTTCGGCGGTGACCTGCCCGTCACTGGAGAGAACATGATTGCGGGACTGAGAGCTACCAGGCCAGATATCTACTATTTAGTGCCGTACACACTAAAATTGATGACGGAGACAGACGGAGGCATCGAAGCCATGAAGATGTGCCGGTCGGTTTGTTACAGTGGATCCGCATGTCCAGAGGAATTGGGTGACAAGGTCACCGCGGCTGGGGTTGTGCTCTCAAGTTATTACGGATCGTGAATCTCCCCTCCCCAATAGCCCCTACAGAGGCAAGAGTGTGGCTAACCGAAATGGCAAAACAGAACCGAGGGAGGAGTCCTCCTCAATTCCTTCCGCCCGGAATCCGACAAGGACTGGAACCACCTCAAAGTAACCCCTCACGCACTCCCCTATATCCGCTGGGATAAGCACAGTGAAGGAGCGTACGAGCTCGTTATCCTCGCTGGGTGGCCTTCAAAAGTCTTCACCAATAATCCCGACGGCTCATACTCCACCCGAGACCTCTGGCAACAGCATCCTACCGACCCACTCAAGTGGAGGTACATCGGTCGCCTCGACGACACTATTGTCCTTTCGAACGGAGAGAAAGCTACCCCCATTGGTCTCGAGGGCTCAGTGAGAGACAGTCCGTATGTTAACCAGGTCGTCTGCGTCGGCGCTCAACAACCCACTTTGGGGCTCTTGGTTATCCCCTCTGAGCGAGCTACCGGGATGCCCCGCGCGGAGATCATTCAGAGGATATGGCCTTCTGTCGAAGCTGGGAATGCCCGTATGCCGGCTTACGCTCAAATCTCCGCTGAGATGATCAACTTCCTACCAATCGGGACTCACTACCCAGCAACAGACAAGGGCACCGTGATCCGTCCTGCGTTCTACAGAACCTTCCAGGGGCAGATCGAGGCTATGTACGCCAGGTACGAAGAGCAAAACGCCTCTGAGGGCCTTTCCCTCTCGGAGGAGGAATTGAGGGCTTATGTCCGTAACGCGATTACCAAGGTTCTAAAACTCGAAGACGCTATCGCCCTCGCTGACGACACAGACTTTTTCTCCCTTGGTCTAGACTCCCTCGGATCAATGCAAGTCCAGGCCAGTATCCGCCGGGAACTCAACACGGGCAAGGGAATTGGCCAAAACGTGGTCTTTGAGAAGCCGACTGTAAGAAAGCTAGCGGGGCACTTGTACCGTCTCCGCACCGGAGAAGTCGAGAGGGACGATGAACAGTCCCAGATCGAAATTATGAAGGGACTGGTAGAGAAGTACTCCCACTTTGAGCAACATGTTCCTGGGAACTCTGATAAGCAGGGCGACTACATCGTAGGTTTCCCTCTCTATAAAAAAAAATGAAATGTCGTAATACTAATCATTCCCAAGATCGTAACTGGCGCAACCGGCTCGCTAGGTGCACACGTAGTCTCCCAACTCGTCACAAAGCCCACCACGCAAAAGGTCTACTGCCTCGTCCGGGCCAAGGGCCGATCCAGCGCTCACGAGCGTACGATCCAATCTCTAAAGCTCCGGCGGGTATACAAAGACCTATCGGCGGCCTGCCTCTCCAAGATCGTTTCTCTGCCCTCAGACTTCAGCGACCCGCGCCTCGGCCTCACTGAAGATGCTTACGCCGAGCTCCTCGACAGCGTCAATATCGTCATTCACTGCGCCTGGCAGGTGAACTTCAACATGGACGTCAGCTCCTTCGAGAACGTTCACATCAAGGGCTCGCACAACCTCATGACGCTATGTCTGAAGTCCCGTCGCGCAAGTCCTGCCTCGTTCAATTTCTGCTCGAGTGTTTCATCCGTGATGGACACCCCTGGTGCGGATACTATTCCCGAGACGTTGCCGGAGTATGAGGATGCTATGCCGATGGGGTACGCACAGTCCAAGCTTGTCACAGAGAAGCTGTGCGATATCGCCGCCATAACAACGACCCTATCAGCGAGGGTGCTGAGGATTGGACAGGTCAGTGGCGATACCAGGTCTGGGATTTGGAACGCGACGGAGGCGATTCCGCTTACTGTCCGCTCGGCGAAGACGTTGGGTGCCTTGCCAGCGCCAGTGAATGATGAGGTTGTGTCCTGGATTCCGGTCGACGTTGCTGCTGGGGCTATCATTGACCTCTCTTGCCTTCCTCCGGCTACCCAAAAGGGAGCTCCTGTGTTCCACGTCTCGCACCCGAAATTCCTCTCTTGGAACAATGACTTCCTACCAGCGCTCAGAGTCGCCGGGCTAGAATTTGGGAGTGTGAAGCCTACGGAATGGATCAGAAGACTTAAAGCTATCCCTCAGGACGCTAGCGTTAACCCTGAAGTTAAACTCCTGGAGTTCTTTGAGGGGAAGTACGCTAGCGACGAGGTTAGTAGTGCACCATACTTTGAGACTGTGAAAGCGTGTGGGGTCTCCGCAACGCTTAGGGGTGTAGAAGATGTTAAGGGCGACCTCGTAGGCAAGTATTTGAAGTTTTGGAGGGAGGGATGGTGAATAGCATGACGCTATGGAATTGGAGTCTATCAAATATAGATTTTTTAGGTTTTAGTCTTTTTGTTGGTTATATTTTTTATGATCGTGACAACGTTTGGTTTCTTTTGTTTTCACTTTCCGTTTTTTTATTTGTGTGCTATTTATTATGAGAAAATTGCGATTTGAACGGCTTCTTGTTAGTATTTATTTTCAATGGCAGAGTTTCTTTTTATGCAATGAGAGTGATCGTTCCTGAGAGAGCTTGTTCGCCTGAAAACAGACTTTTAGAAATGATTGGCGGGATAAGACAACCACTACAAGTGATAGACGGAATAGAGTATTTGCACAACCGAGTGTTGGGTACTGAAAGTGCTGGAAGAGCTTTACTGAAAACAAGAACCAGAAAAGAATTAGAGATCAAATGAGAGTTGTGTTACTCGCGCCGAGAATAAGTCCTGAGACAACGGGCGTAACCACAAATTCCCCAGAGTACTGAACTATCCCAATGCTACAATGGCTCAAGTTGATGCTGCAGCAAAAATACAAGTCCTACTTCCAAATTCTAGCCCTCAGAGAGTAGAAGGGACTCCAATATAGAGACCTTAGTATTAATTGACATTACAGTTGTGGTTGCGATTGCGGTAACTATAGTGGTTGCCATGATGGATGAATTTTGAGAAGGATTCTGGCTGCGCCCGTTGTCTCAGGACTTATTCTCGGCGCGAGTAGGACGGCCACATTAGAGTGTAATATCCTTTTTCGATTTATTCAAATTTCTTCTCCTCCCTTTTCTACTCTCTTCATCTAGATCGTTTACGCGTTGGGTTTGGTTCTGTATGGCTTACGCAATCTATAGCCTAGAGCACACTCATGCGGGAGGGGATGTTGGCATGAGGATATTAGAATCATTACGGCCACGCAAGGGCCAAAAGTAAAAATAAAGGAAAAAAACTAGTAATCAACTCTATCCTCTCCTTCCCACAGCATTAATTAACGGCCTCCCCTCTCCTTATCCCCCTCCTACATAACACTACTCCGCGATGAAATCCTCGATATCAAACTTAACACTCCTGGCAACATGTCTAATATAATCCCACCCAGCGTTGACTCTCCATTTGGTGCTAGCCTCAAGTACATCGGTAGCCGAAGCTTTGGTGAGTAATCTCAAGCTGGTCAATGTTGCAATCTGCGTCTGTATATCTGCCGACGAGGATATTCTGTGTGGGAGTATTCCCGCAAAGATCGCTTGAAGGCGTTCTAGTGGGAATGCTTGAGGACCGAGGAGTCTTCTGTGGATCTATGGTGTGGGGTGTTGGCTATCTAGATATGGGAGGGGGGAGGTGAGGGAGGGGATACTTTTCGGTTTTTCGCAGTACGCTTGGTGGGACCAGTGGCGCCGCCTCGTCGCTTTTTTCTGCCAAAGTCGGCGCTCTTCATAAAGAATACTGCGTCTTGGCGGGCGGGGTTGTATGATGCGAGGTATGCCGCGCAGAGGAGGAATTTGGAGTAGTATGGAAGGTCGTGCACTAGCTCTCATTAGCTACCCATAATCTCCGTGTCGCACGGAGGATTCCTAGCAGACTCACTCTTGGCGACAGCCTTTTCCCCAGTCACCACCGGAACCACCACATCAATGACGTTCGTCTCCTGCCGGAACATTTCCTTATGCAAAAGGTACAGACTCGAGTAATTCCTCGTCCCATACTTCCCTTCCGCAATCGGCTTGACGAATGGCTCCCACATCTCATCGACAATGGCACGGAACTGAACGATCCCCCGGGCAGTCCCTTTCGCCAGTGAGTCCCACACTGTTCCGCAGAACTTCTGCCAGACGTAGAGTTCCTCTTTTGCGTCCTCTTCTGTGTATTCCTCAATGTCTTGGAAGGGTATTCGTCGGACGTATTTTGAAAGGATCTTTATGCTTTCTTCTTTCGTGTAGGGAGCGAAGTGGATGTGTGGGGGCTCCGCGGAGCTCAAGAGGCGGGGTTTTGGAACTGAGAGGATGAAGATTACCGTTAGGCTCGGGATCTGCTTAGTAGGGGATTAGTATATATCGGGTTAAAAGTATCGTAGATAATAGCTAGATACGACGAGAACGCACCATTTCTCCTAGCCTCCCCAGAGCAGCGAGCAGTACACTGCTCCCTTCCTTCGTCCTATCAACACGATCCAACACCAAAAAATGTTTCCGTTCAACACCGCTCAACGCCCCGGAAAGCTTCACTCCAAGAGCACACACATCTCCTGCCCGCCCAGCATCAACACCCCCAACATTCTCCGTAACCCCCGCGCTGATACGCTCCATCAGTTGTCGCACTGTAACGCACTCATGACAGGCAATCCACGTGTACGAAGCTCTAACGCCGTCTAGGAAAGTGCGCAGGACGGTAGTTTTCCCGGTTGCTTCGAGTCCGTGGAGAACTATGGAGGGAGGACTGGGGGTTTCGTCGGTTCCCACCAGCGCTGCCAGACGGCGGATTTGGGGCGCACGGCAAGGGAACTGTTCGTTAAGAGCTGTGAGGAGCTCTGCCGGTAGCATCTCATCCGCCATTTCTTGTTCTTTTTTCCTCGTCAGTTGGGGGTTGTGGATGGGTATGGTTCGAGCTTGGTTGCTGAAGGGGAAACGCGACTGGAGCCTCAAGTGACATGGAGGCGTAGCCCGCGTCACGTGGATTCAATAGGGCTGATTCGAGTGACGGAGCGTATGTAAACAATGACACTCTGGAACCTGGGGCATCTGTCTGTTACATACCATGACAACGAGCACAAATACCTTGACCATTGTGGCATTGGCATCTTAGTACTTAAAAAGTAAGGGGAATAAGGGGAATAATGATGAAACACTCAGCTACGAGGTGACTTTGAAAGTTATTTATTTGGATAATCTCTAACCCCACCCAATTCCCAATTTCCCAAACTCCACAAGCAAAAGAGATTACAAGACAAGTAGTAACAAGGAAATTGCGCATTAGAAACACCTTATTAGTGTACAGTTCCCCCTCCCATGCAAATTCGGACATTCCGTTTACTTCATTTGAAGATAGGACTTGACTAAACCCTTTTTGATACCCCTACCATCACCTTCCAACGCCCCAATCCAATCCCTCATTTGTACACCTCCACCCCTCTCTCCATCTTCTCTCCATGCCCCAAGCCTCTGTCCACTGTTCCAACGTTGCTGACCACCACCGCTAGCGCCGGTACCATCAGCAGACCCAAGATTATCCCCATCAACAGCACGGCGAGGTGTCAAAGCCGAAGCGCCCGCAGTGTTACTGTGGTCCGCCATCCAAGCATAGGTCTTCTTCTTTTTTCCGTGACCAAATCCTATTTTGCTCATCATCAGATTCGCCGTGCTGTTCGCGGCCCTATGTGTCTGTGCTTCGTCGAGTTTCGTCTCTCGTGCCTTTTTGCTCTCCTTCGCCGAGAATTTTCGATCACCCATGTAGTCCGCTCCGGGAGTGGGAGGGCCGGATTCGGCGAAGCTCATCGCAGAGGGAGTGCCTGGTGTCGAAGGGATCGCACCAGCGGTAAGTTGCCCGGTAATGGCATCGCCGTTTTTCTTGGCCTTCTTATGAAGACGCTCCAACTCTTTAGCATACTCGTCCTGTTGTAGTTTGCGTAACGCCTTAGCCGCCTCGTTGGTGAGTGTAGTTGTAGTTACAGCTGGATTGAGGGTAGGAGGTAGCCCGCCAATCGCAGAAAACGACCTCTTCAAATTATTCGTATGAGGGGAGACGATGCTATCTTGGTTATCCGGAGTAGCATCCTTAACAGCATCTGCCCAATCCCCGATGACAACATTTGTGGCCTTTCTTCGTGACCTCGCAAGCACAATAGCCCTCGTAAGGATCTGGTTTACCCTCTCCCTAGCTGCAAGACTCAAAAGCGCAGCAGTGTCGGCCTGGGCGCCAGTTGTCATCACATGGCCAGTATTGTTTGTAAGAGTGAATTGTTGACAGTGGGCTTCGCGGGTTTTGCGGAGCAGCCGACTCGCGAGAACGGGTACCTCGAGGAAAGGGTTGTTGAGATGATTTGCACGGGATTCGGCGTAGCGGCGTTGGACTATGCGTATTGCCTGGTCTTCGGGAAGAGATGAAACGTTCGATTCGACATGAAGGCGAGCTTCCTCCTCTTTAAGATCGATACCAGCAGAAGTTAAGGCGTCTGCAAGATCGGTTGGATCGGTTGGTTTAGAGGCAGGCGCCGAGGGGGGCGGCATTGAGGAGGAAGCTAGTTGCTGTTGCTGTTGTTGAACGTGAGGCCCAGGGGGCGTCGGAGTGTTTTGAACATTTTGAGGGCTTTGATATTGCGCTAGTGGATTGGGATTTGGCGATGATGGAAATGAAGACATCACACTTACTGGAAGGTGGTAGAGGAGGTGAGGTTAGAGTGTTGGACCGTCAGAGTGGAAGCTCTGAGGATGGAAAGTCGCGAAAGATCGAGAGGAAGTCTTGGCGTGTTTCAGCCTCAATGGCATTCCACCACACCCACTTCTTCTTGTGTGCAATACGGTAGACCATCCATCATGCATGATACCTACCTCGATCGTGCCCTCAATCCCCATAGCAGTTTAATAGTAATTCTACAAGTAACTGTTGTAATAATATTATTATAGATAAAATATCATCAGCCATTAGGAGAATTACCCCAACCATTGACTTTTGTAACAACCAATCTTCCATCAACCCCGTCACAAGGACAATATCATTTCTAACACCATAGGGTATTAGTTCCAGCTGTCCAAAACGTGCAGAAACTCAACAATCTTCAAATTCTATAGCCTCCGCAACCACTAATTAACGTGATTGAATATGAAACTCTAGCATAAGAAGATGTACTATAAAGAAAATAAATGAAAAAAATGAATAAAGGCTACCAATCTGCGAGCAATTCCCCCATTTTTATAAAGTGTCAAATTTGTTTCTTTGCCTTCTGTCGAATGCTGTTTACGCCTAGCCGTTATCCTGACTAAGCAATAAACCGACAATCGCAGCCTGACAAACACTGCGTCTCACGGGACTTTTTGGAATACCCCCTCACCCGAACTTTCCTTTCCTCTTGCATCCTCCAACCATCGACCCGCGTCGTAACCCCCCCGCAGCGACAAGCAGAGCAGCCACTCTCTCTCCCTTTCTACCCCCTACCTCTCTCTCCCTACTATTACCACCACCTACCACCCATTCACCTGAGGTCACCCCAAGTCATCCCTTGACCTGTACCTCTTTTTAATTTTCCCGAGAAGAGCCTGTTCCTCGCGCCACTCCTTTTCCGATCGACTCTCTTGACCTCCACAATCTTACACCTTCATCACACACACCCTCACACTACCTCCACCCATCATCCATCATCTTCATCCTCGACCTTTTCTACCCTTTCCCTGACTTGTGGATTTGATACTTTGACTTTCCTATCCTCCTGGTAAATAAGCAATAGGAAAAAGTCTGACGCGCCTCCCGTTTAAAAATATAACATCCTTCTGCCGGCCATTGTCTGCCTTGTGCGCACAGTAATCTACTGTACACCCCTCCTACCGGTTTGCTAGACGGAGGTTTTATCGAGTAGAGGGAGAATCAAAGAGAGAGAGAGAGAGAGAGAGTACACACAATACACGTGCGGTACAGTGCAGGATATCAAGGAGAAGAGACAAACAAACCTAAAGCAAAGGGGAATTTTCAAAGGAATTAGTCGCGCGACAGCTTTTTTTTTTTGAGGCTCTCGTTTAAAAAAAAAAAAAAAACAATTCGTACGCGTCATCTATCGTCAACATTACTGAGTCCCTGGGGACCTTTTCTCTCCCTTTCCCTTTACACATTCATCCCCTTCCTCATCTCTTCCCTCTGCGAGTAATCTACATACGAAAGTTCCAAGATCATCGAATCCATAATGTCTGCAGTGGTAACTGAGCTGGAGAATGCTCTCCAAGCCATGCAGGCTACAAAGGCACCCGGTGTATCGGGTACGAAAATCAATCAAATCACAGAACTAAGCTTAAGAAACGTCCAGGTACTTTTTCCTATTGTTTTTAACGGCAGATCATCCATCACATCTCTCAAAAAAAGTAGATTGCATTGTAGAGGCGAATATTCGGTTGCTGACATTCGTTATCATATCTCTCTAGTCTGAATCAGTCATCATCCAAAAGGTCTACACGCACTTTAAGAAGTGCCCTGGAACACATAAACTAGGCCCTCTCTACGTCGTAGACTCTATCGCTCGGAAGTATCTTGAACAGGCAAAGAGGCTGCATGAACCAGTATCTCATGCAGCACCTGATGGTACATTTGGCGCTGGGGTGCATAGAATCACCAATCTGCTGCCCGCCTTAATGAATGACATTCTACAAAATGCTCCTCCAGAAGAAAATAAGGTACGCTATCTTCCAACGAAGAATTTGAAGTATGAAAGAAGAACATCATTCCGAAAGCAGTCTTTAGCTGGATGAAATAACAATCTGTCATTATTCTCTCTATCCCTTTGGCTATCGAGCCGTTGTATCAATCAATTCTTGACAACGCGGATAAAATACCCCATTCCACACTATTATTATCATTGCTTTCCCCTTTCACCGCTTTGAAACCCACAGCGCCTGCTTGCATAAGTGTAGAGGCATCCGACTTACATAGAAATTGTGTGTGTTCTAGGATAAGATAGATAAGCTGGTAACGATTTGGGAGCGCAGTTCTACGTTCCCTCTCGAGGTTTTGGCCGAGATAAAGCAGAAGATCGCTACGAGTCCCATGTCAATTGTCCCGAGTAAGCTCATATTTCCCCCAACAGGCGGCCTAGCCATTTTTAGTACATTGGAAGAAGTTCGTATGAAATTGATGGTTTCCTTCCCCGGGTTATTTGTAGATGCTCGCTCGACAACTCCTACTGGTTCACCGCCGCCTCACCTACAGTCCCTTGCCGGTCAGATACAGAATCTCCCTGTGTACCAACCGCCCCAGGCTCATCAGACCCCACAATCCGTGATCCCAAATACGCAGTCGCAAAATGCATCGACTACGGCTGGTATATTACAGGCTCTGGCTCAAATGGCCAAGCAGAATAAGACTGCTATGCCGTCGCAGGCTCCTTCTCAGCAACAGACACCGACCCCTGTTCCACAGTATAGCGCGCCGACCCCTCAACCACAGCCCGGTGGAATGCCCAACCTAACCCAAAATGCAAGCTCACTCGTTGTATCTCAGCCTCAACAGGGCCAAGTTCCCATGGCTCAGATGCCGTATACTTCTGCTCCCCCTAGTCAAAACCCAAATGCTACTATTCCGATGATGGGAAATCAGTTGAGTGGGATGTTCTTAGGGCAGCCCGGTCAGAGACAGTTTCCCAATTTCCCCCCGCAGCCCCCTCCCCCGCCACCTATGCCTCAACAAGGTGCTGCACCCGCGGGAATAGAACAGATGGCGCTTTTGCAATTGCTCCTCCAACACGGAGGCATGAGCCTCCCACAACTGACCCAGTCGTTTGGGAACTTAGCTTCTGGACAAGGTGGACCTGGCGCTGACCTAGGCGCCGTTCTGCCGGCGTGGTCACAAATTATGAATGCTGCCCAAGGACAAACCCAGCAAGATTCCTCTAGAGGTGGTGATGACGGATATGGTAGAGGCCAAAGGAATCGTGAACATTATTCCCCCCCATCCCGTTCCCCGCCACGCTATAGTAGAGACACAAGGCGTGGGAGGTCTCGTTCTAGATCGCCAAACAGGTTTGATCGTGGAAGCGGAGGGGGTAGCGGTGGTGGCGGCGCTAGCGGTGGTCGCTCACCACCAGCTTTCAGGCGCCGCAGTCCAGTATATGGTGAATATGAAGGCAACGATTCTCGTGGCCGTGATGGTGACCGTAATCGTGGTGGCAGGGGTCGTGGTGGCGGGGGATTCGGACGTAGAGGAGGATCCCCCCGCAGCCGCAGGGATCGTAGCAGAACCCCGCCCAGATTCGCAAATGGAAAAGGCCAAGCCGAACGTAATGTCACTCCTACTGCGTTACCTAAGTTTCCTAAGCATGTTGAATTTGACCCTACGATCGGACCGAATAATATCAAAGGTAGGTTAATACATTGAGGAGTATCCCTTTCTCTTATTGGAAGCTCCCATTTTTTATCTACTTCCTATTTGCTAATATGCCGCTGCAGTCCTCAGTAGAACCTTGTTCGTAGGTGGTGTAACGTAAGTTGAGACAAAAAAAAGAAAAATAGTTATTTTGTGTTACATATATCGGTTGAACTAATGTTGAGTAGCATTTCCGATGACGAGCTCCGAAAGCTCTTCGAGAAACATGGATATGTACAGTCTTGTATTGTCAATCAAGAGAAACGACATGCCTTTATCAAGATGCTTACCCGCCAGGACGCCGTAAAGGCCCGCCAAGGAATGGAGACATACAGAGCCGATAACATGACCATCAGGGTAAGTTACTTTGATTGCCTCATACTTTCTTCACTTATACGAGAGATAGCTCAAGACTGACTACTTCCTTCCGCAGACCAGATGGGGTGTTGGCTACGGTCCCCGTGATTGTAGCGACTACCAAACGGGGATCAGCGTCATCCCGATCGACCGTCTGACTGACGCAGATCAGAGATGGATGGTTTCGGCAGAATATGGCGGTACTGGAGGCCGACCTCTTGAAGGAGGCATGTGTGTAGAAGAACCCGACATTGAAATAGGCCAAGGTGTGTCCTCGAAAGGTAATTGTGCCCCCAAATAGCCATAGCCATAGCCTGTAGCAAAAAAAGGGGGGGAGGAAACTATAGCTTACACAAATGAGTACGCACAGCCATATCCAAACGCTTCCCCACCGACTCTGGTGGAGCTAAAGGGCCTCGCTCCTCACACGACAACAGCAATAATGGTGCTGGCAACACCAGCGGCAGCAGCACCACCCAGCGCGAGCCCCCCCGCACTAAGCGCAACGATTATAGTGAACTTCACGATCGTACCGGTCGTGACAGCAATATCGGCGTGGCACCTCCAACTCCAGGCTTCGGCACTGGTCTTCCGTTCCCAATGGGAATGATGCCGCCAAATATGCCTCCTGGGTATCAGTATCCTGGCTTTCCTAACCAGAGGTAGTAGGAGAAGGCAAGCCGGGTTCGAACCATTTTTAAATAAAAAAACGAAAAGCGAAAAATAAAAAACGAGGGAAAAAACAGTTTGTTGGGGTTGGTTTGTTGAGGTGGATTGGTGGTGGTAATGGTACTATAGTTTTTACGACCGGGGAGCACAAACTTGACTTGACCTTGAACATGATTTTAGTTTTAGTTCTTTTAGTACTTTTTTTTTTCTTCCTTCCCCTCCTATTGCTATTGTTACTCTCCTTTTCTTTTTTCCATTTTTTTTGTTCCTTTTTCCTAATATTTGCTTGTTACAATCTTTCCCCTCTTTCCTTCTTTCCTCCCTTTTCATTTCTGGCGATGGCTGTCGTGGAAGCAAGTAAGCAAGTAAGGCGGGAATTGAATCGAATTGGATTGGGAAAAGAAGAAAAAAAAGAGCTGAGGGCAGCTCATTTGAGTTTAGCTGAGTCGAGCAGATAAATGAGAATGTGATGGCCGTTGTACGAATGACGTTAGTGAGTGAGTGAGAAGTGGGTATTACGGCATTTTGCTCTCTTGTACTTGGGGTATTCAAAGTTAAAAGTAAGAGTTTTTAGTAAATGCAACGGTCAAACCTTGAATTAGTGTACTTGACCAAATTAGCCATAGTGTGAGCTTACAGAAGGTGACGTATTTGAGTGCCCCATCAATGAGAACAAAAAACAAAAAAGATATGTAGATAATTACTATAGAGAGATAGATTAGTAGACATTAAAATAAAAATATTCTATAGGCAAATCAACGAAAAACAACAGAAGAGTGCGAAAAACCTATTTCACTTGCGAATCTCAACAAGACAGATAATCATTCACCAAAAGCGATGACGGAGCATGCCATCTGGACGAGAGAGGAGACAGAGCAGATGGTGCAGTGGCTAGAGGAGCCAGACAATTTGCGGAAAATCAAAAAAGGCTCAGGGGTGTCGAAAAAACAGATTATCAATGAAATGGCAGCGAGAATTCCTACGAAACCGACCGTGAAAGTGGGATACAAATACGACAATCTACTCAAATCATATCGCGAGGCAGTAAAGCTGAATAGCCAATCAGGATGGGGCTTAACAGCAACAGATTTGAATGAAGGGAAAAAAGGATTACGAGGTATGTAAATTATTAACTAATATACAAAAAAAAAAAAAAAAAAAAGTGATATAAGCAATGAGAATAAATAAGAATAAACAAAGAAACATAATAATAGAAAAAAGAAAGAAAGAAAAGCTAATAATACAAATATGAAAATAGAAAAACTACTTTCACGATGCGCACACTTTTTCCGTCTCGAAGCCATTTTGGGTGACCGACCAAATGTCCATCCACCATTCCAATTTGACTCTGGGGAGAGTCAAGAAGCAACTGCAAAAGCAGTTGAAAGGTTGATTGAGGCAATGGGAGGAAAGGAAGATATGGAGGAGAGGGGATGGAGGGAGGGAGAGTTAGATTGGGAAGGAGAAAGAGGTGGAGTAGGGAGGTGGAGAGAGGCAGAAAGGGAAAGAAGAATAGGAAGAGATTTTAGAGGAGAAGGAGGGGATATTGAAAGAGAAGAGGAACCAGAGGAGAATGAATTCGAACAGAATTCAGCGCTTGAAAACCAGATTCGAATTCCCCTATCACCAGAGTTGGTCCTTAGTGAGAATGAGGGCTATGAAGAGGAAGAATTGCAGGAGGGAAGGTATGATAATAGGAGAAGATTAGAGGATGGAGCTGGAGGGGAAATAAGAAGAGTGGGTGGAGAAGGGGAAGAAAGAAGTCAAGAGGAAAGAGGGAGAGATATACATACCAGAAGTCCAGGACTACGAGGGAGGCATTCGGCATATGCTTCTGCAATTCGGACGGGCAAAAAAAGACGATTTCCACAATTGGTGGAGAATGATGAGGAGGAGGAAGTTGGAAGAGGAATCGGACGAGGTTCTAAAAAAAAAAAAGGTGGAAGTGAAACATTGATCGATGCCGTTAGTATCCTAGCATCAGCAAAAACGGAAGGCGAGGAGAAGAAATTTGATTTTCTAAATCGTCATCTTTTACAACAAGGGGATCTTAGAAGAGAAGAGCTTGAGTTGGAACGAGAAAGGCTGGTAATTGAGAGAGAAAAGGCTCAATCTGAACAAAAAAGAATGGAGCTTATGATGCTCCAATTACAAGTCTCAATTCAATCAAATCAGTCAAAGCAAAATCAACATCGTTCAACCTCGAAGAGTCCTTTCTCCTACCTTCCTAACTCCTCATAGCAGCTTAATCGCTTGCTTTTTCTCTTTTTTCTTCTCTCTTTCTTTCCTTTACTTACTCATTAATTTTAACTTATTTATCTTTTCTCTCTCATCCAACTTACGTCTCATTCCTCTCTGCTACTCTCTCCTCCCTCTTCATCTTCAGCATTTCTACTCTTCCTTATTCTTTTCTTACTTATTTCACCTTGTTTTTCTTTTATTTTTTACTCATTTATTTTTTACTTTCTCTTCTCTAGTTATTCTATTGTTTTTTCCTTTTTTTTTTCCTCTTCTATATTGTTTCACTTATTCGTTTGCTTTATTTCCTATTTCTTCTTTCTACTACACTTGCTTTCTCTCTCTTGCTTTTTGCCTCTTCTTCCTCTTGCTTCAACTTTCTTCCGCTTGTTCTCTCCTTTTTCTTTTTGGGTCTTATTTTCTTTTATTTGTATTTTCTTTTATTTAGTTTTTTTTTTATTCACGTGGTATTCACTTTTTCTTTGATTCGCTTTTTCATTCATTCACTTTTTCTTTAATTCGCTTCTTTACTCACTCGCGTTCTTTTCATTCGCTTTTTTTTGATTCGCTTTTGTTTGATTCGCTTTTATTTGATTCGCTTTTATTTGATTCACTTTTTATTTGATTCGCTTTTATTTGATTCAATTTTTCTTCATTCAATATTTTCTTATTTGTTTTTTTCTTTTTTTCATTCGCTCTTATATTAATTTGCTTTTTCTTTAATTCACTTTTTCTTTTTATTAGTTTTTCTTTGATTTACTTTTTATTTTCTTTTCTCCTTTCTCTTCGTTCTCTTTTCTTTTACTTTTTTTTTTTCATTTCTTTCTTTATATTTTTCTAACTTTTTCTCTTTTCTTTGCATTCTATTTTATTTTACTCTTTTTCTTATTTAACTTCTTCACTGTTTTACTTTTTACTTTTTTAATTGATTTTCTCTGATGCTATATTTTCTCTTCTCTTTAATTTCTTCTTTTCTTTCTCGTTTTCTTATTTTTCTTTACTTTAACTCCTTCGTCACTTCTTTTGCCATTTCTATTCTTACACTCACTTCTCTCTTATTCATTTTTCATTTTTCATTTTGTTAAATTTAGTACTTGTCTTTATGTATGAGTCTTTTTTAACTGCTTGTTTATTTTTACTATAATTCTCTTTTATTTTCTCTGTTTCTATTGCTGCTTTTTTATCTATTTTCTTTTGCTATTCATATTTTTCTTGTTTTTAATAATTTTCTTTACTTGTGTATAGTATTTACATTCTTTTTGTACAATGTTAAATGTTTATTTATTGTTCCAAAAAGTAAAAACGCATCCTGTTTCTCCATTCTGTTCCTGCTTGCCTTTCACCTCGTAGTCCTAAAGGCTCATCGATAAGTTCATCTATTAATTCCCCTTCAAGTCTTTCTGCCTCTGCTTCTGCCCCTTCTGCTCTCCATATTTCATCATTCTCATTATCACATAGAAAATTATGTAGTACAATACATGCTGTAATCCAACTAACTGCCCGCCCATGATCTGACCTATAGCGAATAAAGATAGGGATTCCACGAAGAGACCGCCAACGATTTTTGAGGATCCCGAAGGCTTGTTCGATCTTAACTCGGGCTCCTGCAAGTCGTAGATTAAACTCGCGATAGCCCTCACTTTGGCGGCTGGCTAGTGGTTCTTTGTACGGGGTCATGCATCGGCGTGTTACTCGATAGGCTTTATCGGCAAGGACATACTCCTCTGGCTGGGAAAAATAAAGGTTAGGCCTCTGAAAGAATGAGGATCCCCCAAATACAGTTGCATCGCCTACTGATGCTGGAAAGCCTGCAGAAATATAGGTGAACCGCCGGCGACTATCGCATATTCCTTGGACATTGAGTCCATATCTTTTTTTTCGGTTGAAATAGCTTTCTCCATGGAACGATGGGCTATATTGTAAAACAATATCCGTCCCATCTAAAAATCCCACACAGCCAGGAAATCCACTCTCCCGTTCAATGTCATTTCGCATTGTTCGAAACTCTATACTCCCTGGCACTGGCCAGCGAATATATTGGGTACTAATGCGGACTAAGGCAATAATACAGCGTTGGCAATACAGGTGCGCAGTTCCTTCCCCAATTCCCAACTGAGCCGCCCCTCTAACCGTTGAACTACCATATGCTCCAAGAAAATAGAGGCAAGTTGCAAGTTGGAGTATTGGAGAGACTTGAGGGTTATGCGAATCATTGTGGAATATTGGATCGTCCTCGATAAGGTAAGTCAACTTGGTGAATGACTCTCTAGTCATACGGAAAAATGAAAGAAACCGGTCATTTGACATTAAATCGATCTATTCTTAATTAGATTACTGGTTTTTTTCTTTTTTCTTCTCAATTTCTTTTAAACATACATGATAGTTGAATAAGTACTCACTACGTGGTATAGGTTCTCTTGGAGCCAAATACCGGATAGCAGAAACAAATAACCACAACAGCTCAATCTCTTCCGTCACCTCCTCCTCTTCATTGTCTTCAATTCCGCCTATACCCAGCATCGCATCCCCTTTCTGAATTTTCAAACCCCTCAAGCCAAAATCTAGTAGATGCTGATCAAAGACCTCCATTCCTTCGTTCGACCTGTATCTGGCCATCCCTTTTTGGCCAGATGCCCCTTGCTGCTGATCCCCCTCCCCAATAACAGAGTAAAAAAGAAAAGGAAGGTCATTTTCGCAAATCAAAACTGTTGAAATCACATTGGCAAGCCATGCGTGACTTAACTGGATCGTAATTTTTGCTTTCTCTGATGTGCGGGGCATCTTGGTGGTTGGTCCGAGGTTCACTGATGGGCTTTCTCGCTTAGCTACACTTCATACTTTCACCGGCTACTGACCTCTCAACCTTGGTAACTACCAGAACAAAAGGTATCATCTTGTATGATACATTAATGGTAAATTAACCCCTTCCGTCCATGCCAAGCTTACTCAGAACTCTCCGGTAAACTTAGAATTCCCGACTTTTTTAACTTTGAATACCCCAACTGTAGTCGAATATACGATCTTCTTCCTTTTGGTCTCTTTTTGGCTTTATTGAGTTTGAATTCCAGCAACGGCACTCTGCTATAATAATTCCTCTTTGTTTCCTTCTCCCGTTTTTTTACTCGTGTAGTTCGTTTTCTCTTCTCTCTTGAAATTCCATCAGATTCCATCAACCTGCCTATTTCTTCATCTACTTGTTTGTATTAGCTCACGAGCCTGCGACAGTATATAACACCACAACACGCTTCCGATTCCTGTTTGCTCTGTTGACACCAATCCCTCCAACAAGCAAACGAAAAAGAAACAGAAAACAGCTATGAAACCCGCCAAGATACCTATAGTGGGAAACAGAATCCCCGGTAACAGAAGGAGTAATGCCGAGTAACCTCCCTAGCCCACATACGTACATCCCGATAGAAAACATTGAGTCCTTACCATTTCAGCCTCTTTTTTCCTCACTCAGTTAGTTAGATAGATAAATCATGCCATATATGCCGGTTTCGCATCGCACAAATGCAAGGCCTCAAGTGTTACAGGTTGTATAATATCTTTTGATACGCACTGTGGAGGTGATAGTTGATGCAGGGAGGAGGAGGAGTAATGATTGGAATGAAGGTTTTACAGGGGGAAGGAGGGGGGGAATCATAATATAGGGGGCAAAGACCAAAGCAAGGAACAAAGGAAGAAACCAATACCAAGGAAAAAAGTTTACGACGCCAGCATGTCCTAAGCTAGTGAGTACTCAATCATCCACGTACCATATATCCACCCATATATAGCCCCCACAAGAAATCCCAGAGGAATACGATAATTGTCCAAACATCCCCAAGCAAAAAAGAACCCATGCTTCAAACCTACCTCCGACCAAGCCCAACGTCATCCAATCGAAAAACCCCACTATGAGGACATCTGCCCCACTCACCCTCCAAAAATACTTACAACAAACCGAATATCCACCTACCGTATGATACATATCATACCTCCAATTCTCTAGCGCGAATACCGTAGCCCCACAAAGACTGCTTTGCTTGGCTCGTCAGTGGTTCTGAACACCGAGACGGAACCCTCAGCGATAACTTGGCAAATATTGGCAAGTATCATACTCATTAAAAAAAAAAAAAAAAAAAAATCGGAAAAAAAAACGATTTTCTTGCTGATCTCTTATTATAATTCTCTTGGTTATGTATGTTTTCCGGTTTTTCAATGAGACCTCCTCCGAGATTGTTTCGAACTTTAATACCAAGCCATTGCCAAGCCGGGCTGCCTCCTTGCGGAGCACTCTCCTAGTGTACTGTATGTATCTTCAACGGTGTTTGTTTCGCAAAGCCACTTCCCGGGTGATTGTGCATGACTTGGCATAATTTTGATTCGAATGATTTGGGAATTATGTATGATGGTGATGGATGGCAATTAAATTATATTATTGAGTTTGTTTGTTTTGAATTTTTTTATGAATTGAATTGAATTGAATTGAATGGATGGAAGCTGAGCTCTGCTGTAAGATGGAATATACATGTGAGGCTTGAACAGTAAGACAGGAAAAAAAAAACACCTTGATATCATCAAAAATATAAAAAAAACCTCCAGATTCCATAGTAAACGTTTATCGGAATAGGTACGATGCCAATGGCTGCTCGGATGCCAAGCTGTTGATCCCCAGCACTGCGGTTCTACTCGGACACAAGTGCTAATGAATGCTCACTTCCGACACACGGCCAAGCCCATTGACCGCAAAAAGAGAGAAAGTTCCAAGAACACTTGATCACACCATTCCCTACCTACCAGCCAGAAGGGGGGAGGTATCCCCGGCAGTTCGACAAACACCACAGTGCGTGTGTTTCACGGATTAAACTTCCCCCACCCGAATATCATAAACCTTATTTCCGCGTTCAAGGATTGGCACCTTTTCCGGAATCAGCTACTATACCGGCACTGTACGGTACTATTCTGAAAGGCCCCGTGGGGCGGGCGAGCGAGTGCCAATTCTTGGCTCAGGGACGAGAGAGATCAACACGGGCATCATGTCGGTTTTCCGGAGAAAAGAACGAGGGGGAAAAAGAAAGGAAAGGAGGAAAAGAAGAGAGAAAAATGATGAAAGGAAGGTAAGGCTGTAGTAGTGCTCACGAAGGATTGGGAATGGCTCCCCCATTCTGTGGACCTCTGATATTGGTACTATAGTTATACCGGTGTCCTCTGCTGCTGGGTTGAGGGGCCGGAGCCAAATGGTACCAGAAATATCAGTTTTCTCTAACATGTACTAGTACTGCTATGATTCCCCGGATTCCCCTTTTGAAATTTTAATTTTCTCTCCAAAAATAACCAAGTATCCGAAATGTGTAATATGATTTTTTCCTTTTTTATGCCGATTCCCACCCCAGAGTGTGGATAGAGTGGCAAGCCTTATGAGGTCAGTTGCGATCTACCCTTTGCATGATACTAGTCGCAAAGACCCTTTTCTTGGCAGGTACCCGGGCCTCTCTCCCTCAAGCAAGCATTTGACACTGGTCTGCCGCCCGTGAGCATAGTAAAATGGTCCGAAAATTTTCATTGTCCTAGCGAGCGTGGGATAAAATAAGTTTTTTTTGTTTTGTTTTTTGTTTTCCATTTATAATAGTTTCCATTGGTCTAACGCCCGTGGAATCCTGTCGGTCTGAGAGTCTCAATGTTTTGTGTGATTCAGTCACTGCCTCTTGACCTGCGGACGCTGCCATTCCGGGTGCCAATTCTTGGCCGGAGTTCATGAATATTAGTTAAGTCTTGGATGGTTTAACTTAAATTACCCCTAGGTATTGAACCCATCAAAAAAATGACTGGACGGCCTCAGGGAGCAGCGGGAAAAGGATTTCCTCGGCATGATACAGTAATTGTAAAAAGTAAGTTTGCTTCAACCCCCTGGTAACTTCATGAAATGTCTTACTTTTGAAGCCGTAGGACAGACGATAAGGAATTGAGCGAAAGTTCTCATTTGGAGCAGATTGTAGAAAACTGCGGAGTAGTAGCGGTAACCTGTAGTAAAACACTTGTAATACGCCGGCAGCCTAGAAGCGGGAAACTTTATGTGGGCCTAGAGGTAAACCGGAAGTGACTGCTGGCTGCCCCGTCGTGACGGTTATCCCATCCAAGAACTCCATTTGTACACTGTGCTCGTAATGTCGAGATGTTTTGGAATAAGACTGCCCATCATATCGCATGCATACCACCGGAAATTTGAGGCTTGGTCTGATTTTTGACGGTACGCGATACTCGAGTAGTGCGAGTGCAATGTACATGCAAGGCGGGAGGGGTTCGGTCTGGTCTTGCTTGTTCAGAGGGAAAAAGTCTTTTTTTCTTTTCTTCCTCTTTTCTCTCGTAATTTTCTTTTCTCCTCATCAACAGGCTATGTATGGTGCAAGTATTGGATCGGATTGGATGTGCCTGATTGGTGCGGGGGTGGCCGGTACGGAAAATCTTTACACACTGGAACTGGTACAAGTGCTGGAACGGTAGGTCTGATGCGAGTGCGGTATGCTGCGAGGGGAGGCCTGGATGCGGGGTGGGGCGTAGGAAATAATCCGGTCTTGGGAGGAGGAATGGCCGAACACCCGGTATCGGTAGATAGAGATAGGGTTTGTGGAGCGGAGTGCTGTGGATGCACCGCATGAATTCAAATGCTGTACCATATTGGTACCGGTATCGTGAGTCTGGACAGAGTACCGGTACTACATTAGCATGTTGAAGTTGGTTGGTTACCTTTGTGTAGGAATTGCCGCCCTTGGTGCCCAGCTTCAACTTGGTCGTGCGAGGACTTGCAGAGCATGGTGAGGGGCATCCGTAGACCGACATCCCCCCCCGCTCCCGCCTAAACTTTGTCCTACAATATCTCCATGAAAACTTGGGATACTGGGATTCCTATTTTCTCTCCGTTTAATCTGTAAGGATCCTCCACCCCATCATCCAATAGAGCCATAATTCTCATGGGGTGATGGTTGAGAATCCTTTCGTATGATACTCGAGTAGTTGAGGTCGGGCAATACCCTCTTGGCAAAAAACTAAGGCCACAAACATCCCTCACCATAGCGGTAGAGGTACCGGGTCTTGGTGTGGAGCTTGAGCAAAGCAAATCCCTCTTCTCTCATCTCATTAGAAGAACCTCATACCGATAGCCTATTGTGACAATAATCATGACACTATCGTACTCTCAAGTATATGGGAAGAAAAAAAACCCCCCGGAAAAAAAGACTGGAAAAATAGGTAAACTACCCTCATCCATCCTATTCTATCTATTTTGGACTCATCTCATCCCCATAATTAATGATAACAATATCATACAAGTACTATTGCAACTCACCCGGCATCTCGGCCACCTCCCCTCCTGCTAGAGCCTAACCAGTCAAAAAACGGTAAAATCCCTTCCACCCCCCCACGCACATAAACTCTCCCTCATCTCCGACGCTTTTTTTTCTTTTTTCCCTCTTCTCCCATCAAAACCAGAATCTCCAAGCGCCAAGGCGTGTCTTTCCCGCTTGGCCGTTATGACGTTATTATCCTGTTGCGTGGGGAAAGGGAAGCTGTGGTTGGAATGTCGGCGCATCCCGCTGCAACTTGTTGGCCTAGTCGAGATGGGGTGGGATTGTGAAATTTTTAATTTTTGCCTCCACTTCTGGTCGAGTACGGTACCGGTCCTATTGCACTTGCACTTGCACTTTTGTGCAGTTTTTTGTCGAGATACGGGGTGAAAAAAAGGAAAACGCGGAAAAACAGATCGAGAACAATTGTACGATAGCTTTCAGGAAAAAGGTTGCGGAAGGGGCCCACCACCCACAGCTCCCCGAGCTTTTTTTTTTTCTTTTTTTTCAGAGCTTGATTGCGCGATAGTATCCACCAGGACCGTGCTGGATATTTCGCTCTGGAGAATCAGATGCACTGTGAATTCTTGAGTTTAGTGGCTTGCCAAGTGTTAATTAAATCGAGAGCTCTGAAGAGGAAAAAAAAGAGGAATTGAGCGATGGGGGTGAAGCTTTTTTTTCCTTTTGGGATCTTCTCGGGATCCTTGGTGCGACAAACTGCCCAAAACATACCGGTACCACTCTTCAAGCTAGAGTAGGCAGATGCATCGAAAGGACTTTCTGAAACGTAAAAAATAAAAATAATAAAAAATTAATAATAAAAATAATAATGATGGTAATAATAAAAAGTCTAAAAGTCTAACAAATTACCGCAGCCTTAAGATAGATCAAAGCCGCAAGTGATTCTATGAAGAACAATTCACTAATTCTGTGACCAAGTAGCAAGGCCGGCGCCATACCAAACCTCGCTTTCCATGAGGCAAAGGTTTCACTTTTCCCATGGCATATTTCCCAAACGGTGGTCTCCGGAATTGTTTTGTTGCCAAGAGCGTGGCATTCGAAAAGTTCATCCCATGATAGGGCATGCGGGTGTAGATGTTCTAGAAGCAGATCTCTTTTTTTTTTTTCCTGATAATGGTTTGATGCGGGGAGGAAAATGTTTTCTGTTGGAGGAGGGATGAAGGACTCGTTCGCCCCGCTGTCGATAATCCCGCATACCGTGCTTACTTACCCTACTGACAGAGTACAGTTCGGGTGGGTCGGAAGGAAGGAAGGAAGCGAGGGGGAAGTCAGACAAGGTTAGGTTAGACTAGGCAAGTACTAGTACTCGAGCACTAGTACCGGTACAAGTAAGGTGGACCCTGAGGAAATTGTGCATCGATGGGAGAAGAGGGATTTGATCTCGTGGCTGCTGTGCTCGTGCAGTACCTTACCACTGCTGCGGTATGATGGTTTTCTGCAAGAAAGGAAGGGTACGCGCTCGGGAGATGGTTTTGTGCAAAATGGGGATTATCTTGCGGATAAACCCCAATCAACTGTTCACTGGCTTCCTGTTGGGTACAGTACTACTATTGGTACTGACTTGCACCTGTTACTGACCGCCGATTGCTTGCTCCGTACGGTATTCTGGTTGGTTGGCTACCGGTAATTGGCTGGTTGGCTGGCGAGTCAGGGTCTCGATCTAGTCCCAGAATCTTAGAGTTGGGATGGGTTGGGCACATCTATTCACCCTTCTGCCCGGGAATACTATAATGGGATGGAATGGGGTTAAAAAAACTGTAAAGGAAATATCTCAGGTTGGTAGGGTCTAAATTCCTACCCAGACTTACGATCATCTGTTCTATGCACTGAGCTAGACTGTGGCAATTGAGTCCTGTCCATCATAGCACCCGCGGCATGACAAAAGCTCTTTTGTTAATAATCTAGTCCAGCTTACAGTACTAAATTGGCAATTACAAATGAATTATCGTACCCTACCGGTACCGCGCTCGACAATTCCCAGCTACCGTAGACCCCCCCCAACCGAGGAACCAGCCAGCCAACCAGCTACCATAGTTTTACTTACCCTCCAAAACCGCCGAATTACCTCTCCTCTGAGCTGTCTCTCTCCCTGCGAGCGAGAGGCAAAAAAAAAAGAAAAACAGGTCCCAAAAACACGCCGTGCGTGCCGCGGTCTGGTCTGGAAGAATCGGCAGCGGCGCGCCCGCGCCTGTACGAGTAGAGGACAGTGCTCGTACAGCGTGCGGTACCGTTCTCAAGGAAATGGAAGAGGCAAAATAGAAAAAAAAAAGAAAAAAAAGGGAGGGAGGGGTGTGGAAAAATGAGCAATTGAAAATGTGAGAATTGGAGAAATGTTCCGGTTGCTGGGAGATATTCCGTTTGTTCTTTTGTCGCTTATCGTATATTTGGCTTGGTCGGTCAGTTTGGTTGGTTGGTTTGGCTGGGGTCTATATGTGTATACGATGATGACTGGGGACAAGTAGTTTACGGTGGGAAGGTGCCGGTTGTGCCGGATTGTTTCTTTCTTTCCTCTAGAGATACTGTGCTGTAAGGCATTGATGATGATGATGGTGATGATGACGATGACGACGATGATAATACTCATTCTAGGAATTTGAAGAGACCTTATCCATTCATGTTGTTACCATGCGAAACGACACTTGCTAAAAGCCCCAAATCCAACTTCGCGGACTCGGGGGACCGAGGCGTCCGAGCTCCGTTCAGCTACATACATACCTGAATGGCAAAATCCCTCTTCTTTTTTTCATTTTTTTTTTTTCATATTTCTGCCTAACGGACTTACCCTACCTAAGCCATCCCTCCATCGCCCTACATTGCGGGATATCCTGATACAAAGCGGCGAGGCGAACCCCAACCCCCCCCCAAAAAAAAAGCCACGATACCTTTCTAAGCGACCCTGGCTTGTGCTGTTTTTGCTGCGGCATTATTGAGAATTTTGCATGGGCTGTAGCTATTATGAGTTGCCATAGGCAGGTACAATAGCCAGGTTATTATTATACCGGTATGGGGGTACAATAAAGGGCTCGTGATTTATGGTGACGGGGGAGTTCAATGGAGCACTGTACTAGTGCTCATACAGTCTTAGCGGGGGACAACGGCAACCGGCAGGTGACGAACAGGAACCAGTAACAGTTTTCTTTCTTTCCTCTTTTTTGTTACCCTACTTTGACAGGTCCACCCTTTTGCTTGCCAGATACCTGTACCCTGTTTATCACCCGCCGGTCTTCGGCGTGCCCCCGTTGAAGGCTATATTTTATCGTGAAGGGAAGTGGGGTCGCTGAGCGCGCCGCGGCGGGCATGGATGGAGGAGGCATTCCGGGCTTGGTAGAATATGAGCCGTTATCGGGATCTATTGCAAGTTTTTGTAACTGCGGTACTTGGCCATCTATAAAGTATCCGTACAGTACCTTGGCATTGTTTCCTTTCTTCCTTTGTACTCGGGCACGATTGTTGTTTCATTGTTTTCCGAGTTGCAAGAATGTCGCATGTAAGTTAATCTTGGCATTAATTAATAGCTGCACTTTCTGTAATGCTCGAACCGGGAGCCGGGATTGAAAGAACGGGCCCCAAGTCACGATTCACGACTGCCACCCCGTTTTGGTCTTGGTTTTGGGTTACTTGGGATAAGATGGGATGATGGATAGATGGATGGATGGGAGAGGCTCGCTTGCGGCCTGTTTGGTTGCTTCAAAGGACGGTGATAGCATAGAGCAGGAGGTGCTATGATACGGAGCACGGAGTAGATGTGGAAGACGGACCAAGCATGCTTCATCGGGCACGCAAGTCGGTCGGTCGACCAGGGTGAACTTATCTAACTTATTCCCCCATCCCGAGTGAAACAATTATGATCACAATTGTTTTCAAATTTCAATACCGGTACTCTACCGTATTGGAAAGTGTCCGAAGGAGGAGAGGGAGGGTTCAATCAATTGAGGGGTGGCGTTCCCGTTCGCTCGATCCCCCGTTTTCAATGTGACGGGATGGGCCCTTGATGATACGATACAAGCAGTGGAGTCGTATTTATTATTTATTGTTGCTGTTTTTCACTATTACTACGGTATTGTAATTGGCGTCCCGCTTGCTTGTGCTCTACCTGGGTAGACAAGACCAGGTTTGATTTGAATCGTATTGTATGATAACCAGGTACGATATGATAGGTGCCCACCCACCACCCTCCAACAACAGCCTCGCCCACTTGCACCGTAGCCGCCATGGTCGCACGCATTACTCGAGCACAATTACGGTTGGTACAACACAAGTGCACGAAACCGCACGAGCACGTTATGTTCACGTCCCCTTCCTCCTCCTCCTCCTCCTCCTCCTCCTCCTTCCCTCAAACTGTGTTTGTCCCCATCATCATTACCGGTGCTATGCTTCTTCTCCTGGCCCGTATGCCCAGAAGAAAAAAGGTGAAACCTGGGGCAAGCCAAGGAAAGGGGAAAAAACGGAAAACGAAATGTTGAAACAAAACACTATCCCGCTTCCCCATCATCCCCCCCTCTCCCCTCCCCCGAGGGAAGGCGTAAAAAAAAGCAAAATAGTGAGAGTGCAACTTGGTATTGTAGCCTATGCGAGATAAGCTAATAACTTGTCGGTTATACCGATTGTACTCGAGTACTTGGACCGTGAGAATTATGGGCGTGTGTATTGCACAAGTATCAACTACCGATTTACCTATCCCACCACCCCCCCACGAAACTCGTTTCGATACTACTGTATAGGTCAAGAGGGAATTTTTATTATTATTTCTATTCGTTCCTGATCGAGGGTTCAGCTAACTATTTCCACCAGACTGGGCGAACGGACAGGTACCGTACCGTAAAAGAGCGGTAAGTGAAGAGGGATCATCATCGAGTTGACTCTGGATTAGGCAGTGCCTGTTTTACCCGCTCTCGAGGGAGGAGGAATTATCATAACGGCAATTGTACCGGTTGCGTTACCCTTGATATTTGGAATATTGTTAATTGTAGGATTTGACAATCGTACCTGTTATGTTATCATTTGATCCGGTCTGGCCTACAGTAGTTGAGGAGTTTATGATAACGGGCTGGGAATATGGTAGTATGGTACTGGTAATTGAACGACGTTTGTGGACACGACCACCATTGTTATGGCACTAGGATCTGAGCAAAAGGGCTGGATTTTTGCGGGATGCAATCTATAGAAGCCGTGTTCACAGGCGTCGTTCAATTACGAGCAGAGCACTGTAGATCTTGCGTGGGTTTGGATTGAGATTTGGGGGTGGTGGGTGGGTGGGCATCGTGGTACAGGGCATAGGGATGGGCGGAACGGGGAGGGGTCTGGTCGTGTGGGTAGCAGTATCTCTTGGGATGCGTGTTTACCGTAGGTACCGGTATTTTATTTGGTTTTGTATGGCGTAGTTGTGGTGGAGTAAGTACTAGTACTTGTACAGTAGCGCTTGTATCGAAGCGTCTTTGTGCTTGGTTGATATGGCATCGTGGCTGTTGAGATCGTTTGGTCCGATTTGGTTTGGTACGAGTATGATACTTGAAGAGTGGGGGGGGGGGCGGTTGGGCATGTAGCCATCGTATTGTGCTCATTCTTTTGCGGCGAAATGACAAACTATTCGCGGTAGACACCTATTATACTTGTAACTATGGCATCTGCACAATGTACCCCTCCCTCGCGTGGTGGCTCAATTGTGGAAACTTTGGCTCCTTATGCTTGGTACTTGTGAGCTTTTTTTTTTTGTCATAAGAAATTATTATAGCCAAAAAAGAGGATAACGGTCGATGTCGCGATTTTTTTGGAGATTGGCGGTTGGTAATGTACCGTTGCTCATTGGGGAAGTTTGTGCCGCTGTTTGGGCGGAACACTGAAATGAATACTTTTTTCTTTCTTTCTCTCTTTTCCCTCTGAAGGAGGGGGGGCTCTTGTTTGGGAGACTATTGTTACTCTAGACGTAGGTAATTCCCTATCCTAATCTTTTCACAATACTCCCTCATGATGATGGAGGTTGGGTGGATTCGATCATTTATTACCGTTTTCAGTTAGCCACACGGGTTTTAGCGAAACGGTTTCTTTCTTTTTTTCTTTTTTTTTTTTCCTTCTCGCCTTGCCTCCCTTCTGTGGCTCTCCTCCTTGGTGGGTTCACTTTCATCATCGTTTTATTCACAAGGGCAGTAATATTGGGCAATTTCAATGCTTGAATTTTGCTGAAGGGAAGGGATTGGATGGATGGTTGCTGGTATCATATCGGTGAAGACATGTCTTTCCTTTTTCTTTTCTTTTCATTTTCTCATTTTTTTCATTTTTCTTTCGTTGGGTTCCGCCGCCTACCAGTTGCTATCGTTTTGGGAGTGGAGAAAAAAGCGTGAAAAAAGAGGGTAAAAAAAAAAACAAAAATATTGGGTTACGCAAAAATTTGACTGCAAGCAGACGATGGAAGGGAGAACCCACTCAACTCAATTTTTTGAAGCTTTTTTTTCTCTTCTTTTCTTCTTTTGCCTCTGGTCTGGCAATGGCAACTACAGTATTGATAATTGATCGTTCCCATCGAACCCATGCACCCCACCCCACCCAGCAGCCCACATACACATACGGTACACATACACATACACATACGGTACACATACACATACACATACACATACACATACACATACACATACGTTACCCTCCTTCCCTAGCAACTTATCTTACACCCTTGCCCACCCCTACCCTAGCTTGGCGCTATTCCATCTCAAATTCACGTCCAGAGGCACCATCACCTTTTGGGCCAAATCCGCCTCGGCTTGGTTTTTTATATAACCCTCCTCTTCCTCCCCCGTTCTGTTTTCTCTTTTTTTCCCTTTCCCTCTCACCGCTTTCTGCGTGATTCGACCAGCCCCGAAAGATCCTCAAAATCTTTTCCAGGCAATCGCGGAGACGGTGTGTGCGGGCAATTCTTCAGGTGTCTCCTCTACGGTTTCACGCAATTCGGTGTTGTGTGTCGCTTCCGACGGGTTGATTCTGCTGGCATCTCTGATGCTTTAAACGAGACGAACAAGATAAAAGAAAATAAAAAGAGAGGATAAAATAATCGCAATCTATCTCGCCCACCCTTCCCAAAAATATTTCGCTCCATTACCCTCCTCCCTCCCTCCCCTCCTAACCCTTCGCCTTCTCATCTCTCATCACGACATAAGAACGACACCCTTCCTATCCATCGGCAATTGATTGAACAAACGACCCTTCTCTTTCTCTCTCCATCCTACAAGTTCTGTTACATTGACATTTCACCATGTCGAATACTGTAACTGAACACACGCCTTCGGGCGATCATCACATCCGTGCCGATATTCCCTCCGGCCAATTCGACCATGAAAAGCAACCAATTGACGAGAAGCCTGCAATTGAGGGGGTTCCTCTGGAAGAGGATGATGAAGATATTGATGGACTTATTCAAGAACTTGAATCTCTTGATGGTCATGACGATGAATTCGAAGAGAGTGACGCCGCTCCTGGCTCTAGCGCTCGTCCCGTTCCGGAGGATCTCCTTCAGACTGACACCCGCACTGGTCTTACCTCAAACGAGGTTGATCAGCGCCGCAGGAAGTATGGTCTCAATCAAATGAAGGAAGAGAAGGAGAATCTCATTCTCAAGTTTCTCATGTACTTTGTTGGTCCGATTCAGTTCGTCATGGAGGTTGGTTACACCGCGTCTTTTTTGTGCTACAATTTTTGCTAATCGGCTTTCTTCTCGGCTACTAGGCAGCTGCTATTCTTGCCGCTGGTCTCCAGGATTGGGTCGATTTTGGTGTCATTTGTGCTCTTTTGTTGCTCAACGCTTGCGTTGGCTTTATTCAGGAATTCCAGGCTGGCTCTATTGTCGATGAATTGAAGAAGACTCTCGCTTTGAAAGCTGTTGTCCTCCGTGAAGGCCGTCTCTTTGAGATTGAGGCACCGCAAGTCGTGCCCGGCGATATTCTTCAAATCGAAGAGGTTTGTTTTCTGACACCCCTTGACTTGAAACTGCACTTTTAAGCCTTATCGCGACCATCGTACTAAATTCATCGTGTCTCAGGGAACTATTATTCCCGCTGACGGCCGTATCGTTACCGAAGATGCCTTCCTCCAAGTCGATCAATCCGCCATTACTGGTGAATCTCTTGCTGTTGACAAGCACAAGGGTGACCAATGTTATGCTTCTTCCTCGATCAAGCGTGGTGAGGCCTTTATGGTCGTTACTGCTACTGGCGATAACACTTTCGTCGGGCGCGCCGCCGCTTTGGTGAACGCTGCCTCTGCTGGTACTGGTCATTTCACTGAAGTTCTTAACGGCATCGGAACCATTCTCTTGGTTCTCGTCATCTTTACTCTCCTCGTTGTCTGGGTTTCCTCCTTTTACCGATCCAATGGCATTGTCACCATCTTGGAATTCACTCTTGCTATCACTATCATTGGTGTCCCTGTTGGTCTTCCAGCCGTCGTCACTACAACCATGGCTGTCGGTGCTGCTTATCTCGCCAAGAAGCAGGCTATTGTCCAGAAGTTGAGCGCGATTGAATCCTTGGCTGGTGTCGAAATTCTTTGCTCTGACAAGACTGGTACCCTCACTAAGAACAAGCTCTCTCTCGCCGAGCCATACACTGTCGAGGGTGTCGAGGCTGACGATCTTATGCTTACTGCCTGTTTGGCCGCTTCCCGCAAGAAGAAGGGTCTTGATGCCATCGACAAGGCTTTCTTGAAGTCTCTCCGGTTCTATCCTCGCGCCAAGAACGTTCTCTCCCGTTACAAGGTTCTTGAGTTCCATCCCTTCGACCCTGTCTCCAAGAAGGTTACCGCTATCGTCCAATCCCCCCAAGGTGAACGCATTGTCTGTGTCAAGGGTGCGCCTCTCTTCGTTCTTCGCACTGTTGAGGAAGACCATCCCGTCCCCGAGGACGTTGCCAACAACTACAAGAACAAGGTCGCCGAATTCGCTACTCGTGGTTTCCGTTCTCTCGGTGTTGCCCGCAAGCGTGGTGAAGGCGTTTGGGAGATTCTTGGTATCATGCCTTGCTCTGATCCTCCTCGTCACGATACCGCCAAGACTATTAATGAGGCCAAGACTCTCGGTTTGTCCATCAAGATGTTGACTGGTGATGCTGTCGGTATCGCTCGTGAAACTTCTCGCCAACTCGGTCTCGGTACCAACGTTTACAATGCCGAAAGACTAGGTCTCAGCGGTGGTGGTGATATGCCTGGTTCTGAGGTCTACGATTTCGTTGAGGCCGCCGATGGTTTCGCTGAGGTTTTCCCCCAACACAAGTACAATGTCGTCGAAATTCTCCAACAGCGTGGATACCTGGTTGCCATGACTGGTGACGGTGTTAACGATGCTCCCTCCCTTAAGAAGGCCGATACTGGTATTGCTGTCGAAGGTGCTTCCGATGCTGCCCGTTCTGCTGCTGATATCGTTTTCTTGGCTCCTGGTCTCTCCGCCATCATTGATGCTCTCAAGACCTCTCGCCAGATTTTCCACCGAATGTACGCCTACGTTGTCTACCGTATTGCCTTGTCGCTCCATTTGGAAATATTTTTGGGTCTCTGGATCGCTATTTTGAACGAGTCTCTCAACCTGAACCTTGTCGTCTTCATCGCTATCTTTGCCGATATCGCTACCTTGGCCATCGCCTACGACAATGCTCCCTTCTCCAAGTCCCCCGTCAAGTGGAACTTGCCCAAGCTCTGGGGTATGTCTATTCTTCTCGGTGTTGTCCTTGCCGTTGGTACCTGGATTGCCCTCACTACTATGTTCGCTGGTGGGAGTTCCAATCGCGGTATCGTCCAGAACTTTGGTAACCGAGATGCTGTCTTGTTCTTGGAGATTTCCCTCACTGAGAACTGGCTCATCTTCATTACTCGTGCCAACGGTCCTTTCTGGTCCTCCATTCCTTCCTGGCAATTGTCTGGTGCCATCTTGCTCGTTGATATCATTGCCACCTTTTTCACCCTCTTTGGTTGGTTTGAGGACAGCCATACTTCCATTGTTGCTGTTGTCCGTATTTGGCTCTACTCTTTTGGTATTTTCTGTGTCTTGGGCGGTGTTTACTGTGAGTACCTTTGCAACCCTATTTATTTTTGTCCATCACTAATGTCATCACAGATCTCCTCCAAGACTCTGTTGCATTTGATAACTTCATGCATGGAAAGACCCCGAAGAAAGACTCGAAGAAGCGGTCTTTGGAGGACTTTGTTGTCTCACTGCAGCGTGTCTCAACCCAGCATGAGAAATCGTCGTAATAGAAGGTGTTGGTGTTATGCTTTTTATATTTGAGATTAATTTTTTTGTATACACTGGAGGGGGACCGCCTTGTTTCCGAACAATTGAGGATTTTCCTTGTAGAGTTAAAAAAAAAATTAATGTGGCAGGAAAATTTCTTTTCGTCTAATGTGTATGAAGGAACGGCACTGTCGATAGCTGTATTATGCATTTGTAGAAATTAGGTTTCATGTTTTTCTTAGCTATTTGAATTGAACTCTGGTGTTCTATGGAAGGGTTTTTTTCTATTTTTTTTTTCTTTTTGCGTAGCGCTTGAAGTGCCAGGCCTATGCTCGCATGTTATAAGCTCGAATTTTCTCCATCTTATCCTCGGTACCAGCAACCTTCGCACTGCAACCACTTGGCATCGAAACCATCAAAACTCCTTCATACACTGGCCACGTGATATTAGCTACTTTTGAAATTCCTTTGTTATACTTGATTTTGATTCTCGGCGCACAATGTCGGCCCCAAATGTTCCTGAAATACCAGGATATTACTATGGCAAGTCCCAACCCATTTATCATAGATAAATTGATATTGAGTATTACAGCTGAACTTAACTAACTAGCCGCAGATACCGAGAGGCGTAAATACTTTAAAATTCTCTCCGACCATGCCGGACCCTCGTCCTCCTCCGGCAGTCCGAGCTTTTATACTCCCAGCACAATTGCCGAACGAGAAGCAAAGAAGATAAAATTTAAAGAGGAAGCCAGACAAGATCTTTTAAGGTTGCAATATCGCCCACGGCGCTCGATATCTAAATCACCATACCTGCATTGGACCTTTGATCGCGAGCTGGGCTTGGGCACTCCTGTGTCGTGGCGGGCGGCGCATAAGAAGTCCATGGTAAAACAGTTAGTGTATAAAGAGTTCATACCTGCTGAGAGGGTTAAGCAGGGTGTCAGCAATTTGTTCGTTCAAAGAATGGGTGGAACAGTGTATTTCGTCATCGGGATGGAGAACGGGAGCATCGTGTCCTTTTGTGCTAATGGGGTTGGGGCCAGAGGCCTTGGACTTGGAGAAGGTATTAAAGGGTTTAAGGATCGTGACTTCTGGAAGTCGGAGATGGAGCAGAAGATGCAGTTGGACGGGGAGGTTAAGGAAGGTCGCTTGATCAAGAGCGATGCGAGCGTTCGCAATTGGGATTTCAAGCTTCCCGGGATGGTGACTGGAACCGTCGCCATTGAGAATGGGGAGAACAATCTTGAAGTTCTGTATGGTTTCCCCTCCACTGGTCTTTCCCTTAAGCTACTATAGGGTGATGGCTAATGGGGATGAATCTCAAAAGCGTTTCCTCCCTCTCCGGCGCCTTCGCCCACCAACTCCTGAGCAAGACGACCGATTTCCTCCCACGCTTCCGCCATCTCGCGGGTACTCACCGATACTCCCTGAGGACCAATGTCTCGGACCAGAGGCCAACCCTATCAATGGCCTACTCCCCTGATAAACAGACCATATTCTACGGCCTGGAAAAGGGCGTCGCATTTGGTCAAGCTGACGGTCAAGCGCGCCCTCGAGGGGTTATAACAAACCTGAGCACGGATATTTTTGCAACTTACTGCCTGCCCCCGGACGCACCTTCTTCCCACGCGGGCTTCCTCGCAGGCGGGCGCGACGGCACCGTCCGCCTCTTTGACGTGCGCACGAACCCACGGACCTCTGCACCCACCGTGCTCAACGTCGGCAGCGTCCGGCACATCCAGGGCCTCGGCCAAACCAAACTCGTTATCCGCTGCGTAGACTCCTGTGCCATGTACGACCTGCGCGCGATGGGACAGGACCGCTTACCCCCCGGCGAGAAGAGTTACTGCCTGTCCAGGTTTCGCGTGCCGGACAGCGATGGGAAGAAGGGTGGCTTTGACGTCTACCACGAGATGGGTTTGATGGCTGTAGAAGGCGGCGGGATTGGCACCGGCTGTGGCGGTAGCAGCAGCAACGAGAAGGCGGTTTACTTGTTCGACATTGACAGCACTGATCTGTTGGGGAAGGTTCCGCCCGGTCAGGTCCAGTTCTTGAGGCCGGAGGTAGGCGACGGATGGCCAGTTGTTGCAGTCGCTGGCGAGCGTGGGGTTGGAGTTTACGAGTGGTAGATTAGTTGGCTTTTGCCACACTGTGCTTTTTTTTTACTAGGTCGTGTGCTGTGGATTTGTTAGTTTGCTTGTCTGTCTATTTCCGTGTACGTGAGAAAACGGATATGGGAAATCATATTTCTGTCCATTAAGCTACATAGATCTATCTAGTCACGATAGGTTGATTGATGGTTTTATAAATGATGAGAGTACGTTCTATTCATATATACCATAATAATTCTAAGCACCGAATAAAAAAAAACCAAAACTAAAATAGGGGGAGGAAAAGGGGGAATTTAGCATCAACTCAATTCCATCGCTCCTTCCTTGAAAAGAATACTGTTATTGTGAGCATATGATCGCCCGGTACGAGTGATCCATCATGATTCTTACCCTCTGGTGCGACTCACGCACATTTTGCAAAAGTAAGCCGGGTATACGCCACTCTGTAAAAGCATTTTTATTTTTACTTTTTACTTTTATTTCTCCATTTTTGTCAAAACAGCTATTGATAACTTGACCGCTGGAGTTATAGCGTTATCCCCTCTAGAATTGGCTGATGGACCGGTCATGTAATTGTACAGTAACTCGTTCAATGGGCAATATCTAATCTGGATAGAATAGAACTACGCATATGAAAACCAGGAATCCCCACCGCGACGTGTTTTATAATTTTGAATAAGTCTTATAACTGAAGGTAGACTTGGTTCGTTGAGTAGTACTCCTTTGGATGTTCCAGGGCTCACTCTATTTTTCACTCTTCTTCCTTCATTTCCTTCTCCCACTGGGAGTATTATTGTTTTTTCCCCCCCCTCCTTTCCCTTTCCCACACACTTACTGAAAGTGGTATTGTACTGTACGCCCATCAACCAGAGAATGAAAAAGGGTATTATTAGGGTAATTGTTGTAGAAGGAAGTTATGTTAGCGAATGACTAAAAATAATAATTCTAAAAGATCTCTAAGTAGCACTTGAAGTCTCTTTTGTAAAGCTAGGGCTAAGGTAGATGGTATAGTAGTACTATGGTATTGGTCTGAGGTTCCATTATTTCTGTCTCTGTTCGGGGGATTGCGCTGCTTGATAGGATGGGAAGGGTTATAAGTATTTATTACTAGTAAACAGGGGGAAAAAGTATTCCATTATAATATCGTCCTACTGTAGCATTATAGTAGGATCCGGTACCGGGGCGTGGGATTCTGTCTAGCTCCTGGGAGGGTGCGCGGGGATTTAAGTTTCTTTTTCCATGTGGTTATTTGGCGTTCGGGATGGATTGGGCGTCTGGGGGGGTTTGTTTTTTGTGTGTTTTATCTCTTCTATTGCATTTCTTGGTTGGGCTTGGGTTGAGTAGTAGGGCGTACTATATTCGGGATTAATGGTTGGAGAAGGAGGGGGGATGGGTCATGTTTGAGTATTATACTTTGGTTGATGTATGTGTGGCTGGTGCGGGTGAATAGTGGGTATAGTAGTATTTCCGCTTGTCATTGCAAATGAATACACACAACTGGGAATTGGATAATTTCTTTTTAATCATCATTGGTTGGGAATATATAGTCTACAGGTATTCACTAATATTGAAAATCTGTCATTTGTAAAATGGTTAAGTATAGTGGTAAGATAATACCATCACTCTTACTACCCTCTTGTCTTACTGTTATCACTTCCTTGCTACTATTCATTTTTCCTCTTATTTTTTTATCATTTCTTAATTATCATTTAAGCCACATTATTTTATTATCATTAAATTTTTAAGATTCTCTTTTCACTATCAATTTTACTTGATGTATGTGGTATGAGAGATTCTTCCTAGGGCTAGATAACTGAGAGCCTATTAGATAGTCACACAAACAACCCTGGTACATTTCATCTTAAAGTACACCCTATTAGGGTTATTATAATACCTATTATGCTTATAAAACAACATTGAGGAGTTAGGTCATACCAAAAATGGCATATCCATTACCAGCTATAAAACCTGGTGGAACACTACCCCTCTGAAAACACGAACCATCTCCTCTACACACCCGGCGATTGAAATCTCAACACCACGAGAAATCATCATCAACATCCACCTCCCGCACTCTCAGTGAGCTGCAACTCCCTATGATGGACTCAGGCTTGGGCACCCGTTTCCTAGGGCCTGTCCCATCTTCCTTTTAGCTTTTGTTTTGTGGTTTCCCTTAATATTTGCACGGTCGGCAACACCCTTGCGTCCATGTTACAGATGGCTGGGATCACGGTTCGTAGTAGGAGAAAAATTTTCATCAGGCTACGGTCGATTTCTCTGTCCTCTTCGATTACGTTTCGCTCGAGGCTGCCTAGTCAGACACGCACACGTCCCCGATAGTTCCTACAATTCTTGGGTCTACCCCTCCTCTCCTCCGCTCGGTCTCGTCCTGTGGCTCGGTTACAGCCAACACCCTCTACCCGCTAACGGCTCATTCTTTTGCCAAGGTATCTTTCACAGCTGGCATGCTTACTGCCAATAGTACCACCCATCCCTGGCGACGGGCTCGGTCGCACCCCTCGGTTATGCTTGGTCATGGTATTGCACTGCCTCCTTGGACGATGTCAATGCCTTGGGTTACAGAGTAATGTGACGGATTTGCTTTGTTTTAGCTCTTACTATCCCCCCATTCTATGTTCTGTAGTTTTAGGCTGAATTTTCGCGGTTGGGTTTTTGCTAGAGCACTCGGGATATAAATAGAGTTTCTTTTGTACTTTGTTTTAAGGGGGAGGAGTTTTCGGGTCCGGTTTTCCTGTTGTCTCCTGCCTGTCGTATTGGTAATTTTCTTCTGTTGTCTACTTAGCCGATAGGGGTTTTTTGTCTTCGTGGCGGGATCATGCTGTTGGTTCTATACCAGAGGGACTTGGGATGATGGTTTTTTCCGGTGGTCCGAGGAGGATTTCATTTTACTGAGGGTTTTTCTTTACCATAGCTAGCGCTGCACGTAGTCTTTGTACTCTAGATAGTTGAAATCGAAGCACATGATATAAAAATAAAAAAAAAAACTACCCCTCTGAAAAGTAAACCCAGTTCTCCACTGCAAATTACCATACCCCCCTTAGCTCTCAACTTCATTTTCTTACTCTTAGTACAACAAATATTAATTTATTATATGAAACCTGTCTTTACTATTCCCTGAAAAATATGGTAGCTAAGGAAATTACAACTACTCTAAAACTTGAAAGAAACTGGTATTTAAAATATACTTAAAGAAAGAGCTTCCAAAACTGAGCTTTTGAAAAAACTCAACTAGCAAATAATAAGTATATTTATTATGAGAACAACTTTCTTACAAAGTATTTGATTATAAAATATATATTTACCTTTACTTACAACTTATTCTAATACTTGTTTAATCAGACATTTAGTATATTTTGCAATATAAAAATATTGAATTATCTTTAAGATATCTTCCTTTGATTTAGTAATATGTATGTTTTGAATAATTTCTCTTTACAATATATCTAACTGTATTCAGCCATTAAAGGCTATCAAGAAAATTAAAGTGGAGCTTCAGAAAAGATTTCTGATACTTTAATAAGTTGACAGATATAATATTTCCTGTAACTATTAGTAGGACAAAATTGACAAAAGATGAGAAAAGCTAATCAAATATATAGAGAGCCTTCTCTGTACTAGAGAGTAAACAATGATTTTACTATAGTATCAAATGTGAAGTATACATAATATAAGATTAAGCTATTTTATACACTTGACTATCAATTGAGAATTATATAATACAATAACCTGGACTCCATTAGAGTGAAATGAATGTCTGTTAACCCTCTTACTTATAGCAATATTAAGGAGGTTCAGTCAATCTGCTCACTGATTATAATAATAGAAATGAAGCACTAATCTGTAGACAATCATACTGCAGTTACTGTTGCTGCTCTGGTGAAGTAGATCTTAGCCCAAGCTGGCTTTCCAGGAATCAGAGTGGCTTTTGTTGAAATGATGGTGACTTGAATTATCACTGTTGGAGTAAAACTTTTCTCTTTCAACTACATTTTAGACTATTTTCCTGAACTTTGAAAGCCATTTACTACTGCTTTCAGACTCTTTATCACACCCCTAAAGTAGACTTACTTTGAGGAAATAGTTTGTTTTTACTTTTATTTGAACAAAGATAAAAAGAGGATCGTAATCTTAACCTGTGCTTATATTGCCCATCTTCTATCTGCCTATCTTAATACTAGTATAACAGATGAAAAAACAGCTAGACTCAGGAAATATTTATTGCACTAGTAGTGAGAGGTACAACAAGGCTGTTGAGATAATAATGGGTACCAGTGGTGGCGTCACTCATGTCATTTAAAAGTGGAACTGAGTACTTGTCAGATTTAGGAGACCTGCTGAAGGGGAGTTCAAGTTACCTTCAGGATGAAAGAAAGGTAAATAGAGTTCTTTAAGTGAGTAGTAAATGTGAAAAAGGGAATTTAGGAGGTAAAAGAATTTTATGATAAGATTATGAAATATTATTATAGTAGTACTGAGTAGTGTGTTACTGGATTTTTCCTACTATTTAAAACAATTAAGACTACTACTGAACCCTATAGATTGAACAATAGCTGAGCTCTTATCGAGTTGTATCAGAAAATAATTGGTTGGACTACACTCACAGGAAATAAGGCCTCATAAATATGTTTTGTTTTATTATTATAGCTTATATTTATCTCAATTTCTTGTCTTATCTTCAGTTTTTACTGACAATTACTGTTCTTGACTTGGTAGTTGGGAACTTTTCAATTGCTGAATTTAGTAGCACAATGTTTCCACAATTTAGTTATTGAGGCAACTACAGCTACTCAGAAAATTACCTATTAAATGACTATTGTATGATCTATAAAGAGGAGATGCCAGTGTGTTACTTACCGAACAATGAACTCTATAATAATAAGTATCTCTAAGTAGTTAAAAATAAGTTAACTACTGAAATAACTATTTATTGAGTTAATAGTTTGGAGTCCTTTACCTACTTTGAGAATGATCTCTGCAATCAAGTCACCTGATTTGAGACTGTAGTCTTACTATACACTAAAAAGCATGGCAGGTTTTCATAGGAACTGGATTGATTTTGCTTACTAGAAATGGTTATATTATATGACTTCTAACTACTGGATTTGGCTATTTTCCTAATAATAATATTATGTATCTTACTCACTGCTAGTGGCTTGAAAAGAAAATTAAGACTAAGTATCTTGTATATATTCTCTTCAATATTATCCTGTAAGTATGTAATCCTAGCTGGAAGTAAGAGTGTAATAGTTTGTAATATGATTTTTTTAATATTCTTTTTCTGCTCTGGAAAGATATTCTTATTAGAAGGAAGGATATATTAGTAGCTACTAGTATTACAACTATAGTATGATACAAGAATATTTGAACAACTGAGAAAGTGGTAGATACAGTAGACTCACCAATGTTTAGCATACTAAATTTCTATACTAATGTGTGGACTCAAGTTGGTATACTAGTAAGAGTCTACTAGGTGAATTCAAGCTTGGTAAGCATATACAGTTAAGGCAGAGTAATCCTCAGGCTGAACAAGAGTTGGCACTCTGGTAGACAGGATAACTTTCAGGTCATATGTTGGTATAGTACTGACAAGTCAGTAAAAATGTCGCATGGGTTTCTGGGGTGACATATTATATAGTTACATAGAGTTCAAGTTAACTAACTGTGCCAAGATTGCAGCATTCAGCTGCAACCCATGGATGTTCACTGGCTTACAACCTAGGGCACTTCTTTGAAGTGCCTGCCAGCTCAATACAACTTTGTGACTTAATATAACTTTGTGGCTTATCATAGTAAATTTGTGGCTCAATACCACTTTATAGCTCAATATCACTTTGTGGCTAAGCATAGTACTCTCGCCTGATGCAACTTTATTGCTCAAGAAATATAAAAGTTTATAATTAAGTGATAGGTAAGCTTACACACATAGGTGTAAACTGGAATATTTAATTT
The DNA here is from genome assembly GCA_003070745.1 of Tuber borchii. NCBI lineage: Eukaryota > Fungi > Ascomycota > Pezizomycetes > Pezizales > Tuberaceae > Tuber > Tuber borchii. The sequence goes on along the minus strand of NESQ01000289.1, from coordinate 18,370 downwards.
AATATATTTTTTATGTTACATTGAGCCACAAAGTTATGTTGTGCCACCAAGTTTTCATAGTAAGCCACAAAGTTGTATTGAGCTGGCAGGCACTCTGGAGAAGTGTCCCAAGTTGAGAGTCGGCAAACATCCGGGGGTTGCGGCTGAGCGCTGCAATCTTGGTATAGTTATATAATACTACTATAATAAGACAAAGTCATCCTACCTTAAGAATTTTGTTATCCTACTAAGAGACTTCAGTTACTCTACTTTATAAAATAAAGTCATCTGGAAGGGACAAGAAAAGATTGTTAGATCTCTCTTATTACCTTAGATGTTACTGGTAGTGCTTTACAACTGCAATACTGTAGGTGTAGAAGGCTTTAGAACTTTGTATAACTAGGAGGATTATTCTAGCATACTGCTACAGCCTGGACATTAGGACGATATACACTAACTAATGTCTATATAATTACTGCTTCCTCCCGTCCACCGACTCAGATCATATTCCTATTTCTCTCTACCTCACACACCCCAAGATGCGACCCCCACCCCCCTCCCCTAACTGGCTCCTCACCAACTAGGTTACCCTCTCTCCTGCCCTGAAAGACCTTACTTTCCGTCCTCCGCCCTCGCTCCCCACCAGATCCTCCCTGGAGATCTGGTTCGATTCTTCTCTTCTTTCTGTTACTTCTCTTTCTCTTTACACTCCCCTCTCTCGTCCCTCAATCCGCTTTAAGCCATGGTGGTCCTCTTTGCTTCCCCTACTCTGCCGTGAACACCATTCCTCAGCAAGAAAGGCCAGATCCTCTGGCGAACCTTAAGACATTGCCTCAGCCAGGCTCTCAAAGTGGGGATATTTCAAGATGATTAAGAATGCCAAGAATTCCTACTGGAGATCCCTCCTGGCAGACACCACCCCCAGGTCTATCTGGACTGTCAAGAAATTTGCTTTAGGGTGACCTCGGCCTCGATTTCCCTCTTTCCCTGATGCCTCCACCCCATCGGATGTTAACAACGCCCTACTCGCTTATTTTTTTCCTCCTCGCCAGTCTTCCCCTCTACCTTATATTTTACGGCCCTTTACCGATGCCCTAGACCTCACCACTGAGGAGGTCTCTGAAGCCCTGGGAAAGTACTCTCTCACCTTAGTCCCAGGCCTGGACTCTATCCCCTATTCCATTTGGAAACAGATTCACAAAACCTCACTGGATATTCTCGTCTCCCTCCTTTCTCCCCTGCTTCGCTTCGGTCATCACCCTACCTCACTCAAATGAGCAAATAGAGTAGATCTAGAAAAATCAGGCGAGCCTTCCTATGACTCCCCAACCTCCTTCCGCATTATTGTTTTGCTGGAAACAGTCTCTAAGATCCTGGAGAGAATTGTCACCTCTCGCCTCTCCACTGTTGCTTAATTTCAAGGCCTACTATCCCCCAACCAATGTGGCTCCCTCCCTGCTTTATCCTCCTTTGATGCGTGCACCATACTCGTTGACTCTGTACATACTCTCCAACGCCCTGGTCTCAAGGTCTCCTCTTTGTTCCTTGATATCAAAGGTGGTTTTGATAATGTAGAGGCCTCCGCCCTCTGCTCCCTACTCAGAAGAAGAGGGGTTAACCATTATTAAGTTTCCTGGGTGTTTTCTTTTCTTACAGACCGTCGATGCTATTTGTTGTTTCAAGAGTCTCCTAGAGTTTTTTCCTTAGTTATCGTGGGTACCCCTCAAGGGTCCCCTATTTTTTCTTTGTTGTTTAATATTTACATTTCATGTTTATATGTTCCTCTTTACAGGGAGTTGGTTCTTTCCTACGTTGATGATTTTTCTCTCACTATTGCTTCTGATTCCTACCGGATAAATGTTAGACTTCTTCAAAGGGCCTTTGGCACAATCAGAGCCAAGGCTTCTAAGATCAAGGTTGGCTTCTTGGTTCCAAAAACCGAACTCATACACTGGCATACAGCAGTCCAGAGAGATCCTCCTGGTGCTCCACGTCCCCCTCCGATTGCCCTGAATGGGCAGCTCTTCTTCTCTGCATCACAACTTAGATGGCTAGACTACTGGTTCCTCTCAAACATCTTCTCTACTGTTCACTTTTCGTGCAGACTTGCTCTCTCAAGCTGCCTTTGTAGCTGTAAGACGTCTCTCCTCCGTAGGAGCAGGCATCTCCCCTCACCTTTGCCACAGACTGGCTTATTCCCTTCTATTCCTGATTCTTTCCTATGGCGCCAACCTGTTCGTTCCTACCAAAGGGCTTCTTTCCAAAATGGACAACCACTGGTGTCAAGTTCAGAGATGGGTCACAAATTGCTTTCATTCCACCACGCTCTCTGTCCTAGCTGCGGAAGCTTGCCTTCCTCTTCTACATGTTCTCCTCAGTCATAAGAGATGCATGGCCGCTTTCCGCCTCGTCTGCTAACCACCCACTGTCAACCCCGCCTCTGCTCAGCTAGCCTCGACCTTTCCCTCACTTATCAAATACAGAGCTAGGGACTCCTACCAGCACCTATGCACTCGGCTCCCTCCGAATGTTATACCTTTGCTGTAGCGGTCTGCCTTGCTAAAACTGCCTATCTGTACCCACCTCCATGTGGATGCCCTCTCTCACCTTGCCCTCCCCCTGCTTGATGGTCTCTTCTACATTCTCCTTATCAATAGATTCCTCCTCCCAGACTTACCACGTCTCCCCTCTGCTACTCTTATGAGATCCACCTTCAAGGCCCTGTAGAGGCGCGCCCACACTCTAATAATGGACCACTAGAAGTCCTTCCTCCCTCCTCCCGAATATTATCGATTTCCTCTCACCCTGAAACCCCATCCATTCATGGGACTAGGAAAGTTCACTGCAGGCTGCATCCGTCAGATGAGAGCCTAAAAGAGCTACCTAGCTGCCCACCCCTCCACCTGGTCCCGATCGGAGGTCTCTCTCGTCTGCCCCTTATGTGGAGAAGAAAATGAGACCTTCAGCCATACAATTCATCAGCAAAAAAACAGCCTGCCCCCTGTGCCTCATATCGTTGAGTTTTATGTTTTGGCACATCGTGAGTCCTATGATCGCGATATTCAAAATCCTGTTAGTTTGACTAAAGAAGATGATATTAATTCTGTTTTCTGCAAAATATGAGCAATTTTTATTAAGAACTCACAGACCTTTTACATACCGAAGTTAAGAAATTTGAGTTCATAACATACAACTTTGTAATGTAAAATATCTATGAGATATTGATAAAAATAGCTCATATTTTGCTAAAATTAAGATTTGTATCTGATCATTAGGGGACATGATCAGAAGCATCACGATTAACTGGGGTCACTCGCGATTAGCCAAAACGTAAAACTCAACGACATGGCTCACTGTGGAGCACAAAAGACAGATTTTTTTTTTGCTGATGTTCTTCAATGCGAAACCAAGTCAGAACCCAGAGCCCGCCTCCTCCAAGGTGTCCTCTCAGTCGCCCCCGATACTTCTCTTTGGTCTTCATCTTGTTTACGTATTTCATTAGCTGAATTTATTCGAATAACCACTACAAATTTTCCCACTGATATGTACCTTCTCCAGTTTCTATGGTTTTTCCTTCTTCTCCGCCAGCTGTGAGTTTATTTTCTTCCCCTCCACCAAGGCACGTTTGAGTGTTTTTTCCTTGTGTTAGTAATGTTTTTTTAAGATAGTTTATGATTTTTCTTATTATGTTATACCTTGGATGGTGACGTATCGAGTACTCGATACAGTTTGGAGAAGAGTTGTTAAGTTTTTACTTTATTATTTGTTTTTGGGATTAAGGTTTTGTTTACGCCATAGCTAGCGCTACATGCTAGTTCTTGTACCTAATAATGAATACATAATAATATTATAAAAAGAAATTAAAAAAGTAAAAATAAATAAATATATATAGATATTACTGCATAGCTAGTTATAGGATATCCATGAGGATAGTGCTAGAATACTGTATATATTACTATTTTGTAACTGAGTGGATGCTGTTCACAGGATATATAGAGGGTATATGGGTAGCTACCCTGAAGGGAGGTTACCTGTATTGGCTTTAATGACTGTCACCAGACTAAGTACTAATTATATTAGCCTACAGGTAGTAGGGTAGTCTTCAGAATGGTTTCTAGTGCTATTCAGAAATAGTTGTAGAATTCTATGGATGAAATACTAAGAGATGCTGTAATCCTACTCTAAGCATTGTAGCATTGCTATGGATTGTCAAGTGGGCTCTAGAGATAGTAATTTATTTAAGGTGTATCTTATCCAAGGGGTTTGTCTCCAAGTAGTACCCATAGAAGTCAAGCAATCAGTACTAACCACCAGAGAAGCATGCAGTCAACCAAATAGCATAAAGTGATAAATAGATTAGCCAATAGACTACACGGTATATATATAGATTAAACTATCCCTAGGCTAGTAGGTTCCATAGAATATATCTCTGGCAGATAACAAAACAGTTTGCTACTGACCAGTTGACAATAGATAGAGGTTTTCTCTCCTGTAGTTTTATTTAAAATTCTCTTCAGAGGATTTTCTCATTGATGCAGATAACCATATATGAGTCTTCTATTACTCAAAGATGGTGTTGAGAAAACTCTGAGAGAAGTAGGGTTCTCATGAAGGTCAGAGTAGTAATAAGTGTATTTGGCTTATAACTATGTCTACTCAACACTAATGTGACTAACACTCTACTCTGATAACTGACAATTCTCAAAAAGAACTTGAATTAAGTGAAGCTTTTAGGCTTAACTATATTAAGTTTTACTATTTGATTCTTTTACTGAACTTTATCTTTATATTTACTTTGACTTTGAGTCTTTAATATGGTTACAATATTAGGATCTATCTTTCTATAGGGTGCCTCTGTTGTATCTTACTATATTGCAACTACTAAGTAGTTTCCAATAGTAGAAGTTTGGGAAAATAATGGAAATACTAGAGATTCTCGAAGTAAACTGAAGAAGTAACTATTCAGCCAGTGTTACGCACATGAGAATAGCTCGCCAGTATTATTAGTAGAGGCTGCGCCACCGTAATGGAGGAGCGTATGTCCAACCTCAGCTCACCGCGGTAGGAGCAACTGGAGGCATCTGTGTTGACTACTCGGGATACCGGAAGGACTCACGTTCCATAAAGATGATTTCTGATTGGAAAGATAAAGTGAGAATACTTTATTTCCGGTGCATATGCATATTATGCATTATGTAGTATTATCTGACTATTCGAACTGATCACTCGATAGTTCACGATAAAAGACTATTGGTATGTTGGCATTGCGACCACATATATGAACTTAGTCTATTAGGACGAAGAGATCGAAGACTATCTACTGGTGGAGTGGGGACACCCTCAGATGAAATAGATATCGGGAGTTCTCTGAGTTCGAGTGGGGCAATTATTCAGGGTCAAAGAGTGTTCGCACTTTCTTTGACGAAGCTGAAATCTTAGAAAGATACATGATTGTTAGGAATCTGGAAGTAGCAAGAATTTAGTATAAGTAGTAAGGGCTATTCCCGGAGTTTGAGAACATCAAGCAACGGAGAAGAGACCTTAACAATATAACAAGTTATCAAAATTTTAAAAGATTCGAGAACTTCTATTTTATTACTTTACCTTTATCGAACCATCATCTCCTGAGCCTTCCTGACTTCCCTCCGTCATCTCGAATACGATCCGGCCTAACTTTCTCTATTCCTTCGAGTTAGTTACCCCGTAACACTATATTGTTACCCTCAAGTCACCAAGGCTCTTCCACGATACCTTAACCTCTCACATGCCAAGGCAATATTACGATTGCGATAGCTTCTTCCGGTGCCCTTCTTGCAAGAAGTGCAAACGAGCTATCCCACACAACTTCTTTCCAGTCTGTTGTCCAAAATACGAACAGAACCTCCGGAACTTAGCACTTCAAACGATTTGGAACATTCACGATAAGAAACAAAACTACAACTTCCGAATCTACCGAAGCTATAGTAAAGCCTTTACCATAGCAAAACATTAACCCATCCTCTGCAATTATCGAGTGCTACTTCCCCTCAATATTGCGTACATTTCATCATGTCTGATCAACGACAACCAGACTCCCCTGTTCCACCACCTACCGATCCAATGGATACTAGTGACAACAGTTCCACACCGACAGGATCAGTACCACCAACCGATAACTCAAATACGCCTACTACCGGGTCTTTTGCCCTGAGTAGGACAGGTTCACATTTCCTTGCAACATCAAGTCCGAGTTCACGAAGACCTTCCAGAATTCGCCCCAACCCCTATGTGGAATTCAGAAACCAATTAGCAGAGGCCTTTCGGTTCATCCTGGGAGAAATTCAGCAAAGCCAAGACGAAACACATCTTGCTTTAAGTAGCTTCACAGCAGAGATTCAGGCAGCATATACCAACCTCCGACTATTCGATGGACGCTTAGCCAGAAATGAGGAAGTTACCGAAGCTGAATTCGCCGAACACCGACAATACCTACTTCAACTCCAAGGTGCGATGAAAGTAGAACAAGATCGGTTAAGAGAAGAAGTCCGAGAAGCGTTTAGACTACAACAAGAGCAACGGGCTGGCGATAACCAGGACTCTCAAAGCCGAGACCTCGAATTGGCTGAACAACTGTTTTTTCTGAAACGCCGATTCGATCAGCAAGAGGCGAGATGGAAAAAGGAACTCGAGAAACAAAAGATCGAAGCAGCAAAAATGTTGAAACGACAGGACGAAATTACTGCCGCCCAATTCAACGATAATCACAAGAAAGCACAAGCGATCTTGAATCAACAAGCCAAGGAATCACAGACCGCGATTGACAATCTTGTCCGAAAATTCGAAGCTCAATTAATGGCTTACTCAATAGCTACTTCAGTTGCGGCAGATGACGAACCTGGACCCTCCAACCGAGGTAGATCAAAACCTTTGGAAACACATGATGTTACCAACAAAACAAAAAATTCGGCATCAACTCCTCAAGACAAAGGAAAGGGAGTTGAAGGAAGAGAAGGATTAAACCCGCCACCACCCCCGCCTCCGCCACGTAATACTGGTGGAGACCCAAACCCTGGCGACTCAGATGACGATGATGACGATGGAGAAGGGACCGAGGCAGAAAGGGCAGCAGGCCGGCAGGCGCTCCTCGGAAAACGCCCATTCCCAGAGACGTTTCCCCGCGTACCAGAGCTATGCTAGAATTCTTTCGAAACATTAGCGAACCACAGCGACCATTAAAGCAGATCGCTGAACCTCCTTATTTCTTTCAAGGAGAAGATAACCAGGACGTACGAAACTGGTTAACGGCTTGCGAAGATTATTTTGACCGCAATCCTGCGCAATGGGAAGATCATAGCCATTGAATTGTGTTTGCTCTGGTAAAACAAAAGGCAACAAAGTCGCACCTTTTTCGGAAAAATACCGAAAAGTCATGGGGGGTTTAGGTGGTTACGCTCGAGACCCCGCCTATTCCACGTGGGAGCGATTACGACAAGAAATAACCAAACGATATATCGGAATTGAAGAAGAACGAAGGGCCCTTAAGGAAATGGATAAAGTCACATATAAGGGCAGAATCGACATCTACCTTCTTCTTCTCGAAAACCTGAACATTAAGGCAGGCCTCACTGGAATAGCGTGGAGGGTAAGAGTGGAGAGTAAACTTCCCGAAGACATTCTTAGGCGACTTTCCCACTTTAAGTTTGCTAATGATGAGGAATGGATGGAAATTCTTCGGGATATTGGGAGATAAGAGGAGGAACTTCTCGAAAGGCGGAAAATATCGAAATCGATAATCACTCCACCAACAGCGACAATGAAACGAAAGCGAGAAGTCAACAATGATAAAGGTTTTAACTCGAAAAAAGGACCCGATGGTTTTACCAAAAAATCGAAAAGAATATGCTTCCAGATGGAAGGCTGTTCGGACGACACCTACGCAGGCGAAAAATAATTCCAAAGACGAACATACCGACTGGAAGGAGGCTCATAAAGGAATTTCCGATGAACTGGTAGCTCAACGAAAAAAGGAGAACCGTTGCACTCGCTGCCACCTTGACAACCACCGAGGCAAAAGTGTAGAAGACAGACTGTCGTGGCAACTACCTTTTTAAACAATAAGGGACGGGATAAAACTAAACCTCCGTTCCGACGGCGAACAACAACCCTTGCCGTGCAGCAACCATCTCCGCATCCAAAACCCACCCCAAAAGTCAACCAAGTTCATCGATCCTCTCCTTCACTTGTTTGGGAATTATCGGACACCGAGATGGCATAAAACGATTTATCAATACCTATTGGTTTCCCTAGGTCCATAAGTCCGAGTCTACCTGACTTAGTGGACAGACATCGGAGCCAACCGACTAGTTAAGAATGACAACGAAGCGGGCTTACCTTGATCTTGAGAAGCAAGCAGGAAAATAAATTGTCACGGCCGGCAGGAACCAACAAGGATTGATATAATCGAAAAAGACATCTACGGTTACCTAGGAAAATGGCTTGCGAAACCATCAAACAAAAAATTATTTCTAATTTTTTACCCGAAAAAAGTTACCACCCTTATGCAAAAGTTACACCCTATTTGCAAAATTACTGCTCACCCCGGGGGAAAGGATGAGGAACTTCCTGAGGCGAGTATCAACCATTGACTCTCACTACTCTCCTTCCTGCCCCCCCCAGGGCAGTGCGACCTAAAAAAGGCCACCGGAAAGTGGACGAGACAGAGGGCTTTCCGGCCAACTACTTTTCCAGGAAGCTGGGGAAAAAAGGGGAGCGGTAGAAAAAGAGCGGGCCCGCCCCTTTTTATGTTGCGCGAAGGTCCCCTAAGGTGTGGGTGGCAACGGCGTAACCCCAGAAGGAAAATCAAAAAAAAAAAAAAAAAAAAAAAAAAAGAAAAAAAAGAAAAAGAAAGATTTTCAGCTAAGTTTCCCGCTCCTTTGTGAATTTTCTTTTATGTTTTTCGGGAACCCCTCGGCAGGGGGTAAAGACCGCTAGTAGTGGGCTGCCCGGGAATATAAAGGTATTTTTAATTATTATGTTTAATTTAGTTTGTCTGAGGAGACCTAAGTGGTCGAAACGACGCGGGCGTTGTCACAAACACCTTACGACAACAAATCGACATGGCTTCTAAACGAGCCAAGAACTTTCCTACTCCGTCCGGCAAGCGGAAAAACACTATTACCCAAGAACCCCTGCGTTATAACTGTCCGGAAGGACATGCACACATCTATATCCTCGGAAATCGCTATCGGATTCCAGTCTTACTAGATTCCGGATCAAATATTTTCCTTATCAATGAACAACTCGTTCATGACCTCCACATACCTTATGAATCCCGATCCGACGCAGTACAGATCCAGGGCTTTACCGGCGAAACTATCTCCTCCGGCGGATCGCATTATACTCATCCCCTTTACCTAGAAATAGGAAAAAACCATCACCTCTCCCTCGTTTCCTGCGAAATAGCCCCAGCAGGAAAATATGGTATGATTATACCATTTGGATGGTGGCATCAGGAACATCCAATCAGCAATATCGGAGACCGGGACACCTGGTCATTTAACGCGGATTACTGTCAATCACATTTATTGCCAGAAGACGAAGGAATTTCAGTTGAGTGGGACGAAGACGTCCTTAGTGATCCTAACGCGGTAGTTATAGGAAGAATTGAGAGAGAAGATGACGAGAAAGTTACTATTATTGATCGTCTACCAGAATGCTAGCACGACTACCTCGACTTGTTCCGTCCCTCGACAGCAGAGAAGCTAGCTCCTCGTCGTACCTTTGACCATGCGATCGATCTCAAACCAGATACGCAACCACCATGGGGCCTATATACCCCTTGTCCGAGAAACAGCTTCAAGCCCTTCATTCCTATATCGCCGATATGACGAAACAAGGAAAGATTACCGCAAGCAAGTCTCCAGCGGGAGCACCTATTCTCTTAGTACCGAAACCTGACGGTCGACTTCGGTTGGTAGTAGACTACCGAGGACTTAACAAGGTTACCATCCACAACAAATATCCAATCCCTTTGATGACGGAACTAAGAAATCAGGTTCGAGACGCAAGTATCTTCTCGAAACTTGATCTGAAGGATGGATTCCACCTGATTAGAATCCGCGAAGGCGATGAATGGAAAACAGCTTTTCGAACTCGTTATGGCCTATACGAATATAAGGTCATGCCTTTTGGTCTTGTCAATGCACCAGCAACTTTTCAAACTATGATGAACGAAATCCTCCGCGAATTTCTCGACCAGGGAGTTGTCGTTTGTATTGACGATATCCTAATTTATTCGAAATCGTTTACGGAACATATCTCTCTCGTTCGAAAAGTCTTACAACGGTTGCGGGAATACCAGATGGCAGTATCATTGGAGAAAAGTACATTTCATGTTAAAAAAGTTGATTTTCTTGGATATGTTGTAACGACGGAAGGAGTTACGATGAATGAGAAGAAGGTAGAGACAATTAAGGCTTGGAAACCCCCTGACATCGGTGAAAGAGGTCCAGATCTTTATCGGTTTCGCAAATTTCTATCGACGATTTATTAAAAACTTCTCGAAGATTTGCACCCCGATTACCAACCTGCTAAAAGGAGAAAAAGGAAGTTTTATATGGGGAAAAGACCAGCACGAGGCCTTCGAATACCTGAAGCGATGCTTCATCACGGCCCCGATCCTATGTCACTTTCACCCAGAACGCGATACGGTAGTTGAGACTGATGCAAGCGATTACGCCCTCGGCTGCATCCTCTCACAGTTTCAAGGGAAACGATTACATCCGGTCGCATTCCACTCCCGAAAACTCAACTCAGCAGAAATGAACTATGACATCCACGACAAGGAATTATTGGCCATTCTCGTTGCCTTTATGGAATGGAAACATTACCTCCAAGGAACGGAAAAGCCAATTACAGTCTATACCGATCATCAAAATCTTCAATACTTTCTGACCACAAAAGCTTGGACGGCACGTCAAATTCGTTGGGCACAGAAATTATGTGACTTCAACTTTGTTATCATCTATCGACCAGGCTCAAAAGGAGGAAAACCTGATGCTTTAAGCAGGCGGCCGGAGTACCGCCCTGAAGAGGGAGCTACGCATCGCGAACAGCAAATTCTACAACCTAAACACTTTGGAAAATTTCAAATTGCGATTGTTTGGGGGGAAACCTCTTCACCGTTATATCAGGAAATCCCTCAGTCAGAGACAGAAAACCAGATACGAGTTCAAAGACTTTCAGAACTTGCAAGAATCCCAACTCGAGGTTCCAAACTTGCAGCAGGACATGACCTCTATAGTATCGAAACCTTAACGATCCCAGCTAAAAATCGGCATCTTGTTAAAACCGGATTAGCTATTGCAATTCCAAGTGGTACTTACAGTCGTATTGCACCAAGAAGTGGCTTGGCAACCAAAGCTATAACGGTAGATGCTGGAGTTATCGATGCAGACTATAGAGGTGAAATCAAAGTCCTTCTCGTAAATCATGGCTCTTCAGATTTTGAAGTTCAGAAAGGAGATCGCATTGCACAACTCGTAGTGGAAAGAATAGATGATCAAGATTGGATGGAAGTAGATGAGATGGATGAGACAGAAAGAGCTGGTCAAGGATTTGGCAACTCAGGTCGAGGATTGGAGTTGAAAGAAACTCAACCAACGATATGCTTTCTCCATTCGAGTGGCACACACGAATTCTATGATACCTCCGATATCAACCACCACCCGATACTTCGAAAAGGACAAATTCTATTGTCTAATGCTATTATCGCAAAGGCAAACCTTAAGAAGTTCGAAACTGACTTTTTGGAAAAAGTTCGACAGGTGGCAAAAGATCATCAAGATTGGCTGCGGAGAAAAGATGAATTGGAAACTATAATAAGAGAAGGAAAGGAATTGCCGAAACAATGGACTCTATCCGATGATCTACTTTACTACAAGAACCGACTATATATTCCAGCAAACGAAGACCTGCAAACACTTATCGCCAAAGGATGTCACGACTCGCAAGTAGCAGGACACTTTGGACAAGATAAGACACTCGAAATTATTACGCGAGACTTCTACTGGAAAGGGCTCACCGACTGGATTAATGACTACGTACGATCCTGCACCACTTGCCAACAAGCCAAGTCTCCAAGACATGCACGATTTGATTTACTTCAACCCTTACAAGTACCCTTTGCAGCTTGGGCTTCGACTTCGGTAGATTTTATTACTCAACTACCAAATTCGGCAGGTTATACACAAATCATGGTCGTAGTAGACCGGTTCACGAAAATGGCACATTTTATCGGATTAGAAGAAAAAGCATCTGGACGAGATGTGGCAGAAGCATTCCTTAAAGAAGTATGGAAATACCACGGGCTACCCTCAGAAATCATCTCAGATATGGACGCGAAGTTTGCTGGCGAATTTTGGGAATCATTATGCACAAAACTCAACATTAAACGAAAGATGTCAACAGCGTACCACCCTCAGACTGATGGACAGACGGAACGAGTCAACCAAATACTAGGAGGCTACCTCCCAATATTCGTCAACTACGATCAGGATGATTGGTACCACCTTCTACCCCTTGCCGAGTTTGCTTACAACAACTCAACCACCACCGCACACAAAATGACCCCCTTCTTCGCAAACTTCGGGTATCATCCTCAGACTGAATGGTTAAAAGAACGAGAAGCCCGGAATCCAGGAGCTAACATGTACGCTCACTGGATGCAAACGATACATCAACAAGCAAGAGAATCCCTCGAAAAAACAAAGGAAGCCATGGGACGATATCATGATCGAAAGGCTAAGCAACAACCAGATTTTAAAATTGGAGACCTGGTTATGCTCAACGCAAAAAATATTCGCACAAAACGCCCTTCGAAGAAATTAGCCCCCAAACTCTACGGCCCTTTTAAAATCCTAGAACAACGAGGAAACCTTGCCTATAAAATCGAACTATCGGACCGTTGGAAAATCCATCCGGTATTTCATGTATCGTTACTCGAACCCTACCGAACTTCCATTCGACCGGCTCGAGAACAACCGCCTATGCAACCCGAAGAGATCGATGGAGATCTTGAATGGGAGGTGGAAAAAATTGTTAAGAGTGAAATAATCTCTTATGAAAGACGGGTTAGAGGAAGACCCCAAACATTCCACGAAATAAGGTATTTCGTTAAGTGGAAAGGGTGTTCAGAAGATGAGAATACCTGGGAACCACCCGAGCATTTGGGAAATGTGAAGGAATTGGTAGATATGTTTCATAGAGAAAACCCGGAAATGCCATCATTGGGCTAAGTAGTATTACTCGGAAAGGTTTTCCTGCCGTGGCCAAGCAAACGCGGAAGGTTTTTTACCCTACCCTGTAGAGTACTAAAAGGATTTAATATTTAATGTTTATCGCTACTTATGTATTATATGTCAAGAAGGATTTTGGGGACAAAACCTTTTGAAGAGGGAGCTAGTGTTACGCACATGAGAATAGCTCGCCAGTATTATTAGTAGAGGCTGCGCCACCGTAATGGAGGAGCGTATGTCCAACCTCAGCTCACCGTGGTAGGAGCAACTGGAGGCATCTGTGTTGACTACTCGGGATACCGGAAGGACTCACGTTCCATGAAGATGATTTCTGATTGGAAAGATAAAGTGAGAATACTTTATTTCCGGTGCATCTGCATATTATTCATTATGTATTATTATCTGACTATTCGAACTGATCACTCGATAGTTCACGATAAAAGACTATTGGTATGTTGGCATTGCGACCACATATATGAACTTAGTCTATTAGGACGAAGAGATCGAAGACTATCTACTGGTGGAGTGGGGACACCCTCAGATGAAATAGATATCGGGAGTTCTCTGAGTTCGAGTGGGGCAATTATTCAGGGTCAAAGAGTGTTCGCACTTTCTTTGACGAAGCTGAAATCTTAGAAAGATACATGATTGTTAGGAATCTGGAAGTAGCAAGAATTTAGTATAAGTAGTAAGGGCTATTCCCGGAGTTTGAGAACATCAAGCAACGGAGAAGAGACCTTAACAATATAACAAGTTATCAAAATTTTAAAAGATTCGAGAACTTCTATTTTATTACTTTACCTTTATCGAACCATCATCTCCTGAGCCTTCCTGACTTTCCTCCGTCATCTCGAATACGATCCGGCCTAACTTTCTCTATTCCTTCGAGTTAGTTACCCCGTAACAGCCAGGTATATAGAAAACTCTGTCTATCAAAGTCTACTTTTTTTAAGTACAGAGAATAGCTGGTTTTTATCTATATTTTGTCAAGCTATTAGAGTCTTATAACTAAATAACCATAAGGCTTTGAAAGTGGTTATCTTGAAATATTACATAAACCCAATCAGCTATCAAATCAATATTCCAATACAATACATCAGTAATATAAAGTATCAAATGATAATTGAAATTAAACATAAAATATATAGAGTATCATATCATACTTGAAACTAAATATAAAATATATAAAGTATTAAATGAGACTTGAAATCAACTAATAATCTGTACCAGTTATAAATAGTTTTAAAACTCATGTATTATTGTATGGTTGTAGTATTGGAGGCTATTATCCTATCACTTTTTCTAATTAGAGTTTCTTTTTAGTGTGGGAAAGGAAAAACAAAAATATATCATATTTCAGACTAGCCCACTCTTGCTTCCAATATGGATTACATTTCCATAGAGCAATATTATAAAGAAAATAGTCCAGATAGTTCATGATTTAATACTAATCTATAAGTAGTAGATAATCTATATGATATTATTCTTAGAAGTAGTACTAATCCACTAGTGAGTATTTGTTATAGGATAACTAACTTACAAGGATAGAGAAAGCTAGACCGTGCAGGATTTGAGATAAGAGAGAGAAGTCAGGATGGCTTGAGTAATAATAGTTCAGTAATGGTAAAGTAATAAAGTAAGAAATTTCTCGAATTGTCTTAATAACTTATTATATTGTTAAGGTCTCTTTTCTGCTGCTTAATTTCTTCAAATGTAAGGGAATACTCCTTACCACTTATATTAAAAACTTGTTACTTCCTGTTTCCTGAAAATCATGTATCTTCTTAAGATTTCAGCTTTATTAAAAAAAGTGCAAATACTGCTTGATCCTAAATAATTGCCCTACTAGAACTCAGAGAATCTCCTAATATCTATTTTATCTGAGAGTGTCCCAACTTTACCAGCAGGTAGTCTTTGATCTTTTCATCCTAATAGACTAATCTTATATATGCAATCATAATACTAATATACCAATAGTCTTTATCATGAACCATTGAGTGATCAGTTCAGATAGCTAGATATTAACGCATAATACATAATATACCTATGCACTGAATATGAAGTAGAGTATTCTCAATATCTTTCTAATCAGTTATTAACTTCATAGAAGTTAAGCTTTTCTAGTATCTTAGGTAGTCAATAAAGATCCCTCTAGTTGCTCCTACTATGGTGAGTTGGTATAGGAAATACATTCTTCCATTTTGCTACCATAGCCTCTACTAATAATGGTAAGCTATTTTCATATATATAATAGTATTCCTATAATATATCTAGTATAGTGTCTACCAAACAAAATAGACTCTTATTTTTATGATTCAAAAATCTATAATACTTTTAGATATAATATAGAATAGTAATTTCAATTAAGGTAATCTCAATATCTGTTATGCACACGAGAATAGCTCACCAATATTATTAGTAGAGGCTGCGCTACCGTAATGGAGGAGTGTATGTCCAACCTCAACTCACCGTGCTTGGAGTAACTATAGGTATCTATGTTGACTACTTGGGATACCGGAAGAACTCACATTCCATGAAGTTGATTACTGATTGGAAAGATAAAAAGTGAGAATACTTTATTCCTTATCCGGTGCATATGCATATTATGCATTATGTGTTATTATCAGGCTATTTGAACTGATCACTCGATAGTTCACGATAAAAGACTATTGGTATGTTGGCATTGCGACCGCATATATGAAATTAGTCTATTAGGATGAATAGATCGAAGACTATGTACTGGTGGAGTGGAGACACCCTCAGATGAAATAGATATCGGGAGTTCTCTGAGTTCGAGTTAGGCAATAATTCAGAGTCAAACAGTGTTCACACTTCCTTTGACGAAGCTGAAATCTTAAAAAGATACATGATCGTTAGGAAACAGGAAGTAGTGAGAATTTAGTATAAGTAGTAAGGGCTATTCCCCGGAGTTTGAGAAAATCAAGCAATGGAGAAGAGACCTTAACAATATAACAAGTTATTGAGTTTAGAATTCGGGAACTTTTACTTTATTACTTTACCTTTATAGAACCATCATTACTCGAACCTTCCTAACTTCTCTCTGTTATCTCGAATACTGTATGGCCTAGCTCTCTCTATTCCTTTGAGTTAGTTACCCCATAACAATATCAGAGTTATCATTAATATGGGTAAATAACATGAGACTATTTACTTGACCAATAGTAGTTTCATCAGGAAAATGGCTACAGCCCTCCTGGTCTACTAAGGGGATTTTGGTTTCCGTGGTTCACTCTGGTACTGCCTGGTCCACCCTGGTCCACACTTTTAGTAAATTTTGAAAAGTACGGTTCAGAGTGGATTGGTATGGACCATGTGGACCAGGGGGCCACAATCTCCCTTGGTGGACCAGAAGCGTTCAGGGCCTCTGTTACGGGGTAACTAACTCAAAGGAATAGAGAAAGTTAGGCCGGGTCGTATTCGAGGTAACGGAGGGAAGTCAGGAAGGCTCAGGAGATGATGGTTCGATAAAGGTAAAGTAATAAAGTAGAAGTTCTCGAATCTTTTAAATTTTGATAACTTGTTATATTGTTAAGGTCTCTTCTCCGTTGCTTGATGTTCTCAACTCCGGGGAATAGCCCTTACTACTTATACTAAATTCTCGCTACTTCCAGATTCCTAACAATCATGTATCTTTCTAAGATTTCAGCTTCGTCAAAGGAAGTGCGAACACTCTTTGACCCTGAATAATTGCCCCACTCGAACTCAGAGAACTCCCGATATCTATTTCATCTGAGGGTGTCCCCACTCCACCAGTAGATAGTCTTCGATCTCTTCGTCCTAATAGACTAAGTTCATATATGTGGTCGCAATGCCAACATACCAATAGTCTTTTATCGTGAACTATCGAGTGATCAGTTCGAATAGTCAGATAATAATACATAATGCATAATATGCATATGCACCGGAAATAAAGTATTCTCACTTTATCTTTCCAATCAGAAATCATCTTCATGGAACGTGAGTCCTTCCGGTATCCCGAGTAGTCAACACAGATGCCTCCAGTTGCTCCTACCACGGTGAGCTGAGGTTGGACATACGCTCCTCCATTACGGTGGCGCAGCCTCTACTAATAATACTGGCGAGCTATTCTCATGTGCGTAACACTAGCTCCCTCTTCAAAAGGTTTTGTCCCCAAAATCCTTCTTGACATATAATACATAAGTAGCGATAAACATTAAATATTAAATCCTTTTAGTACTCTACAGGGTAGGGTAAAAAACCTTCCGCGTTTGCTTGGCCACGGCAGGAAAACCTTTCCGAGTAATACTACTTAGCCCAATGATGGCATTTCCGGGTTTTCTCTATGAAACATATCTACCAATTCCTTCGCATTTCCCAAATGCTCAGGTGGTTCCCAGGTATTCTCATCTTCTGAACATCCTTTCCACTTAACGAAATACCTTATTTCGTGGAATGTTTGGGGTCTTCCTCTAACCCGTCTTTCATAAGAGATTATTTCACTCTTAACAATTTTTTCCACTCCCATTCAAGATCTCCATCGATCTCTTCGGGTTGCATAGGCGGTTGTTCTCGAGCCGGTCGAATGGAAGTTCGGTAGGGTTCGAGTAACGATACATGAAATACCGGATGGATTTTCCAACGGTCCGATAGTTCGATTTTATAGGCAAGTTTCCTCGTTGTTCTAGGATTTTAAAAGGGCCGTAGAGTTTGGGGGCTAATTTCTTCGAAGAGCGTTTTGTGCGAATATTTTTTGCGTTGAGCATAACCAGGTCTCCAATTTTAAAATCTGGTTGTTGCTTAGCCTTTCGATCATGTATCGTCCCATGGCTTCCTTTGTTTTTTCGAGGGATTCTCTTGCTTGTTGATGTATCGTTTGCATCCAGTGAGCGTACATGTTAGCTCCTGGATTCCGGGCTTCTCGTTCTTTTAACCATTCAGTCTGAGGATGATACCCGTAGTTTGCGAAGAAGGGGTCATTTTGTGTGCAGTGGTGGTCGAGTTGTTGTAAGCAAACTCGGCAAGGGGTAGAAGGTGGTACCAATCATCCTGATCGTAGTTGACGAATATTCGGAGGTAGCCTCCTAGTATTTGGTTGACTCGTTCCGTCTGTCCATCAGTCTGAGGGTGGTACGCAT